>QXEO01001791.1:475000-995770 GCA_007115705.1 Dactylis glomerata
GTCCAATTAGATGCAGGGTGTTTTTTGTAAAGTGCAAGCCCCTTTCTTCAAATTCTAGGTTCTTAGAATGAGTGATGCATAAGGGGTTTTCTGTAAAACTTTGTACCTGCCACATTAATGAGAGAAAAACTGGGGTCTTCTAGACCCCTCCCCGTGTTCAAAAAAAAAATGGTGTTGCATGCGTGTACGTCTGCATGATGTAGTAGTTTCCTTGACCTTCTAAAGGATGTTGTATCCGCGTACGTTTCAACTTTACCGGTTCTATTCCAAAGCAATTTAAACTTCCTTAGTTAACGCGAGGCGTATGTTTTTGCAATCTAGACCGTTCATTGTTAGTTGTTTTAATAATATAATAGATAGATGTTTGACTATGCATGATGAGTTGACCTTGTGTGATTATGATTGACTTTAATTGAGTTTCTTGTGTGTAGTTATGATCTAGGAGTGGGCATATGACCCAACCTATGTTAATCGACCCATCAAAATATGTTATTCTAGTGGATATATCCTTACAAATTGTTTTCAACCTATTTTCCATATAAAGCCTATTTTGATGTTTTCTTCTCTATAAACTCTTTTATGTTTCTTTTATCAAATGCATGGGGATGGCATCTATGTCTTCTCATGCAGTTTTTGCCACCAAACAATTTTGGAAAAAATCCTACAATGCAAGGTTACGCAAGTAGAGCCTATTTATACCAAAATCTCATCCTCTTATTTTCAAAAGTTTCTAGGGATTAGACCCATTGATTTCACTCATTCAAATTTGGACCAACTCTCCTATAGTGTTCAGACCTAATTCAAATAGTGCCCAGCTCTAAATGGTGTTTATATACATCAAACACACCTCTTTAATCTATCCTCTAATACCCTTGCCTTGTAACTTTTTGCATCAAACTCAAATCATGAACTAACCTTCATGTCTATCTATCTCAGCGGAAATCAACTTGACCAGCGCTAAACCCCATCCTTGGCTTATCTAGCACGCCTCTCCCCCTCTGGTCTAGCTACAGTGGTTCCTCGTCCCGTTCCTGTTGGAGAGAAGAAGGGAACCGGGGCTAATTTTGCAAGATTTGGTGCAGCATCTCTCTCTCTCCCACCTTACTCCCCTCTTGACCCTAAATCTCGTACCAGAACATCTCTAGGTCACCACCGTGAGCCCACACGCCAGACACAAGGAGTAGCGTACCTTGTAGCCCTCTCATCTATTCTCCCTCTCCGGTGTGGGTAGCCGAATCTTGGACAGCCCGCAAACGATCAAGCTAGCTAGATAGACTGCGCCATGCACACGTCTTGTCCATCCTCTCTGTGTCTCGCACACTCCCGAGACGAGTCTTTCCCTACGCTGCCTTTCCCGTGTTTGCCAAGCCGATGATCACCACAACTGAAGGACGCCGATCCATTCCCAGTTCTCAAGTGCATACCACGGCGTGCAAATGTGCAGATCCATAAGGCACCTAACGCAAACCACGACGCACACTACAAGAAATGTGTTGACTAGTGATCTTTTCTTCATGACCACAGAGAAAAGTGTCATAAAATAATGACGATTTTGTACTAGATCGTCATGGGCTATTTGGGGAGGCCAACAGCCCTAAAAATTACAACGATTTGAACTAGAAACATCATAATCTAGTGGACACCAAATCATCATAACCGATCTTATGTCGCTTGAGACCTTATCCGGAGCCGCTTACGACGACTTTAGATCGTCATAACGCCGCTATCATCATATTTTTTGATAAAACAAGGGTGACTAGATTGCCACCTCAGCAATTCATCTACGTGGCCGTCTATGTGGACAGCCAAAAACAGTCCCATAGACAGGTCCAATAGACCTGACAGGCGGGTCCCAGGTCCCACACGACGTGTCCTATGGGTCTGAGAGCCAGGTCCCGGAAATCGACCTAACAATGGGTCCCACCGGAGGATCTAATAGACCTAACAGCGGGTCCAGGCGGGTCCCATAGGCGATCTGACAACTGCACCTCCCCATTGAAGCGGCAGGGTGGCAAAACAAATAGGAAATCACGCACGGGGATAGGTGTCGAACTCGAGACCTCCAAACCCGGCGTGGCTCCCTCAACCACCGGGGTAGACAAAGACTTGTGATTGTATAACCCACTATGTCCTTTTTAATATGTGCTTTTCGTTACTTGGGCCAGTGCTACTGCGGACAAGACTTGGGCCACTCTGCAGAAAAGCATTCGGTGATTTTTTTTCCTCTTTGTTTTTTTCCATTTCCTTTAAGATTTCAACACAAAAATTTTAAAGAAGATTCAAGACAAGGCCAATTGAATTCAAACAAAGTTTGTAAATTATGTTTATTACATATATAACAACATTAAATCTTTTTTTCCATAAAACAAGTTTAAAAAACAAAATTTAATTACTAGAATGCCATTATGGTGTATTTAAAATGAGGTTAAAATGGCCAACATGACCCTTCTTAGCTAGCTGTTGAATCTTGCTAAACTTTTACTAGATCTATGATAAAATAGGTACTTATGTATCGAAAAATGATTTTTGTAGAAAAATATGAGCAAACTATGAAGCACCTATAGTTCAAATTTGACCCGCTTCCAAGTGAAACGACAGATATTTGTCTATTTCTTGAGGGGTGGCTAGAAAACTTTTCCAAGAAAAAAACTAATGAATTGTGCATAAAATATGATATAATATTTTATAAAAATGCGTTGGTACATTTTTGAAACATATGTTTGGTAGGTGCTTCACAAAAGAACCCATTTTTGGCATTAAGAAAATGAAAAATGAACTTTTTATGCCAAGAAAAGGAAAACACCCAAAATGAATATTGTTTTACATACCCTGAGGCACACATATGCACAGTATGGGGTAATTTGAACAAACTATACCTTGATTATGTTCATAACTAGCTCATCTGGCTCAGAAGCCATGAAACTTCATAAAAGATAGCTCTTTTTAGTGAACACTTTTTCGAAATGGTTGAAATATTCCAAGTTTATTATTTTTATAGAAACTAAGTCACATAACATGACACAACGCGAAGGTTTCACATTTTTTTGATTTTTTTTGAATTTCTTATGCCGATTTCAAAATGCGACCAAAACGGCGGCCGTGACCGCTCCTAGGTTGTGATAGAATCTTGCCAAACACTTGATGGATCTCTGATGAAATAGATACTTATGTAACTAAAAATGAGTTTTTTAGAAAAACATGAGCAAACTATGAAGCACCTGTAGTTTAAATTTGACTCGCTTCCAACTGAATCGGCAGATATTTGTCTATTTTTTGAGGGGTGGCTATAAAACCTTTTCCATGCAAACAACTGGTTATTTATGCATAAAATATGGTATAATATCATTTTAAATTTGATTGTTCTGTTTCTGTAACATACTTTTGGTAGACGCTTCACAAAAAAACCCATTTTTTGCAATAAAAAAATGTAAAATGATTTTTTTGTGCACCAAAAATTAAAACTTCCCAAATCAACATTGTTTGTCATCCCAAGATACACACACGTGCACAATATGGGGTTAGTTGAACAAACTATGCCGTGGTTGTGGCCATAACTAGCTCATTTTGGCTTGAAAGCCATACAACTTCGTACGAGATAGCTCTTTTTTGTGAACACTTTTTCAAAATAGTTGCAATATTCAAAGTTTATTATTTTTCATGGCAAATAGGTCACATAACATGACACAAAACAAAGGATTTGCATTTCTTTGATTTTTTTTGAATTTCTTATGCCGATTTCAAAATGCGACCAAAACGGCGGGCGTGACCGCTCCTAGGTTGGGATAGAATCTTGCCAAACACTTGATGGATCTCTGATGAAATATATACTTGTGTACTTAAAAATTATTTTTGGAAAAAAATATGAGCAAACTATGAAGCACCTGTAGTTCAAATTTGACCCGCTTCCAACCGAATTGGCAGAATTTTGTCTATTTTTTGAGGGGTAGCTATAAAACCTTTTCCATGCAAACAACTGGAGAATTATGCATAAAATATGGTATAATATCATTTTAAATTTGGTTGTTCTATTTCTGTAACATACTTTTGGTAGACGCTTCACAAAAAAACCCCTTTTTTGCACTAAGAAAATGAAAAATGAATTTTTTGTGCAACGAAAACTAAAACTTCCCAAATCAACATTGTTTGTCATCCCAAGATACACACATGTGCACAATATAGGGTCAGTTGAACAAACTATGCCGTGGTTGTGGCCATAACTAGCTCATTTGGCTTAAAAGCCATAGAACTTCGTACGAGCTAGCTCTTTTTTGTGAACACTTTTTTAAAATAGTTGCAATATTCATAGTTTATTATTTTTCATGGAAACTAGGTCACATAACATGACACAACACGAAGGATTAGTATTTTTGTGATATTTTTGAATTTCTTATGCCGACTTCAAAATGCGACCAAAACGGCTGGCGTGACCGCTCCTAGGTTGGGATAGAATCTTGCCAAACACTTGACGGATCTCTGATGAAATATATACTTGTGTACCTAAAAACAATTTAAAAAAAACATGAGCAAACTATGAAGCACATGTAATTCAAATTTGACCCGCTTCGAGCTGAATCGGCAGATATTTGTCAATTTTTTGAGGAAAGAATATAAAACTTTTTCCATTCAAACAAATGGTGAATTATGCATAAAATATGGTATAATATCATTTTAAATTTTATAGGTCCATTTTTATAACATATTTGTGGTAGACGCTTAACAAAAAACCCATTTTTTGCACAAAGAAAATGAAAAATGAATGTTTTATGCAAGGAAAATTAAAACTTTCTAAATCAATATTGTTTGCCTTCCCAAGATGCACACATGTGCACAATATGGGGTCATCTTAGCAAACTATACTATTTTATTTTGTTTGTCATCCCAAAATACACACATGTGTATAATATAGGCATTCTAAGTCGAACATTTGTGGCATATTTTATTTTACAACTTAGGCTTTGCTTATCTTATCCTACTAGCATCTTTCTAGCCAATCATATAGCCAGATCAAGCCTCCTAGGAATCGTCCTACCGGACCATCTGAACCGTGGATCAAACCATCCGACGCCCCTCGTTTGTCAGAGAAAACAAAATACAGTGTGAAACCTGAAGGAAATATGCCCTAGAGGCAATAATAATATTGTTATTATCATATTTCTTGTTCATGATAATGTTTATACTCCATGCTAGAATTGTATTAAGCGGAAACATTAATACTTGTGTGGTTTATGAACAACACCGTGTCCCTAGTACGCCTCTATGGACTAGCTCATTGATTAATGATGGTTAAGGTTTCCTAACCATAGACATGAGTTGTCAATTAATAATGAGATCATATCATTAGGAGAATGATGTGATGGACAGACCCAAATAAAGCAGAGCAATTAGATCGTGTCATCGTGTTCATCTTTGCGAAGCTTTTTCTATGTCATGTATTGTATTCCTTAGACCATGAGATAATACAACTCCCTAGTATCGGAAGAAAGCTTTGAAGTCATCAAACATCATCCTATGTGAGGGTGATAATAAAGGTGTCTCTCAGGTGATCGGAAAGTACTTGTTGGGTTGTATGTATCGAGATGGAATTTGTCCCTCCCAAGTCGGAGAGATATACTTCGGGCCCACTCGGTAATTGATATCAACACCGCTTGCAAGCATGTGGTTAAGGAGTTAATCACGAAGTGATATCGGATTACGGAATGAGTAAAGTACTTGCTGTGAACGAGATTGAACTAGGTATGGCGATACCGACGATCAAATCTCGGGCGAGTAAAATATCGTGTGACGAAGGGAATACATATACGGGATTAATTGAATCCTGACATCGTGGTTCATCCGATATGATCATCGATGAATATGTGGGAGTCAATATGGGTTTCCAGATCCCGCTATTGATTATTGATAGAAGATCATGTCTGCATATTCTCGAACCCGTAGGGTCACACACTTAACGTGCATCGACGCTAGGATAGAATGGATAATTGGTTTATGAGTTTTTAGTTCGGAGTCTCGGATGAGATCCAGGACGTCACGAGAGGTTCCGGAATGGTCCGGAGAATAAGATTCATATAAAGGAAAGCAGTTTTTGGATTCCGGAAAGGTTTCGGAGTTTATCGGTATTGTACCGGAAGGTTCTAGAAGGTTCCGGAGTGGGACCAACGTGGGCCCACTTGACGGAGGCCTGCGTGGGCCTAAGGGGAAGTGCCCTGGCCGCCTTGGGCCAGGTGCACAAGGCCCCTATGGCCCAGCCGGCCAAGCCCAAGGGGAAACCCTAAAGGAAACTTCAAATAAGGAAAGGGGGGGAAACTTGCCCCCCACTCCTCCTTATCCAAGTCGGCTAGGGATTGGAGGAGGGGGCTATGCTGGCCGCCCAGCCCTCCATATAAGGGGGGGCAGGGGGCGCAGCCCTCCCTCACCTCAAGTCCCAAACCCTAGCCGCCCCTGCTGCCCTCCCTCTCTCTCTCTCGTGACTGCGCGTAGGCGAAGCCCTGCCGCAGAAACTCTCCACCAAAAAGCACCACGCCGTCGTGCTGCTGATCCAATCTATCTCTCCACCATACTTGCTGGACCAAGGAAGGAGGAGACGTCGCTGCACCGTACGTGTGCAACTCTCGGAGGCGCCGCCACTTGCGGCGTAGGATCGGATCGGATCGCGAGGAGGAGACGGCGAGTACGACTACGTCAATCACGTTCTTTTGAACATTTCCGCTGTGCGATATCTTCAAGGGTATGAAGATCTCATCTACCTCTCTCGTTGATTACATCTCCTGGATTAGATCTTGGCTTTCTTGTTCGCATCCGTAGGAAATTTTTTGATTTACTATGCTGCGAAACCCTTCAGTGGTATCAGAGCTAGATCTATGCGTAGATGTGTTTCACGAGTAGAACGCAACATGCTTGTTGCGGGCGTTGATGTTTTCTGTTGCAAACCTCTTGTTGTGTATCTCTTATGGCGCGGTATAGTGAGATCGAAGCGGTCCAGGCCAACTTTACGCGACCGCGTTCGCGAGACCGGCTCCGCACTTGACGTGTGGCTTGTTCCACACATGCGGCTGGTGGATGCCAGTTTCTCTCACTATAGTAGTCATGGGACTTACATCGGATGTTAGCAACCATAATATCACCGTTGTGGCTTTTCGTAGGTAAGAATCGTTCTTAGCTTACTACTCCCATAAGCCACGTAAAACTTGCAACAACAAAGTAGAGGCGTCTAACTTGTTTTTGCAGGGAGTGTTTTGTGATATGGTATGGCCACAAGATGTGATGTGATATATGTGATGTATGCGATGATCATGTTTTGTAATCTTTCACGACTTGCATGTCGATGAGTTAACAACCGGCAGGAGCCATATGGTTGTCTTTATAATTGTGTATGACCTGCGTGTCAACTTCTTATATGCCATGTAATAGCTTTACTTTATCGCTAAATAGTTAGCAATAGTTGTAGTTGCTATTCGTGGTGGAGGCAATCATGGTGGAGTGATGGAGATCATGCCGGCGCGCACAAGATGGAGATCATGGCGCGGAGATTGGCTATACCATGTCACATAAAATTATATGCATGTGATGTTTATCCTTTTATGTATCTTATTATGCTTAGATCGCGACGGTAGCATTATAAGATGATTCCTCACTTAAAGATCAAGATAAAACTGTGTTCTCCCCTCGTATGCGCCGTTGCGAAAGTTCGTCGTGTTCAAGCATCTCGTGATGATCGGGTGCTATAAACTCTACGTTCACATACAACGGGTGCAAGCCAGTATTTGCACATGCGGAGATACTTGGGTTTGACTTGACGAGCCTAGCATGTACAGACATGGCCTCGGAACACACGGACCGAAAGGTCAAGCATGAGTCATATGGATGATATGATCAACATGTTGATGTTCACCATTAAAGCTACATCATTCACGTGATGATCGGTCTCGGTGTAGTGAATTTGGATCATGCTTCACTAAACAACTTGAGGGATGTTGAATTTAGTGGGAGTTCACTAGTAATTTGATTAACTTGAACTAATTATCTTGAACTAAATCTTGTTGTATTTGCATAAGTCGTTGTAGTCTTTGGCACCGTTTCCCACCGACACTTAGCTTAATTGAGTTAAAGAAACTATAGAATTCTGGATAATCACTTTTCGGTCTAGTGCCGTTTAGTTAGAATGTCAAGACTAAAGATTAAGTCCTATTGCAAACTTTAGCAAACCTTGCTTGCTCCATACGATTTAATAAATTGTATTAATCTAAGAGCAACGATTCAAGTTTAGTATCTAAAGATCATATGTTTGCCTTCATGATAAATTGATCTTCAAAGTTGTTTGAGAATCAAAGTGATCATCGAGCTGAAAGAATTGTTTCAGAAACAAATAAGAAGTGAAAGATATTTGATATCTAAGACTTTGATTGTTTGCAAAATGATGAAGTATAATTTAGTAAAAGAACATATGCTCATATTGTATGACTATATGCGAAGATTGAAGATGCTAGGCATCCCGATCACCCAAAAGTTTGGGAACTAAATATTATACTTGCATTCATCCTTATAAGCTATAGTAGTTTCATCATGAAAGATGTCATGATAGGACGAATGAAAAGGTATTGGCTAAATTGTTTTGCTATACCAAAAGAATACTAAAGAATGGAATCTGGAAGAATACCAATCATATGATGATGGCGATCCACTTCAAAGTGTAAAATCCAAGGCTATTAGTATTTGACTAAACATCCTTTGGACTATGTATCATATGATTGATGCCACTATTGATGTCGATAGATTCTTCTAAATAGAGAGGAAATGCTAAATAGGATCTGCAAAATATTTGGTAGAAAAGTAAAAGACTGGAAAATTCCATCTCAGGTATATAAATGATATACATGTTATAGATGTATTCTTTGCTAGTACATAATTCTTGGGTATTGGATACTAGATTGTTGGTATGAAATGTCATACAAAGCAACAATACAAGAACTATGATGGCCTAAGTAACTAGTAAAAGAATATGGTAATGATGCATGTCGAGATACAAATAAAAGTGTTATTGTGCTTCTCGTCGACATCAAACCTAGCCTTCAAGATATTTCATGAACTTAATAATTGTTATTTTGTTCTGGTATTATGAGAGCAATGGTTGTTCAAATTATTACCGTCTTCCATAATCGATGGATAGATTATTATTATCTTGTTGGTGAAATAGACATTTATAACACTGATGCTAAAGGTCGTAAGACAAAACAAATTTCACTTATATGTGACACCGCCGTTTAAGTCATATTGGAAACAAAACATGAAAGAAATTCTATATTGATAGATTTTCGAGTCATTTGATTTTGAATTGATTGACGCTTGTGAGACTTTTCCTAAAGATGATTAAACTCCGTTCATGGGCAATGGACAGAACAAGTGACTAACTAAATGGCGATCATACATGTTGATGTATGTAGTCCATGGTGTGAAGTCAATCATGGTGTATTTTCTATTTCATCAATGACTCGAATAGATGTATGGTATATCTACTTGATGAGATAGAAGTATGAAACAATTGAAATTGTTCAGTTTATGAAGTGAAAATTGTTGTAACAAGAATATTCAAATAGTATGATTAGATCATAAAGAAGAATATTTGTGTTACAAGTTTAGCAAACATCAAAGAGTTAGAGGAATTGTTCCACAAACTTGCATCATGATAAACACCATAGGAGTATGGAGTTTTCGATGGATATAATCAAACCTTGTTTGACATGGTTAGATCAATGATGAAATAAACTACCAATATAATTTGTGGATTATGCTTTAGAGACTACCGCTTTTCACTGAATAGAGTGCCATCATAATCCGCTGAAATGACACCATACAAGTTATAGTTGTCTTTTCTTGAATTTTGGTATGCAAGGCATATGTGTAAAATGTTTACAACCAAAATTGGATTAGTAAAGTCTTTGTAGGTTATCCCATAGAAAGTCAATGGGTATTCCTTCTACTATGAACCCAAACACATAGTGATTGTCACTAAAAGAAGTGAATTTCTTATGAAGGAGTTTTCTTGCGAAAGGTTTAAGTGGGAGGAAGATAGAACTTGATGAGGTTATTGAATCTGAGCAAGATGATCAGAGTAGCGCAGCACCAGAAAATGTTCTGGAAGCGGCAACTGCATTCATAGCTCACGCGTCTACAATATGTTGTAGTCACGACATCGAAGTTCCTATTTAACCAAGTTGGTCGTAATCAAATAGCAAGATTTGAGGACGAGATATTATTAGATAATAGTAACCAACAATATACAAAGAAGCGATGATGGGCCCTGACTTCGTCATATGAATTATTCTAGCAACAATTACATATTGAGATATGATAGTTGAATAAATGAAACAACGTTCCTCTACTGGAATGCACACCAAGGACGTGTATCTGACACGACCCAATGGGTTTTGTTGATTCAAAGGTTGCTATATATGTATGCAAACTTCTATGGTAGAAGTAAGCATAGCGAAGTTGGAATCTTCAATGATGAAAATGTTAAAGTGTTAATTTCATCAAGATATTTGAAGATGCTTGTATTACAAGAAAGTAAGTGGGAGCGCTAAGACATATTTCTAATGCTTTATGTAGATGACATATCGTTCATTGGAAATTATGTGTTTTTCTTGATATTGTTAAGTTTTCATTAAAATTAGTTTTTTGATGAAAGACTTAGGTAAAACCAGAATATTAAGCATCAATGTCTATACAGATAGATTGATGCGTTAATATAGTTTTGCCAGAGTACATAGATGAAATATTGAATTTGTTCAATATGGAAACAATAAGAATGGTTCTTGTTGCATGGAAGAGGTTGGAGCAAGAATCAATTGTTTTGACACTTGATGAGTGAAACCACAAGAATGATTTTATCAATCTTGTATACCATGATATGTAGATCCAGATGTGTCCAATGCTCTAAAGGTTATAGCATTCATATGATGATCGTTGGACAATAGTAAAGATATTCTTATGCACTTTTGAAGAAGTAAGAATATGTATGCAGAAGTGACAAATGGTTCATTGCAATGAGTTACATTGGCTTTGTCACACATACAAGTAAAATTTTATCTCAATTTTAAGCTATTTGTTTTGAGTTAGAAGGTGGCATAATAAGATGGAAGAAAGTTCCATGATGACTTGGATGAGTTCCAATGTTAATATTGTGGCGGACACTGCAACGAGGGCTAAGTATATAATCGCTTTAGAAGTGGCATAAAAGATGCAAAGTAGATAGTGATAATCCAATTTTTTTATGGCACTGTCGTCTAGGTCATATTGGCGTTAAACGCATGAAGAAACTCCATTCTGATGGATTTTTGGAGTCTCTTGATTTTGAATCATTTGACACGTGCAAGCCATGCCTCATGGGCAAGATGATCAAAAACCCGTTCTCCAGAATAATGGAGCGAGCAACGGACTTATTGGAAATCATACATACCGATGTGTGCGGACCAATGAGTATTTCGACGCACGGTGGATATCGCTATTTTTCTAAGTGTGCTAGTACTATGTAGTTCTATTGTATGACAATAGTGACAACATAGTCTCGGCTAAGATACAAAAGTCTCACCAGAAGACTAAGTTTATACAATGCCATCTCATAGAAGATGAGAAATGCGTGCTGACGCAAAATAATATGCAAATACAAAACGGACCTGAAAGTGTCAGACCCGTAGATAAGGTTTACCACATGCAACGCGTATGAATAACACCGGAATGCCATAGGTGTTAAAGGCGCAAGTATGACTAGATTATTGACTCTAGTGCAAGTGGGAGACTGAAGGAAATATGCCCTAGAGGCAATAATAATATTGTTATTATCATATTTCTTGTTCATGATAATGTTTATACTCCATGCTAGAATTGTATTAAGCGGAAACATTAATACTTGTGTGGTTTATGAACAACACCGTGTCCCTAGTACGCCTCTATGGACTAGCTCATTGATTAATGATGGTTAAGGTTTCCTAACCATAGACATGAGTTGTCAATTAATAATGAGATCATATCATTAGGAGAATGATGTGATGGACAGACCCAAATAAAGCAGAGCAATTAGATCGTGTCATCGTGTTCATCTTTGCGAAGCTTTTTCTATGTCATGTATTGTATTCCTTAGACCATGAGATAATACAACTCCCTAGTATCGGAAGAAAGCTTTGAAGTCATCAAACGTCATCCTATGTGAGGGTGATAATAAAGGTGTCTCTCAGGTGATCGGAAAGTACTTGTTGGGTTGTATGTATCGAGATGGAATTTGTCCCTCCCAAGTCGGAGAGATATACTTCGGGCCCACTCGGTAATCGATATCAACACCGCTTGCAAGCATGTGGTTAAGGAGTTAATCACGAAGTGATATCGGATTACGGAACGAGTAAAGTACTTGCTGTGAACGAGATTGAACTAGGTATGGCGATACCGACGATCAAATCTCGGGCGAGTAAAATATCGTGTGACGAAGGGAATACATATACGGGATTAATTGAATCCTGACATCGTGGTTCATCCGATATGATCATCGATGAATATGTGGGAGTCAATATGGGTTTCCAGATCCCGCTATTGATTATTGATAGAAGATCATGTCTGCATATTCTCGAACCCGTAGGGTCACACACTTAACGTGCATCGACGCTAGGATAGAATGGATAATTGGTTTATGAGTTTTTAGTTCGGAGTCTCGGATGAGATCCAGGACGTCACGAGAGGTTCCGGAATGGTCCGGAGAATAAGATTCATATAAAGGAAAGCAGTTTTTGGATTCCGGAAAGGTTTCGGAGTTTATCGGTATTGTACCGGAAGGTTCTAGAAGGTTCCGGAGTGGGACCAACGTGGGCCCACTTGACGGAGGCCTGCGTGGGCCTAAGGGGAAGTGCCCTGGCCGCCTTGGGCCAGGTGCACAAGGCCCCTATGGCCCAGCCGGCCAAGCCCAAGGGGAAACCCTAAAGGAAACTTCAAATAAGGAAAGGGGGGGGGAAACTTGCCCCCCACTCCTCCTTATCCAAGTCAGCTAGGGATTGGAGGAGGGGGCTATGCTGGCCGCCCAGCCCTCCATATAAGGGGGGGCAGGGGGCGCAGCCCTCCCTCACCTCAAGTCCCAAACCCTAGCCGCCCCTGCTGCCCTCCCTCTCTCTCTCGTGACTGCGCGTAGGCGAAGCCCTGCCGCAGAAACTCTCCACCAAAAAGCACCACGCCGTCGTGCTGCTGATCCAATCTATCTCTCCACCATACTTGCTGGACCAAGGAAGGAGGAGACGTCGCTGCACCGTACGTGTGCAACTCTCGGAGGCGCCGCCACTTGCGGCGTAGGATCGGATCGGATCGCGAGGAGGAGACGGCGAGTACGACTACGTCAACCACGTTCTTTTGAACGTTTCCGCTGTGCGATATCTTCAAGGGTATGAAGATCTCATCTACCTCTCTCGTTGATTACATCTCCTGGATTAGATCTTGGCTTTCTTGTTCGCATCCGTAGGAAATTTTTTGATTTACTATGCTGCAAAACCCTTCAAAACCCTAGCCCACTCCTTTTCTTCCCTTATCCCCATCGGCCGCCTCCACCCCCTGAACAGTGAAACCCTAGATCGCCAACGCCGCCGCCTCCCGAGCATGCGTACAAGCCGCCTCTCGGCCATGTGCGTGATCTCCCCCGACTCCGACCCCAACCTCCACGCCCTCCACCCTCTTTTAGCCTCCCCCGCCACCACTCCCGACGTGAGCTCCTTCGCCCGCCCCCATTTCTGCAGCCCTTCTAGCTGCCACCCAGATCCACATCACACGCCACCCCTCGGCCAGCTTCGGCTGACATCCTCCAGCCCCGCCCAATGACCCAAGCTCGCTGCGTAGGAGGAATCCTTCGTCCTCGGCTGCCGCCGCTGCTCCATACTCGCTGCAAGTCAACCATGGTGAGTTCCCCTTGGTACTCTACCTTATCTCCTCGGTCCAGAGTGTCTGTGCCAATCTTGTAACAACAGATTGATGATTCATTCTTGCAGGCGAATGAGGAAGTTGACCCGGATGCCAGTGCTGCTCGAGATGTTCCTTCAGAGCGGCTCCCTCCTCGAGAAGAACAGGCTCCACCTCGACCCGATGTTTCGCCGCCATCCAGGACTCTGGCAGCATTAACGACGAGTAGGATGTGGAGGTCGTACTCACCGACGACGAGCTGTCAGATCCCAGCCCATCTGACCTAGGTACGTCAGGCCAAAGTGCCCAACCTGAATTGTTACTGAAATCTTGGATCGTGATTTGCTCGGAATTGGTCTTGGATCGTATAATTAGGGGGCAAATGTCACAAATTGGTCTTGGATTGTGATTTGCTCGGAGCAGCGCGTTTGCTTAAAGTTTGTTTGAAGCGTGTTTGCTTAAAGTTCGTTTGCAGCTTGTTAACAGAGTAAGGGCTGCACCTAGAGATTTCGCACGCTGCATATCCTTTAGCCATTAGGCTCGATAGTGTACTTACACTTGGTACTTGGACTTTGGACTCTGAAAAGTATGTTGATTGTCCTCTGCTGCACGAGTTACAGGGTTTTAGAACTAAAACATGCAACTTGTCCATAAACACTTGTATCTTAACAGATCTTGTATAAATATGTATGAAAGATGATTTCAATATCCAGATCCGGGATAGGCTAGAATATATGTGGATTTATGAAGTGTGTAATCTATCTTTCGATATAGTTCTTCCTGTTGCTTTGTCATGCCTGCTTTTTAGCTTCCCTGTTCTCTGTTCTACTTACTACATGAAATTAATTTGATGCATTTTAATCTATCTGAGGTGCTTCTTATTTTTATGTGGTACAAATGCCAATGTTTTGGTACTTTTGCAAACTGTGACAGGCTGCTGGAAGCTGCCAGGGCATTTGTAGTGGGGAAGGAGTTCATGGTCAGTAGTTGCCGTCAGGGTCGCAGGTTTGGGTCACGAGGCTGCTGACTGGTGAGTTCACGGTGAATGCCCACCTCAATGTAAGACATTGCCTTCCTATTGCTAGTATCTATGATGAGTGTACCTTCAGATAATGGAGATTGTTATAGCCCATAACATGATCACTGGTACCTCCCAGGCTGATTGTGCTGTGCTTATCATTGGCTCCACCACTGGTGGTTTTGAGGCTGGTATCTCCAAGGATGGCCAGACCTGTGAGCATGCTCTCCTTGCTTTCACCCTTGGTGTGAAGCAGATGATCTGCTGCTGCAACAAGGTATATCCTGCTCAAGCCATATATGTTCATATAACTGCATAGATTCATAGCATACCCAAAATGCCAAGCTACAGTTGATATGTTTATATACCTTTGTCAGAGATAGTTGGCTATCCAGGCTTATGTCCCAGATTTATGGCCACACAGTTCTAATTGAAATCTGAATAAAACACATGTCTGTAAATTAATTTATGTAAATTCGTTACTGTTTGAACTGTGTTAAATATATGCCTACTGTTTGAACTGTTGAAAATTACTAAAAACTGGGACACAAGTGTGGGATTGGTTTTAATTATCTGTCCAAAGTAAAAGCATGTGTGTGTCCATATGATTCATGGTTTAATTATGTCCTAGTAATGTTTAATTGGTCCTTTTTTACTTGGTTTGACCCGCACCTGCAGCATCCTTGATTCTTGCTGATCCTTACCTTGCTTGTTTTTTCTCGCAGACCTGATGGAGCCATGATGCTTGCCTATGTGCTGGAGCGCATCAATTCTAGCCATGCCACCGCATTCTCAATGTCGAGCTCACAGCGCTGCAACCGCATCAATGCCTGGAGATTGGGACGCCAAGTCTGGTCGCCTAGAAGCATATGCTTTGGGTTCTGTGATATTGCATTTGGTACTGTTGGAGTACTATTGATGAATATTTTATGTTGTAGGATATTGTCATGCGTGGATGTACACTACTGCAGAAAAGCTTACCAGTGACGGGCTCAAAATGCCCATTAGTGACGGGCAAGGCGCCCGTCACTAGTATTTGTTACTAGTGGCGGCCATTTATGGGTGCCCGTCACTGATTTTTGTTTAGCAATGACGGTCGTCGTTCTTACCCGTCAGTGGTATTGTTTACCAGTGGCAGTCCATTATTATTACCCGTCGCTGGTATTAGGTTACCAGTGACAATCATTTCTTCACGCCTAACACTACATAGTTTTCACGGTAGTGTTTTTTGAAGTTAGCAGTGACGGATCCTTTGGTTATTTGGTAGTTTGGCCGCCACGGATAAAAAAATTAGGAATAAAAAGGCATTTTAAGAAATAAAAAATATTCCATTTGCACATCCAGAACACTACGAGCACAAGCACAAATACTCACAGATATATAGCACAATATTCCAAAACAAGTTTGTTGTTATTTAAATACAACCAACACCTCAAATTAAAATCATCCAACTCTTGTAGAACGTCAATGCTTCCACCATCATCCACGGGATGTCTTGATAGTAAAACAATGTAGCTCGAGCTAAAATGCTGATAATTCAGGTAGTTAAACAGGTTGAAATAGTTAACTATGTGCTGGAGCCCACTTGATGCAACAGCGTTCAAGATAGACCACGTTACACAATCAAGTGATCATAGATA
This sequence comes from Dactylis glomerata, assembly GCA_007115705.1. NCBI lineage: Eukaryota > Viridiplantae > Streptophyta > Magnoliopsida > Poales > Poaceae > Dactylis > Dactylis glomerata. The sequence goes on from QXEO01001791.1 coordinate 491,579, forward strand.
ATGGGTCGCTCCTTGTATAGGAACCAATCTACTACCGCTCTATAAATTTTTACAGCAGGGGCACCAAAGAAGTGACACCATTTCTAGTTCTCCCAGCCATGCACTTGGTTGAACTTTTTGTCTTAGTACCTTCACCCACCGTAGTATCTTCAGAGGTCTCCGGCGGCCATCAGGAATGGAAAAGGTCAAGTGAAATATTAGGGAATTATCTAGTACGCATAAACAATACACTGGGGAAACCATCAGAGAATGTAAACCTGGTACTAGTACTGGCATAGGTGTGTATCGCATGCTCAATGATCTCAGAAAAGAACTAGGTGTGAGTCCTCTGTTTGGCAGAAATAAAAGTTACTTTTCCAACTTACTTTACCTGTAGCTACTCAAAGAAGTAAACAAGAAACTTTTGAATGCCAGGATAGCCTGAAGGTAAAATGAGGGGAGAGTCATAGTCTAGCCATACAAGAGAAGTACCAGATCTTTGACGATGTGTACTTGGGGCGGGAGATTAAACAGGACAATTTACTGATATACTACCACTACAGCAGTAATGCAGTATATATATATGTGATAAAAAAGTCACAATCACAGGTAAGATCTTATAATATCAAATTACACATAAATCACTAATAAAAAAGTAAATCCACTTAGGTGGCAATGAGAAATGACAAGCAAAATTGCAACACAGAACTAAGACATGATACTGAAGAATTAACGAATACACCAAAACCCCCTAACAGATCTCAAAACCTAATGTGTTGTGATGTCTACGCACTTCTATTCTTGTAGACACTTGTTGGGCCTCCAAGTGCAGAGGTTTGTAGAACAGCAGCAAGTTTCCCTTAAGTGGATCACCCAAGGTTTATCGAACTCAGGGAGGTTAGAGGTCAAAGCTATCCCTCTCAAGCAACCCTGCAATTACGATACAGAAAGTCTCTTGTGTCCCCAACACACCCAATACACTTGTCAAATGTATAGGTGCACTAGTTCGGCGAAGAGATAGTGAAATACAAGCGGTATATATGATTATAAGTAGCAAACGTGATGTGAAATAAATATCGCTGCGAGCAAACAAGTAATAAAATAGCAAGTAAACGGTATGCAAAGCTTGGAAACAAGGCCTAGGGATCATACTTTCACTAGTGGACACACTCCCAACAATATAACATGAATGAACAAGTAACTTCTCTTTGCTAAGGTACTCTGAATTACTCTCCTATTGAATAACACTAATCATCGCGTAGTGGCTACAGAAGCACCCCTTAAAGTTCATCAAGTACTTGACAAACACCACTCATAGCGATAAACAAATCATATCACAACTCAAGATAGAAATCATTGCGACTTAGACCAAGTACTAACACGGTGCACACACTGTCAACTTTACACCATGAAAGGAGGAATAGATCACTCAGTACTATCATAGCAATAATTATTCTCATAATCCACAAGAGATCACAATCATAGCCTAAACCAAGTACCACCATGATGCACGCACTGTCACCGTTACATCATAGCAGGAGGAATAGATTACTTTAATAACATTGCTAGAGTACACAAAATATCTGAATAATAACATGTACTTGTTCAACATGATACAAAGCTCACGATCACATAAAGATCACATCATGGGAGAGAGAGGTGAACCACATAGCTACCGGTAGAGCCCTTAGCCCCGGGGATGAACTACTCCCTCCTCATCATAGGAGACAGCAAGGTTGATGGAGATGGCGGTGAGGTCGATGGAGACGGCGGAGACGGCGATGGAGACCGATGGAGATGGCTCCGGGGGCACTTCCCCGTCCCGGCAGGGTGCCGGAACAGAGACTTCTGTCCCCCGAAATTCGTCGGTGGCGGCGGCGGAGCTACGGAACTCTTTCTGGAAATCTGATCGGGGCTTAGGTTTTTCTCGTCAGGGGGTATATGTAGGCGAAAGGGGGCTGTCAGAGGGTGGACCACGTGGCCTCACACGGGGGTGGCGCGGCCAGGGGCCAGGCCGCGCTGCCCCTGTGTGTGGGGGCCTCGTGGCCCCCCTCCGTCAGGTCTTCGGATGTTTGGGAGCTCCCCGATGAAATATGACTTTAGGAACTTGTTTCGTCCAATTCCGAGAATATTTCCTGTGTATCACTTCTGAAACCAAAAATAGCAGAAAATAGGGAACTGGCACTGTGGCACTTCGTTAATAGGTTAGTTCCGGAAAGCGTATAAAAATGCCACTAAGTGTAACGAAACAATAGGCAACTGGTGTAAAACAAAGCATGGAGCATCAAAAATTATAGATACGTTTGAGACGTATCAAGCATCCCCAAGCTTAACTCCTGCTCGTCCTCGAGTAGGTAAGTGATAACAAAAGAATAATTTTTGAGGTGACATGCACCTACACAATCTTGATCATATATGTAAGCATTGGTGAGCTGAGATCAATAGAACTTAAACATGGGCATGAAGATATAATCATGACAATAAGAACTTAGCAACCATGTTGTAAACATGCAAATGAACACAAACAAAAGATCATGAAAATGAAACAATGAAAGTCAAACGTGTGTTCAAATCATAAGGAAAAACATACAAATGGTTTTCAGCTTGTCCTTCAAAGAGAGCAAAACATAAATGCATAGGACACCTTCAAGTTTAAGAGGGCGACTAGATACAAATAATTTAAGAACAAATGAAACCAACAATATGAGTCAATCAATGAACTTTGGGACAATGCATATCACACTAAGAATGACAACTATGCTCTCTTAATGGTGCATAAAGAAAGAAGGTGGTGACTCAACATAAAAGTAAAAGATAGGCCCTTCGCAGAGGGAAGCAGTGTTTGCAAGTTTTATAACCTTCAAAAATTATGGTACTTACCGGCTTTGAGCTCTCATTGCCCCCATCATAAGCATCTTGAATGGTTAAAGTTAATGCGAGAACAATTATGATGCATACGCTTGACAAATCATAAGTTGAAAACCTCGTGTCCCGTGAATACGAGTACCCAAACTATGCTAGTTTACTTAGAGTCCCAAGCAAGGCTCTTGTCATTGTAAGTGTATGCATATCATTGAGAACCGCCAATGGGGTACCTCCGTGCCCGATGACATGGAACAAGCCCACACCAAAATGACAGGACAAGCAGACAATGAACACCTCGGCATCTCTTTTATTTGCTATATTGTTTAGCTTTTTATTGTGAGATGCGTCGTCGAATGTTCACCATGGGTATGCTGCAAATTTCCACCATGAATTATGCATGGCTTAGATTGGCGGCCCGGCGTTTCCCTAACACATATAAAAACTCCATGATCCTCACAAGATTCCCAATTCATTTCACACAGCGGGCATCCATAAACAAAAGATCACAATATCAACTCAAATAAGAAGTGCAATGTTGAAAGCTTGCCCCATGACGGCATGGCTGGGCTAGTCTCCAACTTACAACTTGCAAGCATAACAACTCAGCATAAAAGACCACAATGTCAAATTTTTAAGAACAGGAAAAAGTAAAGTGTGCCTTCCGGTTCGTGAGAGCTTTACTGACCGAATTTCGCATAACACTGGTAAGAGTTTAATTTGAAGAGAATATAAAAGCAAGTCAAATTTACTTGGAATAGCAAATTGCTAGTAGGTATGTATGGTGGACACTTTGGAAAACTTTGGCTTTAAGGAGTTGGATGCACGAGTAGAGCTCATACTCAGTACAAGGCGAGGGCTAGCAAAAGACTGGGAGCGACCGACTAAGAGAGCAATAATGGCCATAATCATGCAAAGCGACAAAGCGACATTAAAAGAAGCATACGATGGCATCAAAAGTCAAAAACTAAATGATCATGAAGGCTAAAGGCGACTTTGGAAGAGTCTAACATGTGTGAGCATGCGCCAAGTCAACCCAAATAAAGCATCAAGGAGAAAACCAAAATAGTGCTTCCATACAATAAAAACAACGCATGATTTTTTCAAAGGCTCATTAAGCAATCTCAGTTATTTGAGACAAGTCATGCTACAGCAAAACCACTAAGCATACTATCAAAAAGACATCTAGCATGACATGAAAAAGCCTAAGCCGCAGTCTACACAAGCTCCTTCTTGTACCACTATTTTGCACAAAGCTTTTTCTCTTTTCCAACACCATTTGAAATTTTTATAAACACCTCTTTTGATGAAAACCAATAAAGACCAGAGGCAAAAATACACCTTGATGAAAAGATATGACAAGATCTGAACGCATATCAAGGCGAAAACGAAAACCAAAAGCAGTAGCAGAAAAAGAAGAATGCTCGATTTTAAATAAGAGTGAAAACTAGAGCGTTCTTTGCAAATGAAAACGAGTACATCTCCTCCAAAGGAAACATGATGTGATCTAACCATTTATTGCAGCAAACAAAACTAAACTAACTAAGAAAACTAAAACAACTGACGCTCCAAGAAAAACACATAGTGCATGAAGCAATAAAAATATAGTGTTTTGAAAGGTGACCTGATTTTTGCCGATGAAGAAGGGGTGCCTCGGGGGCATCCCCAAGCTTTGACGCTTGTACTTCTTGGATATTTCTTGGGGTGCTGGGCATCCCCAAGCTTGAGCTTTTGTCCATTCTTCATCTCATCTCATCATTCTCCAATCCCTACACTTGAAAACTTCCTTCATACAAAACTAAACACAATTCTATTAGCAACATTAGTGCAAGCATAAAATATATTCAACCTCTTTTAGCTTCAGGTTTCAACCCAAAACCACCACATATAAAGTATATACTACTGTAGCAACTTCCACAAGAGTTCCATGATAAAAAAGAACTCAAAAGAAAGCGATAAAGTGGCAAAAACAAATATTGGCAGAAATCTGTCAAAACTGAACAGCTGACAAAGGACGAATTTTTGAGGGATTTTCTGTTGCTCAAATCAAAAAGTGTTCAACTGAGAAAAGTTTGGATATAACCTGGGGCATATGCACAAGAAATCGCAGGTCCAAAAGATATACAGAGAATTTTCACGAATTTTTACGGTGCAGCACCAAAAACAGTTTCAGGACAGCAACATCCCCAAATCTTTACCTCACTCAAATTAGAGGCTTCTCTTGGCACAAAAACGAAATAAACAAGATAAGGAGCGGTTATTACAGCAGTAATAACTTCCAAGACTCAAATAAAAGAAAAAGTACTGAAAATAAACAATGGGTTATCTCCCAAGAGTGCTTTTCTTTAACGCCTTTGAGCTAGGCGCAGTAATTTGCAAAGATGCTCATGTGGGCGCCATATAAGAGCTTGAGGCAAAGGCGCCATATAGGAACTTGAAGCAATAGAGAGCATCAAAAAGCATATGTGAAAGACATTTATATCTGAACCACTTCCTATGAAAAATAGTCTTGTAGAAAAACAAGTCATGAAAGCGCAAAGCAAAAAGCATAGGAAGGCAAAACAAGTACAACTTCAAGAATTGCAACATAAAGAGGGGAAACTTAATATTGTTGAGATCCATCAAACCATGTTTCCCTCTCTCATAATAACTTTCAGTAGCATCATGAATAGAACTAACAATATAACTATCACATAAAACATCCCTATCATGAGCCACATGCATAAAAGAATTAATACTCACCACAGGAACAATAGTAGTAGGAGCAGATTCAACAGAATAATTATTCTCATCACCATAATCATCATAAATAGGAGGCATATTATAATCATAACTAATTTTATCCTCAAAAGTAGGTGAACTGAAAATATTATACTCATCATCACAAGCTAGAGAACTACTATGTCGCAAAGCATACTCATCAAACATATCATCATAAGAAGGAACATCACATATGGGAGATAAAATATCATCAGAGTAAACTTTCTCCACTAAAGCTGGGGAGCTAAAAATATCATGCTTAACAAAACCAGCCTCCCCAAGCTTAGACTCTTCTATAGCATTATCAACAACGGTGTTCAAAGCATTCATACTAACAACACTATTAGCATGCAAATTAAGCTCCAAAGGTTTTTCAATTTTCTCTTCAAACACTTCATATCTAAACTCAGGAAAAAGACTACAGAACTCATTGTTTTCCATTAAGCCTAACTAGTGAAAATAAAAACAAGAAACAAAAAGATGTAATTGCAGAATCTAAAGGAAATAACTCCGAGCACTCACACAGGAGGATGCGAGTACCTTTTACCTTACCTCCCCGGCAACGGCGCCAGAAAAGAGCTTGATGTCTACGCACTTCTATTCTTGTAGACACTTGTTGGGCCTCCAAGTGCAGAGGTTTGTAGAACAGCAGCAAGTTTCCCTTAAGTGGATCACCCAAGGTTTATCGAACTCAGGGAGGTTAGAGGTCAAAGCTATCCCTCTCAAGCAACCCTGCAATTACGATACAGAAAGTCTCTTGCGTCCCCAACACACCCAATACACTTGTCAAATGTATAGGTGCACTAGTTCGGCGAAGAGATAGTGAAATACAAGCGGTATATATGATTATAAGTAGCAAACGTGATGTGAAATAAATATCGCTGCGAGCAAACAAGTAATAAAATAGCAAGTAAACAGTATGCAAAGCTTGGAAACAAGGCCTAGGGATCATACTTTCACTAGTGGACACACTCCCAACAATATAACATGAATGAACAAGTAACTTCTCTTTGCTAAGGTACTCTGAATTACTCTCCTATTGAATAACACTAATCATCGCGTAGTGGCTACAGAAGCACCCCTTAAAGTTCATCAAGTACTTGACAAACACCACTCATAGCGATAAACAAATCAGATCACAACTCAAGATAGAAATCATTGCGACTTAGACCAAGTACTAACACGGTGCACACACTGTCAACTTTACACCATGAAAGGAGGAATAGATCACTCAATACTATCATAGCAATAATTATTCTCATAATCCACAAGAGATCACAATCATAGCCTAAACCAAGTACCACCATGATGCACGCACTATCACCGTTACATCATAGCAGGAGGAATAGATTACTTTAATAACATTGCTAGAGTACACAAAATATCTGAATAATAACATGTACTTGTTCAACATGATACAAAGCTCACGATCACATAAAGATCACATCATGGGAGAGAGAGGTGAACCACATAGCTACCGGTAGAGCCCTTAGCCCCGGGGATGAACTACTCCCTCCTCATCATAGGAGACAGCAAGGTTGATGGAGATGGCGGTGAGGTCGATGGAGACGGCGGAGACGGCGATGGAGACCGATGGAGATGGCTCCGGGGGCACTTCCCCGTCCCGGCAGGGTGCCGGAATAGAGACTTCTGTCCCCCGAAATTCGTCGGTGGCGGCGGCGGAGCTACGGAACTCTTTCTGGAAATCTGATCGGGGCTTAGGTTTTTCTCGTCAGGGGGTATATGTAGGCGAAAGGGGGCTGTCAGAGGGTGGACCACGTGGCCTCACACGGGGGTGGCGCGGCCAGGGGCCAGGCCGCGCCGCCCCTGTGTGTGGGGGCCTCGTGGCCCCCCTCCGTTAGGTCTTCGGATGTTTGGGAGCTCCCCGATGAAATATGACTTTAGGAACTTGTTTCGTCCAATTTCGAGAATATTTCCTGTGTATCACTTCTGAAACCAAAAACAGCAGAAAACAGGGAACTGGCACTGTGGCACTTCGTTAATAGGTTAGTTCCGGAAAGCGTATAAAAATGCCACTAAGTGTAACGAAACAATAGGCAAATGGTGTAAAACAAAGCATGGAGCATCAAAAATTATAGATACGTTTGAGACGTATCATGTTGCACGATTGGTAGGGAGAGAATGCATTCATAGCAACTTAAACATACGACTTGCAATGCACGTCTACAATAGATATCATCTGACAAAAAGCTAAAATTTAGACAAACTAGCAAGAATTTACGGAACATTAAGATGGGTTTGTCCATCACAGGGTTCCAACATGCTAAGTACTAAATCACAATATAAAGCAGCAACCTTGTAGAGAATATTATGATGGGCTCAATATAACTGGCACAGCGAATGGTGTCATACCTCAGTCGCTTAATCAATTGGGTTGCAGTTGCCTTTGTGCATGAATCATGAACCTCCGGTGAGTCATCACCGCCATAGAATAACCCAGATTCCGAGGCAACCTCTGTGTTGATGATTTTTGCGATAATTTCCTAGATGCGTGTAAACTTTTTAGTTCATGAAATCATCAAATGCTAGCTGCCTTTTCGCCTTTTCGCCTTGTTTTTAAGTGAATCCAAGTAAAAGCCTTGCATTCCTTCACCATGAGAATTATCAGAACCCAATGACCCCTGCGCAAACGCCTTGCATTCCTTCACCATGAGAATTATCAGAACCCAATGACCCCTGCGCAAACATGTGAATAATCTTAGTTCATCAATCATTCACCAATAATAAACAACCCAACTTCAGTGCAAAGTCACAAACTGGATCGAAATGTAGGAAATCTGATTTAATTGAGACAGAGTATGACTATAGGTGTTTATGCTAGTTTAAGCTTGATGAACTAAAACGAGATCAATGGATTTCCTAATCCCTCCACTACTGTAATCGATGGACATGCTCTCTCCATTTAAGCTGCTTCATTCCCATCATCTTCAAAATGGTACTATACACGATAGCAGATTTTGCATGCCTACAGGTCAAATGCCCTGCATGGCTGATGTCTCAGGTCGTCTCTGGCGTCTCCACCATAGAGAATCCTGCATCTCTCTCCCACTTCTTGTGGACAAGACGATACCGAGTACTTCTCTGGTAATCAGGCAGCTGACACCTTACTCCGATTAACCTGCTATTTAATCTCGCTATGCTTCTGCGCATACAGGTTGTGCAATCTAATTTAATACATCAGAACAGCAAAGCATACATTAGCATGGTACATAGAGGGTTTGAGTTCTATAACTTAGTTTGACTGGGATAATAGGAAAATCATCATACTGCAAATAAATTAATCGTCAAACAGTTTCTAGCCATTTTCCCAAAGATTATATTCTTATTTTAGTTTCCCCAAAGTTTATTCCAAACTAGTTTTCTCTCAAGACTGCCAAGCAAAACAGAGGTAGGTAAGATTCTAACTAATTATTTTATTTAGTTCATGAAATCATCAAATGCTAGCTGCCTATTGTAAAGTTTGGAAGAAATACATTAACTAGCTTCATGGACTATTTGATTAATGTAAAATACATTGTGGATTCTATTATCATTTTGTTTCTTTCTTCGGAATAAAAATGAAGGAAGCACCTAAGCCAGCCAATTTTGTATGTAAACTACAACTATAAGACTTTCCAAAATAGGGTCTAATGCCATCATATATAACTACTTAATTTTTCGTGTTTATCTTTTACTTATGTTTGCACACATTACTGGTTCATTCACTATTTAAGAACTAAGTAATATGTTTACAAAAAACATATATCATCTAGCTGCTCACATCTTGCTTGGTGGCCAGTGACTAAGTTTAAGGTTTATCTTACCGATCCTGTCATATGTTTTATCCTTGACAAGGGTATAGTTAATAGAGCCCGTTAGTTGAGTACCCCTGAGGCCCGTTAAACTAGGCCCAATTGTAATGATAGTCGAATACGAGTTATTACCGTATGTCGATACTTGTAATCTGTATCGGACCCTACCCGATCCTCGAGACCTGGCCACCTATATATAGGGGCCAGGAGGGGACGGTGTAGGGCAGATTGAAAGCAAGCCAGGTTGAACACCCAAGTTTACTTTCGATATACATCTATTTCGACTAACTTTACCTTCGAGTTCATCCGACGCCCTATCTCCCCGATCCTAAGTCCTTCATCTAGGACATTTGTCGAGTTAACCCTCGTCAATTGGCGCCGTCCGTGGGGACTCTGGGCGTTGGAATCATGAATTCGACGGCTTTTTCGCTCTTAGCCAACGGCAGTTCAGAAGTAGACAGAAGTCAAGAGACGGAATTAACCATTGGAAGTTTGAGCATCCTCATCGGGCCATCGGGTTCATCTCGCCTTTCGAATCCGACGAACCAAGATCAAGATCCGTCGGCAGAAGCACCCGAAACAACAGCAATAATGGAATATTCTGAAGGCTCTTCCAGCGAAGTAAACTCGCCGGTCAGCCCAGAGGAGGTGCAAAAAGAAAAGGTCACATAAGACAACGAAGAAAAGGAAAATTTTGACGTGGAAGACCAACTCGAAGATCTCACGATCTGCCTCTACGAAACCGCAGACAAGTCAACAGATACATGGAAGATAGGATTAGAGCTTTCTGAGAATAGTAACTCGATCTTCTCAAGCTTCGAGGGTAACATCGGCAAACAATGCCAGGTACTCGCCATTATGGGCGACAACTCAGAAGAATTCGATGAAAATAACAACCCAGTGATAAATCCAGCAAATATCGACAGAGGAGCAAATCATCTAGCAGAAGGGCAAACAGTGGAATCCCTCACAGCCAGGGAAAAAATTTGACTATCAGTCGACGAGTGGAAAATAATAAGAGAAGCCGTAGAACACGGCACGCCAATACCATCAAATTCTAGCAAAAACATGCTTTTGGGGTATCACTACGCCTTAAGGCAGCAAGCCAAGCAATTAGCAAAGGAGAAAGCAGAGATACAAAGAAGAAAAGATTCAGCCATTGCAGCCAGCGAGGCTGCTCAAAAAGCACGGAGCGACGCATCACACAGCAACGCAAGGAAAAATCGTCGACACGGTTCAAGGTACGATAACCTCGAGTATTCTAACAGGCAAAGTATTTCCAAAAACCTCGACTCGTCCTTCCTATCGGTCGACAAGCAGGGAAACATCCTGCCAAAAACTCCTGAAGCAGCACTAGTGGCAGCACAATCATACCTACTTACAACTCGACCAAGTCCAGGAGATCCTAGAGAACATATGCATAGAGCAGCACTGAACGGACTCAATATGGTGGGCCACAAGCTATCAGCAAAAGGAGAAGAAGCACATCACCACAAGGAACTGCACAAAGCAAGGTCACCTCGCAGTCACAATAGTCCTCGGCGCAGAAGCAGCAAACATCGATCTCGATCGCCATCACCAAAGCAGCATGGAGGAACCCGAAGATCACGATCCCCAAATGAAAAACGCGACTATGATGACGACGAAAAAGAGATGGGGGCATCATGCTTTACCCACAGGGTTCGCACAACTCCAGTTCCTAAGGGATTCAAACTACCTCATGATCAGCAAAAATACGACGGGTCACAAGAACCACAATCATGGCTCGCAGATTATTTACAAGCAATTCAAATATTAGGAGGAACCAAGGAAACAGCTATGCAAAGTTTGCAACTACACCTCACCGGCGCAGCAAGGTCATGGTTAAGCAAGCTAGAAAAAGAATCTATTAGAAGCTAGGAAGACCTCACAAAGCAATTCACAAGTAACTTCAGGTCGACATACAAACGACCAGCATCAATAGAAGAAGTCAAAGCATGTGTGCAGCAACGCGACGAGACATTGCGATTATACATTCAAAGGTGGAGCATTATCAAAAACTCAGTAGTCGAAGTTTCAGACGAAAGAGCAATAGACGCGTTCATCATCGGATTAAGGCGAAGAGACCTAGTCGAAGAGATGGGCAGAATCAAGCCGAAAACAGTATCAGACCTCATGGACACAGCAAACAGGTTCGTAGATGGAGAAGATGCATGCAACAACAAGCGGACGCGATCTCCAGAGGACGACAGAAGAAACAGATATGGAAGTCAAAGGAGACGATCTCGAAACTATGACACCTACGGCCCGCATAGCCAAGTCGCCGTAGGATATAAAGACAACAGCTATCAAGGAAATGATCGCAGAAGCTCGGGATATAGAAGCTACGGAAAGGAGGACTATAAGAAGTTCCCTATAAGGGAATCCAGAGAGTACAACCCATCACCAGAAGATATGCTCAACGGGCCTTGTCATATACACTCAGCGTTCGTCGATGGGAAAAGAGTATCAAAGCACGCAATGAAAGATTGCACAACATTCCTAAAACTACAAGAAGCAGCAATAAACAAGCAAACCGAAGCAAGGCAACAAGGATTCGAAGTAAGTAACAATCCCTCGACAAAGCAGCAAGGAAACAATGGAGCACCTCAAGGACAAGATCAGCAAAACCAGGGACAGGACGACGACAAAGGCTATGTACCATCAAAAGGACACATCATATCAATGATACAACCTGTACCCAAGTCGAACAAAGAAGAGAAGAGCATAACTCGACAAGTCAACTTAGCAGTCATATCACCTCCAGCGGCAACGGAGTATTTGCACTGGTCAGAACAACCAATAGAGTTCAACAGAGAAGACCATCCTATAACAGTACCTCGGCCGGGAAACGCGCCTTTGGTACTCAAAGCTCAAATCGGCGTGTATGATGTCGACAGAATATTCATGGATGCAGGGAGTGGAATTAACTTGATATACGTGAAAACACTCAGAGCAATGCATATATCACTAGAGTTCCTAAAGCCAATAGATTGTTCCTTCCATGGAATCGTACCAGGAAGTGCCAATTACCCGTTGGGTCGAATAGCACTCAATGTTTGCTTCGGCAACCGACAAAACTACAGAAGAGAAAAGCTAGACTTCGAAGTCATGGACTGGCCATCACAATATCACGCGATCCTCGGGCGACCCGCGTTTTCGCGATTCATGGCAGTACCTCACTATACATATCTGGTACTTAAAATGCCAGGACCAAAAGGAATAATCACAGTGAAAGGGAGTTTTGAAGTTTCAGATCTCTGCGACAGAGAGTTCCACAAGATGGCGCAAAATTTTGGCGTAATAGCCAACCATGCAGAAAAGGCAAAGAGCGCGACTACAGAAGGCGTCAAGCTACTCGAGGGATACGTCGCGGAGCCCGAAACAAAGAAACAACGAATAGGAACATCAGGAGAAGACACAGGCGCAGAAGAAGAAGGGAAAGCCACAACGACATAAACATCATGAAGACAGTAAAGTAGAACAATAAAAGGCTGTAAAAGCCACGAGTTATACCAGGGGCAATGCCCTCTAGATCCAGAACACAGGTCACAGGCCGGATCTCTTGGGTCACCCCATGTATCTTACATTAAAAAGCATAAATAAAGACAAAGCGTTCCTCATATTCGAGTTTACGAGTCTTTCAAAGAGAAGATGCGGCAAACGCATGAACCATACAAAAAATGCCTTGAGAATAAATTCCAGACATATAGTCGCGAAATAAACAAACTCTCGCGTTCCACACACACCTTACAACATCGGGTTGTCAGAATCATCTACGCCTAAAGGGTCTAGATAATGATACTCGCGGAAAAACGCAGCATCCGCCTCTAGAAGTCTAGCTACAAGTCTTCGAGCAGGTTGAAGCGTGTTCTCCATATGAACCCGAAGGCTAGCTCCACCTGAAGCCAAACTCAGGGACATCGTGCTATAATTCAATCTGGGATGCCACTTGCGCATCCACCCGAGAGCAAAATTGGCACCAGCCACTAAGTTCAGTTCTATTAACATATGAATACGATGGCTGGATCTGAAAGTATCAAGAAGAAGTGGGAAAGTTGCAGGCAAAGGATTACGGGGAAGCATAATGGAGTACATAGTTGTAAGAGCTCGCCGGCAACCATCAACTGACTCGCCAATATGCTGGGCACGGTCTTGAAGCAATACAATGGCGCTCCGGCGTCGAGGATCAGACCACAAAGTCTCGTAGCCAGTCGGCATCTTCTCCAAAGCAGCATTTCGCTCAGCAACTCGACGTTCTTCAGCAGCAAAATCCAAACAAGTACCTACAATGACAAATATATCACAAAAGAAGTGCACAAATAGCCAAAGAAGGAATCGAAAGAAAACTCACATCGCAACAGCTCGCAAGCAGACTCGACAATGCCAAGAATGAAAGATTCGCACTCCTCATTATGAACAACCTTTGCCGTCAAACTGGAGACTTTTTCTTCAAGGGAAGAGATTTTCTTCATATAGCCACTGGCTAGGCTAGCCTTTTTCATAGCCATCTGTGCTTGGCATTTGGCCAAGGATAGGCGAGTTTCAAGGTCGGATATCCTGGAAGTGTATTCCGAGCATTGACTGCATCGACTAGGAGTCGACGAAATCTGAGTACCGAATCCACGAGCAGAGGAAGGAGGAGTATCATAAGTCAAAGGATCATTGACGCGTGTCGACTGCAAGCCAAAAGGAAAAGACAGAAGCAATTTCAGAAAGGCAGCATAAAACTTCATACGAAGAGGATATATTTACATAAGAACACAACCCTATGGCTAAGGTTCTCGGGTTGCGCCTAATTGAAGTCTTTACATTCAAAAGGAGAAAACTAAACAAATACTACAAAGAAGCTGAGTCTACGCCACCTCAGCATTGTGCTCCGTGGAAGAAGGGGGCGTGGCCAATTCCTCGCTAGAAGTCAACGGTGGCACTGGAGCTTTTGCCGCTGGAGGTGGTGCAGCAGGCACAGCAGAGGCTGCCGAAGGAGAAATCGTTGTCAGCAATGCAGGTGCCAACTTCTTTGCCCTCTCAAAAAACACCTTCATCTCGTCACGGGTGTGGCCATGAGGGGAGCTAACCTTCCCCCAGTCAAAGTCTGTACCATGCGCAAGCGAAAGTGCAATGGCACCTTCGGCGCCGCGCTTAATGGACAGCCCCTTTAGCTGGAGAGTAGGGTCTTCATCGCTGTCAAAAGACTTGGCGAGTTCAGTCAGGTTGTCCTTCGGGATCGCCATCCTTTTCTTCGGCCATAATCCGGCAAATAGCCGTGACAGAACGCGGCCAGCTAACTCGAAAGTTTCCTGGATAGATATCCAGTTTTCTTCGAGTAGGTTAACCGCATCCATAAGAGGATCATCGTCTGTTTGCAGGGACGACGGAGATACCCCTGTAAATTCTAAGCAATAGAAAAGAAAAGAAGAGACAAGTGTCAATAAATACACCAGTGCAACAGGAGACGAAAACAGAAGACAAGTCAAAGAACTTACTTTCGGCAGCAACAGACATGGTGTGAAGACGCTCTGCCATGGCCTGCTCTCGTTAAGTATTTTCCTGTTTGGCATCAGCTAAAGACTTTTCCGCTTTCTTCGCCTTGGCAAGCGCAGATTTCTGCGACTTCTCAGCAATGGCCTTAGCAGCGGTCGCAACGTCGTAAGCTTTTTGCGAAGCTTTGAGCTCTGCCTCCAGCGAAGCAATTCGAGCATTGGCGGCTGCTAAAGCAGCTGCACACGAAATCGACAGAGAATCAGATAGATAACAAAGGATAAAGTGCAGAAGACAAGTGGTGATTGGACGTCAAAATTATACCTTCGAAAGCTTTTGCAACCTTTAGGTACCCCGCACACTCTGTGCCCAGGGCAATAAATCTCTTCACTAAAGCCTGAGAAAAGGAAGTGTGTAAGAGTAGAAATACATGAAAGGAAAGAAGGGAAAGAAGAATTACTTACATCATCAGAAGAAACTGTAGATGCATGAGCTTCCAGAGAAACTTCGGCTTCTTTGGCCTTCTTTGCGCGTTTCGAGTGTCGAGTTTGAGGAACCTTCTTCACGCCGGACCTGGTAGTCCTCGGCGCAACATCTGGTTCGACAGGCTCATCAATCGCCACAGGAGAAGGTGGTGGAACAGCCGTAGCATACGTTGGTGGTTCTTCATCATCACTGCATAAGAAGTATAAGTTACAGAAGCAAGGCAAGAACAATACAATTGAAGATACTCGACTACAGTACTTACGATGCTAGCATGTCGAAATACTCCATATCTTCTGCAAGAACGGGGGCTTTGCCAGCCGCTGCAGAACTCGATGAAGCGATTTCGTCGACACGCTTCCGTTTTTTATCGACACCAACATCTTCAGCAAAAGCAGGAGGAGTCGATGTCGATGAGCTGGTTTCCTCTTCTGAATCTTCGACATCATCTCCGTCCTGACTTTCGTCAGCCTCGGGGGCTTCAGATGCAGGAGAGGCTAAATCAGAAGGAAGGGGCCCTTCCTCTGGAAGAGGAGGACGCGAAACAAAAAATTGGTGACCCTGCATATAAATAAGAAAGCAGAGCGCAAAGTCAAAAGCAAGTCGAAACAAGCAAAAGTTTGAGAAAAAGTGGACACAAAAATACATACCTCAGGAAGAGGGTGCACAGAGTCGAAGAAATCAGCAGCTAAGTCCGCAACTGCATGTTCCTTTGTGAGCTTGGTGAGATTCCGGACTCGCTTGTCGACATCTTCTTTCGATATCAGGTCTTCAGATATGCGAGTAGGATCTTCCAAGCCAGAGAAACTCCAAAGTTTGGTAAGGCGGTGCTGTATGGGTTGAACTCGACGTTGAATAAAGAACGCCATGAGTTGCATACCCGATAAAGCACCCCCTTGACCTCCTTTTAGGGATTTGATACGGGAAAGAAGCGGAAGAATTTCTTGTGTCTCCCCATCTGAGGGGAGTGCATCCCATGACGTCAATTTCTTTATCTCTTGGGAAGCATCAAAAGGAGGCAGGCCGAATTCATCTTCAAGAGAGGATTTGCGGTCCTTGATATAGAACCACTTCGTCCTCCACCCTTGGACAGACGCGGCCATGGAAAATTCAAAATATTGTGCCTCAGGACGCACAGAAACAATGGCTCCGCCCAGTTCGGGTTTCCTTGCCAGAGAAACATTGGGACGGAGTCGAAAGATTGATCTCCAGAGAAGGAAGTGAGGCTCAATGCCCAAGAATAACTCGCAGAGAGTCACGAAGCAAGCAATGTGAAGAAGGGAATTTGGTGTGAGCTGATGTAGCTGCACACCATAGACAAATAGCCGCCCACGAAGAAACTCGTGGGCAGGAAGGGACAAACCGCGGAGGAGAAAAGCAAGGAACATTACCCGGTAACCGCTCGGGGGCTTCGGGATCCGCTCAGTACTTGGGAATTGGATGGAATCCTGGGCGGAGATGAAACCGTCCACCCTGGCCTTCTCCACCTCCTTCTTGGTGATGGTGGAGCGCACCCATTTGGTGGCAGACGTCTTGGCCATGGTGCTCTTCACGCCCAGATGTTTCACGCGCATCCAGCACAAAGCACGCTTGGGGGCTTCGCAAGAGAGGAAGAGGTTGAGGAGATCAGCAATGGAGGCGGCGGAGGGAACGAGCTGGTAAACAGTACGATTCCCCACTACGCCATTTATATATCTTCTGGGAGAAGGATAGTGGGCTGAGACGTGGCGAAAAGATCAGAAACGGCAGCCCACCAACGGTCAAAAATCGTGCAGCCCATTAAACGGTAAAAAATAGTGCAAATTACAGTGTTACCCATCAAACGGTTCGCACTAAGGAGGAGCTACGTCTTCATTGACGTCATAAAAGAAACAATATGGCGCCGACGAATGCAGCATTGATAAAAAGGATCATATGTGAAAGAATTTTTTGGATAATAGCCTTGGGGGCTACTACTCTTAAAAGATGGTAATTGGAAAATCTTTTGAGTTGAGGAAGCATATTTCGACGACAAGGCGTTCTTAGAGTATTTCGAAGATGAAGTATCTCAAAGTTACAAGTATCTCGAGTTGAAGAAACCTCAAAGTTGAAGTGTTTCGAGCTGAAGTATGAATGGCTACATAATCTCTTGAGCCTATACTCGAAAAACCCCTTTTTCGACTATAGCCTCGGGGGCTACTCCCATCGGGAGCGCTGAGCGCGCACCCGACGATATTTGTTGATTAAGCATTACAGATTGGAGAAGTATAGAAGTGTTACTCCCATCGGGAGCAAGTTTTATGGTTGTAGAAACCCGAATATTTTCAGTCAAATTTTGATTGCGACATAAAATTCTCGAGTTGTGTTATCGCAACACGACTCGAATGCCGTGACTTGTCACGAAGGTAAGACCCCGGGATCCGTCCTGTGTGGCCTGGTATACGCACATGGATGCGCTCTGCTGGTATGTATCCGTGTCTACGACGCAAAGAAAATCCTGGTGGACGCACTGGGTACCCTGAGAACCACTGAGATTCATTCTTTATAAGTCCTAAATGCGGCAAAAAAGTGGATTTGACCGGTATCCCGAATTCAAATCCAAGGGGATTGAATTTGAAGTAGGTGACAAGTATCTGTTCCGGCAGTTAACTGACCTCTTGATCCGTCAGAGTTGCCAGGCTTGCTCATCAAAACCCCTTGCGAAAGAATATCATGAAAATAAGTCGAAAAGACTAAGTCGAAGAATTGAAGATATGAAGAAGTCGAAGAATTGATCAAGTCGAAGATTGGAAGATTAGAGATTCAACCTGAATCTACAATTCTGGTAGAATCTCAGGGGCTACTGACAAGGGTATAGTTAATAGAGCCCGTTAGTTGAGTACCCCTGAGGCCCGTTAAACTAGGCTCAATTGTAATGATAGTCGAATACGAGTTATTACCGTATGTCGATACTTGTAATCTGTATCGGACCCTACCCGATCCTCGAGACCTGGCCACCTATATATAGGGGCCAGGAGGGGACGATGTAGGACAGATTGAAAGCAAGCCAGGTTGAACACCCAAGTTTACTTTCGATATACATCTATTTCGACTAACTTTACCTTCGAGTTCATCCGACGCCCTATCTCCCCGATCCTAAGTCCTTCATCTAGGACATTTGTCGAGTTAACCATCGTCAATCCTTATGTCCATATTCCATTTCTCAAGTGGATTTAAGACTTGGCTACAAATTTTTGACATTTGCTTACATGTGAATAAATGCCAATTCTGATGTCACTAAAAGAAAATAGGGTACTAGAATTATTTGATGCATGTACAAGCCAACATCAAATGTTCCAAGTCTTTGAATGTTTGTAACAAAACATATATTTATTAATTTCAAATGTAAATAACATATTGGAGGAAACTACTTTTTTCAGCTAGAGGGCTGCAGCAGCAAGTCTGATCACGTGTTAGTACATATATGGATTCTCTATGGTCATTTGTATTTTCCTTTATATCTAATACTCCAGTAAAGTGGAATGCTAATTCAAATTATTATTGCTCTTCCAATTAACAAGCCCTTAATTGCTCCCAATTTTCATTTCACAATGCAGACTAATAAAAGAGCCAGCCTCCCCAGCGTGTGAGGTTCAAAGTTTCGAGGACATCAAATCAAAATATTGTTGTGGCCCATGCATTTCCGATATTCTGCTTACTTATTTGTTCTATTTCGAATATGAAAACTGATAATACAACCATCACCAATTTATTATTGTGGCCCATCCATGAGAGTATCAGGTATGTTCTCTACCATTTCGTAATAGATTGTACGTACAATGTAATCACGATACTGAATCTTCCTACTCCTACACTAATCTCTGCCATTAACCTCTGTGGTCATATTTTGAGAAAGCAAATGCAAGATTAGAAACAAAAGTAACCTAATAATTGGGAGATAAAGCCCAAGTACTCGAACTAATTCCAACAGTTAGCAATGAAGATGTGAAGAAACTGACAAATACACATAGTGCACGCACCACGCATGGATAAAGCAGGGAGGGAATTTGCAGTTTGCACAGATGTTGTTCAGAAAAAATTATATATTGCACACCATGACAGAAAAGAGGTTAGACTAAGCAAAAACTGGACAATGATGAGCACTGCAGTTGTGCAGTTAAAGCAAATATCTCATCAGGGCAGCAGCAACGCTACACTGCAAGTAGGACAGTGATTTTATGCATCTAGTTGAACCCAAAAACTAGTCAGTACCAGTTTAATTAAACTAGGGTTGTGTCCACAAGTCAACAGCAGTATTTCATAAGTTTAGAACTCAAATGAAGAGCAGGGAGTTACAAACAGACAGTGTGTGAAGTAAGCTAGGAACCATACGCACAAGCACATACAGGGAGAATCGGTTGTTTATACATCTCAATGAGTTGGTCACAGGGAAGGATATTAAACAAAAAAAAATCAAAGAACAAAGTATTGGTGTTACCTTTTCTTGAACTGATTGCTGCAGATCTGCTACAATGAACTGGAAATTGACCTGCAAAAGGGAAAGGAAGATTAGTATTTTCCGATTTCGTTGATGTTATAGGATTCAATTCAAGAGAGGGGATGAAGAGATCTCCATGGAATAGGAGTGGGAGAGGTCGCTATGCGTGGAGATGGGGCGGGGTGCCGTGGGGAGAGGAAGCGGACGACGGCGGCGTGGCCTCTGTCGCCCGAGGGCCGAGGCGAGGAGGAAGTCCACCGAGGGGAGGTGGCGAGGAGGGCGATACTGGAGGAGGACTCGAAGGGGAGGGTGATGGGAGGAGGCGGTGAGGATCCTGCAAAGAAGGCGTCGCCGCCGCGGTACGACGCCCCCAGGTGAGCAGTGCCTATGTATTTGGCCTGATCCACGGGCGACACCGTCGAGGAGGCAGAAAACCATGCGAGTAGTTTTTTCCAAGACGAGATGCAAGGTAGGAGTACTAGTTTTTTCCTGCGCGCCCGATTTGGTGGTAAAACGAATTCTGAGCCAAATTTTAGCGGGAGGTAGTCTCACGAGTTCGCCAAATCCCGCTATATATTTGGTATATACGGGTAGTAGCCTTTTTTTTAGCTCTTTATACAGAGAATGGTTTTTCTTAGCCCGGGCTACATGTAGGCCGCTATTTTCAAAAATTTAAAAATGATATTTTTAAGTTTCAAAAAATTCTGAAAAAAATTGTAGATGTAGTCAATGATGTACTCTATCAGTGTGTGAAATCTTAATTTGAAAAACATAGTATTCTGGGCTACACAAAAATAACAAAGTCTGACAAGTTTTAGAGATTTGAAAAACGTTACTGTTCACTACTCAGATCTACAAATTTGATATTTTTGTACAGGCCAGAATAATGAGTGTTTCGCATTGATTTTTTGCACACTGATAGAATAATTCATTATCTAAATCTAGAATTTTTTTGAAATTTTTTGAAACTAAAATATCTTTTTTTGAATTTTTTAACGAGCTATATGTAGCTCGTCCTACACTTGGAGTTTTCATCTTTATACATACATATATACAACCAAAAACATATACTGTAGAAAAAATACCAAAGAAATGCAAAAAATCATGACATCCATTAAACTTAGAGAAAACATGAGGAATTATGAAAATATAGGAAAATTCATAACATCATGCAACAAAATTAATTAGGTTTCGGTTTCATCATCTCTAAGAATCTTTGTCTTTATTTTCTTCATGGTATATATTAGCCCCTCGGAGTGATTGTGTTTCTTGAAGGGACGCGTTATGGATAATGTAGCTTGATCCCTTCTAGTAGGTCCGGGATGTTGGCTAGCTTTGTCATCTTCATCTACATTTGGGTCATTGAATTGGTCATAATCCTCTTCATCAACGACCAGTGGCGGATCTAGGATTTTAGCAAAGGGTATGCCGCACCAAAATTTTGGATGCCTATAGATAATATTTTTTATACTTAAAAAAGAAAAAATGATTATTAAATATGAAAAAATAAACATAAAAAGGAAATTTTGCATTGTAATTAAAAACTGGTAAGTTGTTGGACACATGCATCGTAGATGTGGCGTTCCAATATTGAACTAAATTCTCAATGTTGCGTGTGACCCTAAATTTCTAAAGTATTCGATCGCAAGATAATCATTGTGGTGACACTATTAAATACAGCAAGTTTTTACTAAAATAAACAAGGAAATATGTAAATAAGATAAGAAAAGGCATAGTGGAGCTTATAAAACTTAATCATACACTACCTCCATTTATAATTTTTTTTGGTAATCCAAAGTTTCCTACAAAAGCATCTTATATTATGGAAATTAATAATATTTAACTAAGACTTATTATCAGTTGACTAAATTATGATGTTATGTAGCTAGCCCATAGACTTAAACACAGTGTAGATGAGTTTCAACGTAAGTACAATGACTAGATATTTTCTTCATAGATAATCAGGTTAAATTCATTATGAAAATTGACATGAAACATCTTATATTTACTAATTGGAGGCACCATTTGAGGCTCCACGTTAATCCTGGTGATTAGAAAAGTATATCCGTCCGATCTATAAGTTATCAAACTGTGTTAGCTTTTTAATCTTGATCCTTTGTATCAGCATAGTTTGTTCATCTCGCATGTAGCTAGGCATGCCAGGTTGCATGCATGGATTAGTTAGTAGGTTAGCTGGTTTGGCCGAGTCCTATGCATGATGGAGTAATTCTAGGAGTTGATTAGATCATGGACTTAGTGGAGTAGCGGCCGGTGTGGTGTGAGCCAGGTCGTGTGCATCGTGGAGTAAGTGTAGGAGGTAGTGGGTATTCTCTTGTACTGTCTATTTAAGTTCCGCAAGTGAATGAGAAAGAGGAGCCTGCGGGCAAGAGAAAAGATGTAGCACTTGTGGCTGCCAAGGTTGAGACTCACGGCAAAGCGTTTTGCTCATCCTTGGTGTGTGTGTGTTGTGTTGTGGCTATGTGTTCAAGAGAGTGTAGATTGTGAGGTAGTTAGAAGAAGAAGAGGGAGCTGCGAGACGCAGCTCCAACAAGTGGTATCAGAGCGAGAAGATCTTGGAGCCTTCGGCCATGGCGGTGTGATGCCGCTGAAGCCGACGACAGTGACGACGGCGGACTCCACGAGTGGTGGAGGAGGGCGACGCGAGCTAGAGCTCGCTGGCGGTGTGATGCCGCTAGCAGCTGGCTGCGGTGTGATGCCGCTAGAAGGCGACGGCGGTGTGATGCTGCCACAAGAAGATGACGGTGCGATGCTGTTATGAGGATTTGGCGGTGTGAAGCCGTTACGAGGCGGTGGCGATGCGATGCCACTGGTTTGGAACCTACGGCGGTGGTGCGACGCCATCGTCATCATGGAGAGTTGGTGTGAAGCCAACAAAAGTTGCAATGTGAAGTTGCGGCAAGAAGGCGTCATGACCGGCGTTGCGAGACGTCGTCCACGGCAAGACGACATGTTGGTTGGCGCTGTGAGGGTAACTTCCACGGCAATATGGTGGTGACCGGCGCTGCAAAGGGTCATTGCAAGGTGAAGTTTCTGCGTGCGGTGTTCGAGGTGATCTCGTCAAATAGATGCGAAGGCCGGTGTAGGTGGCTGTGGCTAACATCGCAGAAGCGTTCAAGGTGAAGCTGTGTGAAGATTGGAGAATCAAGATTAGAGGGGAAAATGTTAGCTTTTTAATCTTGATCCTTTGTATCAGCATAGTTTGTTCATCTCGCATGTAGCTAGGCATGCCAGGTTGCATGCATGGATTAGTTAGTAGGTTAGCTGGTTTGGCCGAGTCCTATGCATGATGGAGTAATTCTAGGAGTTGATTAGATCATGGACTTAGTGGAGTAGCGGCCGGTGTGGTGTGAGCCAGGTCGTGTGCATCGTGGAGTAAGTGTAGGAGGTAGTGGGTATTCTCTTGTACTGTCTATTTAAGTTCCGCAAGTGAATGAGAAAGAGGAGCCTGCGGGCAAGAGAAAAGATGTAGCACTTGTGGCTGCCAAGGTTGAGACTCACGGCAAAGCGTTTTGCTCATCCTTGGTGTGTGTGTGTTGTGTTGTGGCTATGTGTTCAAGAGAGTGTAGATTGTGAGGTAGTTAGAAGAAGAAGAGGGAGCTGCGAGACGCAGCTCCAACAAACTGTAGCCGTACGATGAGATGGCAAGGACGTTTCTCCCCAAACAGATCATATGCAGCACGAATCCTCCGGATCTTCTCTTTCCTTTTAAATAACATCTATCTCTTCTCACAGTAAATTAAAAGGATCCATCTTTCAATCGCTACCTCCTCGATCTCGGGTGGGTCTTATCATTGTGTCCTCGACAAATATGACCAGACGAGCTTTCGATCCGGCTGCCATCCTATGTCCCAACCTGCCTCCGACTGATTTCCTATGCCTGTGGAAGGTGTGAGCAGCTATCTGACACGCTAATTGCCGCAGATCGCAGGTATCACGTGAGGTCTCTGAACTCTGATTCTGTTCGACTCAATCAAGGTGGTGGCTGGGGCATTTGGGCTTCAATCAAGGTTACAACAGGTGGGCTACCTGATAAGCGAGTAATTAGAGTTACAGTTTAGATCATACATGCTAACAATGACACATATTCCCAGTGCAAAAAACCTGTAAAGGGGATTCTGCTGCAGTCCGGAAGTCTGCTCATGTCGAGTGCATGATTTAGAAAAAATCTGACCTCCAAACTTGGTCTCAAAGGACAAATTCCGATTTGATTCATAGCAAGAGTCGTGGCACCACAAAAATATAATAGCAATCCAGTTGATAGAAGCCACTTGCTACAATAAGTTTTGCCTTCGGATGAGGTTCCTGCTGGTACGCTTTTCTATGTCTACTTTTGACTGTGTTGACTGTTGAAGTTACAAAGCAAGGTGGCATACATGTTTACTCAGATATTTTTCATACATCCAGGACTTCTGTTCCTCAAAATAATATTAGGTGCTCAGTTCATCTTTTGATATTGTTCAAAAAAATGATTTTAGTAATCTTAGAGCTTTCGATACGTTTCTCCTCTTTGCTACTATATATTTCAGTTTTATTATGTATTTCGTAAAGTGGATTCCATGAAGTAACATCTGCGACCCACTGT
The DNA here is from genome assembly GCA_007115705.1 of Dactylis glomerata. Classification (NCBI taxonomy): domain Eukaryota; kingdom Viridiplantae; phylum Streptophyta; class Magnoliopsida; order Poales; family Poaceae; genus Dactylis; species Dactylis glomerata. Next base: position 516,033 of record QXEO01001791.1, read on the forward strand.
GATATGTGTGATCTGTGTGATGTACTTGAACTTGATCTCGAGTTTTGAGAAATAACTGATATAGATGGTTTGGAAACTGAATTAAGATACATATGATAAAGTACCAGTTCTATCAACTTGATTTACTTTTAAAGGTATAACTGTCAATGGTGCAATTATACGTATAGTCAATGAGGCCTCTAAGTTAATTTATCTGGATAAAAGTATAGTGACACATTGCTTTTGTCATGTCCAGTGTCTACTTGAATAGTATTTCTGAAAGAAATATGGAATGAGTATATTCATGAAGAAACTATATGTTTCTTCAGCCATATGCATCGATTGATGCAGAGGCTGGGGTCGCTACCCCCTTTTCTAAAAAAAACTATAGGTTTCTATCGAACATCTCATGGCAACATGTGTATTTGATTGTTACATAAAATGGCACAATTTTATGCATCATGGTAATCTCGCTATCATTCTGTAATTACACATTGCTTATAATATTTAATACCATATTTTTCAAACATGTCTTATAAATTTTGAAACATTACCCACAACATTTTCCTATTTCTGCAAAACAAATTAATATATTTAATATACCTAGGAGAGTTGACAAATGAAGCAACTTTTTTAGAAGCCTAAGGAATTTTTAACATATGGTTTCCCGCTTGAGCTTCTAGCATATGGGGAAGAGAATATTCGTGTTGTCTGGTGTACAAAAAACTACAATGTTTCCAAGTTAAATATAAATGACATAGAATTATGAAAAAAAATGGATTTTAAAGTAATAAACATGCAAAAGCTCATTTCAAAGTCTCTGAATCTCTAATTTGTTTCTTCCTTTTACACATTACCACGGTTTTTTAGAACTCTACTTATTAATAATCTTAGCCACTAGACTGCACGGGTTATCGACTAGTTATCACTAAAATAGAAACGTGCATGCACGGTGAATGACCATAGCTAGCTTGTAATCGTACAGGCGGGAACAGCGGCCGCTAATCAACCCATTTCCCTAACGAAACTTTCATGGAGGCAGCTGGCTGCATGCTTTAGCTAGCTAGCTTGATTAATCCAGCGAGTGATTAGCATTGGAGTATGCTTGCATGGCTGACCGCAGGGTATGCCTTGGCATATACGGCATACCCTGTAGGTCCGCCCTGTCAACGACACCATCTACATCATCGATACTCCTTTTTTTCATCTTCTCAGGGCTACTGATTTTGCGCCTGTGGGCCGATTATAGTGAAGAATTGTGCCACTTGTTTAGCTAATACCTATGGCTCCTTTCTAGCACTCATGGCTTTCACATTTCTCCTTATTGCTCTAAACTAAGAACTTCTAGTAACTCTTGTTTTGTAGAAATTGTGGATCATCCATCGCTTTTTTAGTGAATCATGCTAAAAAAGAGGAGTTCTATCAAACATGAATAACATGTTCCAAACTACAGCAACTTAATATCAAAATCATTTGTACTTCAAACTAATGTACAAAACAATTAAATGACCCTAGTGTAGCATACTAGTGATGGACTAGCCACAACCGAATGGATGCATACTAGTGACGGTTATTTTAACAAGTCTGTCACTGGTAATATGAACACCAGCGACGGGCAAGTCTACGGACCCATCACTGATAATACCAGTGACTGGCCAGTATAATCGCTCGTCGCTGATAATACAAACATCAGTGACAGGCAATCTATGGAACCGTCACTGGTAATACCAGTGACAGGCACGTATAATCGTCCGTCACTGGTAATGTTTGGCTCTCGTCTATATTTGCCTAGAATCAGTTCGAGCCTTGTCTATATTGTATATATGTGCCCGTGGAAATTTTGTTATGCTTGTAAAAATAATTTTATCTATTCATTGTTTCTTATCTGATATTTAATTGTTGTCAAATTATTGGAAAATAAGACCTGACCAGTTGGACCAGTATGAAAATATGAACTGACGAGTGGGACCAATACGAAAATTTAGAATTGACAGGTGGGACGAGCCCAGTAAAAAAAGTGACTAGAAAATAGAAAAAGGATGTAAAAAAGCTATACGGCCCAATAGAGATATTGACAAAAAGAAGGCTAAGGCCCAGGTAAAAAAGGCTAGACTTATTGGGCTTGGTCCATATAGATCACTGAAATGGACTGGGCTGATTTCGATTTACATGTCTGCCACGTGTATGCCACCTGCATTCCATGTTGGATTGCTGATGTGACTTCCTGCCACGCGTATGCCCCATCGGATTACTGATGTGGCCTCCTCAAATTTCCCATGACGATACTGAATCGTCATAAGCGTTATGACGGTCCAATATCGTCATAGACGATTATGAGGATTCTAGTGGATTCGTTATGTTCGATCATCAATGACGCCCCATTTTTGACGATCATTTTTTCGTCATAAAATCATCATAGATCAACAATTATGACGATTTAGTGACGAAATTAGAGGGTCGCTAGTCAACACATTTCTTGTAGTGGCAGCCCTCCTCAGCCTCTCTCGTGCACCCTCAGCTGCGCTCCTCCTATCAAACACCTTGGTGTTCTCACAAAGCACGACGAGTTCCGACCGTTACAGCCCGATTCTTTTGTCACGGTTCATTGCAACAAGCTCCGTACATCACGCCGTGTTTGATTCGGCCGCTTTTCTGCTCAATCGCGTCCAAGCACGCGTCGCTCTCGAGCCGTGCACCGCCTCTGTGCCCCTTGTTTTAACTTGAACCCGAGCCTTCCCCCTCTCCTCTGTGTCTCACTTCCTCTCCTCACACCTCTCTTCATCTCTCTGAAGAGAATTGGAAGGAGCCCAGCTTGTTGTTTCACCCGCCAAAGAAGGAGCCGGTCCGGAGCTGTCGTCCCGCCGGCTGCCGCTCGTCTCCAACGAGGCCATTACCATTTATCCATTCTCTGTATCATCTAACTGCTCCCTTATCTTGCCTAGGTGCTGCTGAAAGGCCACCGGCGACAGGTCGTACGTGCAGTCCGCCCTGGCGTCGAGCTCGCCTGCGATGCTCACCGATGACCGAGGAACCTCCTATGCATCCGTGGTGACCAAGGAGTGTTGGAATTATGCCCTAGAGGCAATAATAAAGATGTTATTATTATAATTCTTGTTCATGATAATGTTTATATTCCATGCTAGAATTGTATTAAGCGGAAACTTTAATACTTGTGTGGTTTATGAACAACACCGTGTCCCTAGTACGCCTCTATGGACTAGCTCATTGATTAATGATGGTTAAGGTTTCCTAACCATAGACATGTGTTGTCAATTAATAATGAGATCATATCATTAGGAGAATGATATGATGGACAGACCCAAATAAAGCAGAGCAATTAGATCGTGTCATCGTGTTCATCTTTGCGAAGCTTTTCCTATGTCATGTATTGTATTCCTTAGACCATGAGATAATACAACTCCCTAGTATCGGAAGAAAGCTTTGAAGTCATCAAACGTCATCCTATGTGAGGGTGATAATAAAGGTGTCTCTCAGGTGATCGGAAAGTACTTGTTGGGTTATATGTATCGAGATGGAATTTGTCCCTCCTGAGTCGGAGAGATATACTTCGGGCCCACTCGGTAATCGATATCAACACCGCTTGCAAGCACGTGGTTAAGGAGTTAATCACAGAGTGATATCGGATTACGGAACGAGTAAAGTACTTGCTGTGAACGAGATTGAACTAGGTATGCCGATACCGACGATCAAATCTCGGGCGAGTAAAATATCGCGAGACGAAGGGAATACAAATACGGGATTGCTTGAATCCTGACATCGTGGTTCATCCGATATGATCATCGCTGAGTGCATGGGAGTCAATATGGATTTCCAGATCCCGCTATTGATTATTGATGGAGATCATGTCCGCGCATTCTCGAACCCGTAGGGTCACACACTTAACGCAAATCAACGCTAGGGTAGTATCGGGATATATGTGAAACTGTTTCAGAGAGTTACGGAATTGTTCCGGGTGGAGATTAGTATTTATTAATTGTATGAATTAATAGATATTAACTGATATTTATTTAGCAGAAATAAATAAAGGAAAAGAAAAAAAAAGGAGGCAGAGCGCATGCATGCATGCGGCCAATGCAATCATGCATGGCTTGCTCCTGCACGCGCCTGGCTCGCTTGCATGATGCTCCTAGAGAGCAGCGAGGCAGCAGCCTCGGGGCGCTCGCCCCTGTGCAGCCCGGCTGGGCCTTTGTGCCAATGAGCCAGATCGGCCAGGCCTCTTGCAGCGTGTTATTGATCGATACGATCGATCTCAGCAACAACGTGTACGAGATGGTTTTGATCATCGTGGACTTCACGCAAAGACGACCGTGACCGATCAGAAAACAAGCAAAATTGTTTTGCAAGTTTACCACGGTTTGGACGTGGCTATAAACAGGCACGGGGCGCCGCCGGTTGAAGACAATCTAGTTCTCTGCAAAGCCGCCGCCCGCTTTCTGAAGCCTCCTTTCTCCGTTCTTTCTCCACCACGCAAACAGGCGAAGCCCTGTCGGCGAAAACTTTCACCATAGACACCACGCCGTCGTGTTGTCGATCCCATCTACCACTCCACCATATCTCGCTGGACCGGGAAGGCGGAGTCGTTGGTGCGCTGTACGTGTGCAACTCTCGGAGGCGCCGCCTCTTGCGGCGTAGGATCGGATCGGATCGCGAGGAGGAGAAGGCTAGTACGACTACGTCAACCACGTTCTCTTGAACGTTTCCGCTGTGCGAATCTTCAAGGGTATGAAGATCTCATCTATCTCTCTCGTTGATTACATCTCCTAGATTAGATCTTGGCTTTCTTGTTCGCTTCCGTAGGAAATTTTTTGTTTTCTATGCTGCGAATCCCTTCAGTGGTATCAGAGCTAGATCTATGCGTAGATGTGTTTCACGAGTAGAACGCAACATGCTTGTTGCGGGCGTTGATGTTTTCTGTTGCAAACTTCTTGTTGTGTATCTCTTATGGCGCGGTATAGTGAGATCGAAGCGGTCCAAGCCAACTTTACGCGACCGCGTTCGCGAGACCGGCTCCGCACTTGACGTGTGGCTTGTTCCATACATGCGGCTGGTGGATGCCAGTTTCTCTCACTATAGTAGTCATGGGACTTACATCGGATGTTAGCAACCATAATATCACCGTTGTGGCTTTTCGTAGGTTAGAATCGTTCTTAGCTTGTTACTCCCATGAGCCACGTAAAACATGCAACAACAAAGTAGAGGCGTCTAACTTGTTTTTGCAGGGAGTGTTTTGTGATATGGTATGGCCCAAGACATGATGTGTATGAATTGAGATGTATGCAATGATCATGTTTTGTAATCTTTCACGACTTGCATGTCGATGAGTTCACAACTGGCAGGAGCCATATGGTTGTCTTTATAATTGTGTATGACCTGCGTGTCAACTTCTTATACGCCATGTAATAGCTTTACTTCATCGCTAAGTAGTTAGCAATAGTTGTAGTTGCTATTCGTGGTGGAGGCAATCATGGTGGAGTGATGGAGATCATGCCGGCGCGCACAAGATGGAGATCATGGCGCGGAGATTGGCTATACCATGTCACATAAAATTATATGCATGTGATGTTTATCCTTTTATGTATCTTATTATGCTTAGATCGCGACGGTAGCATTATAAGATGATTCCTCACTTAAAGATCAAGATAAAATTGTGTTCTCCCCTCGTATGCGCCGTTGCGAAAGTTCGTCGTTTTCAAGCACCTCGTGATGATCGGGTGCTATAAACTCTACGTTCACATACAACGGGTGCAAGCCAGTTTTGCACACGCGGAAATTACTTGGGTTTGACTTGACGAGCCTAGCATGTACAGACATGGCCTCGGAACACACGAACCGAAAGGTTAAACATGAGTCATATGATTGATATGATAGACACTGAGTTGTCCACCATTGAAACCACATCTCTTCTCGTGAAGATCGGATTAGGTGTGGTGAATTTGGATCGTGTTCACTAAACAACTTGAGGGATGTTGAATTTAGTGGGAGTTCATCTAGTAATTTGATTAAGTTGAACTAGTTATCATGAACATAGTCTAAAATTGTACTTGCATTGTTGTAGATCTAATGGCTAAATCCAACTTCAACTTCAACGTGTTTGCTGAGAAAGAAAAGCTTAAAAATAATGGGTCTAACTTCACCAACTGGTTCCGCAATCTGAGAATCATACTCGCTGGCGGACAAAAAGCCTATGTACTTGACAAAGCGCTAGGTGACACCCCTGCTGCAACTGCGAAAACTGAAGAACTTGCTGACTTCAATGCTCGTAGAGATGATTGTGATGCGATTATGAGTACCATGCTGTTTTCTATGGAACCAGAACTTCAAAATCGTTTTGAGAAGTACCGCGGGCCTTTTGAGATACTTGAGGAACTGAAAACCATGTTTCAGACTCAAGCCCGTTCTGAGAGATATGAGATCTCTGAGAAGTTCTTTAACTGCAAGATGGAAGAAGGGAGTTCCGTTAGTGAGCACGCCATTAAGATGTCGGGCTACACTCAACGCCTTGAGCAACTGGACTGCAAGATTCCAGAGGAGCTCAAGATTGACAGAGTTCTGCAATCACTCCCTCCTAGCTACAAAGGTTTTGTAGTTACTCATAATCAAATTGGTTCCACTGATACGATCACTGAGCTCTTCGCTAAGCTGAAAGCTGCGGAGGTGGATATCAAGAAAGACAATCATGTGTTGATGGTCAACAAGACCACTAGCTTTAAGAAAGCTAAAGGTGCAAAGGGATCTTTCAAGAAAGGCAAAGGCAAGCACGTTGCCCCTGCTGAGAAGAAGCTCAAGTCTGGACCTAAGCCGGACACTGAGTGCTTCTATTGCAAGGTCAAGGGTCACTGGAAGCGCAACTGTCCGAAGTACTTAGCAGACAAGAAGGCTGGCACCATCAAAGGTATATTTGATATACATGTTATTGATGTCTACCTTACTAGTGCTCGTTGTAGTGCCTGGGTATATGATACTGGTTCAGTTGCTAATATTTGTAACTCGAAACAGGAGCTACGGAATAGACGGCGGCTAGCAAGGGATGAGGTGACGATGCGCGTTGGCAATGGATCAAAAGTTGATGTGATGGCCGTCGGCACGCTCTCCTTAGTTTTACCTTCGGGATTAGTTTTAAACCTTAATAAGTGTTATTATGTGCCTGCGTTGAGCATGAACATTATATCTGGATCGTGTTTATTGCAAGACGGTTATTCATTTAAATCTGAGAATAATGGTTGTTCCATTTATATGAATAACATCTTTTATGGTCATGCACCTGTTGTGAATGGTTTATTTCTTCTGAATCTCGAAAGCAATGAAACACACATCCATAACATTGAGGCTAAAAGATGCAAAGTAGATAGTGATAATCCAACTTATTTGTGGCACTGCCGTCTAGGTCATATTGGTGTAAAACGCATGAAGAAACTCCATTCTGATGGACTTTTAGAGTCTCTTGATTTTGAATCATTTGACACATGCGAACCATGCCTCATGGGCAAGATGATCAAAACCCCGTTCTCCGGTATAATGGAGCGAGCAACGGACTTGTTGGAAATCATACATACCGATGTGTGCGGACCAATGAGTATTTCGACGCGCGGTGGATATCGCTATTTTCTCACTTTTACTGATGATTTAAGTAGATATGGGTATATCTATTTAATGAAACATAAATCTGAAACATTTGAAAAGTTCAAAGAATTTCAGAACGAAGTGGAAAACCATCGTAACAGGAAAATTAAATTTCTGCGATCCGATCGTGGAGGTGAATATTTGAGTTATGATTTTCTCACGCATCTTAAAGCAAGCGGAATCGTTTCGCAACTCACGCCACCTGGAACACCACAGCGCAATGGTGTGTCTGAACGCCGGAATCGAACTCTATTAGATATGGTGCGATCAATGATGTCTCTTACAGATTTGCCGTTATCATTTTGGGGTTATGCATTAGAAACCGCTGCATTCACTTTAAATAGGGCACCATCTAAATCCGTTGAGACGACACCGTATGAACTTTGGTTTGGTGCTAAACCTAAGTTGTCGTTTCTTAAAGTTTGGGGATGCGAAGCTTACGTCAAGAAGTTGATGCCGGACAAGCTCGAACCCAAAGCGGAGAAATGCGTCTTCATAGGATACCCTAAGGAAACGATTGGGTATACCTTCTACCACAGATCCGAAGGCAAAGTGTTTGTTGCAAAGAACGGATCCTTTCTTGAGAAGGAGTTTCTCTCGAAAGAAGTGAGTGGGAGGAAGGTAGAGCTAGACGAGGTTATTGAACCTTCTCTCGAGTTGGAGAGTAGCGCATCACCCGAAATTGTTCCGGCGCCGCCTGCACCAACAAAAGAGGAAGCTAATGATAAAGATCATGAAGCTTCGAACGATGCTACTACTGAACTTCGTAGGTCGACAAGGTCACGTGCCACTCCTGAATGGTACGGCAACCCTGTCTTAACCGTCTTGTTGTTAGACAACAACGAACCTGCGAACTATGAGGAAGCGATGATGAGCCCAGACTCTGAGAAATGGCTAGAGGCCATGAAATCCGAATTGGGATCCATGAGTGAAAACCAAGTGTGGACTTTGGTGGACCCTCCTAGCGACCGTAAGGCCGTTGAGTGCAAATGGATTTTCAAGAAGAAAACGGACGCGGATGGTAATGTTACTGTCTATAAAGCTCGGCTTGTCGCAAAAGGTTTTCGGCAAGTTCAAGGTGTTGACTACGATGAGACTTTCTCTCCCGTAGCGATGTTTAAGTCCATTCGGATTTTATTAGCAATTGCTGCGTTTCATGATTATGAAATATGGCAGATGGATGTCAAGACTGCGTTCCTCAATGGCAACATTGATGAAGAGTTGTATATGATGCAGCCCGAAGGTTTTGTCGATCCTAAGGATGCTAATAAGGTGTGCAAACTTCAGCGTTCCATTTATGGACTGAAGCAAGCATCTCGGAGTTGGAACCTTCGTTTTGATCAAGTGATCAAGAATTTTGGATTTGTTCCAAATTGCTACGAAGCTTGTATCTACAAGAAAGTGAGTGGGAGCTCGGTGACATTTTTAGTACTATATGTGGATGACATATTGATTATTGTAAATGACATCGATATGCTTAACGATGTGAAGAGTTATTTGAATAAATGTTTTTCAATGAAAGACCTAGGGGAAGCTGCTTATATATTAGGCATCAAAATCTATAGAGATAGAGAAAGACGCCTAATAGCTTTAAGCCAAAGTACATACCTGGACAAAGTTCTGAAGAGGTTCAGAATGGATAAAGCAAAGAAAGGTTCATTGCCCATATTGTTAGGTAAGATATTGAGCAAGGCTCAGTGTCCAGCTACGGTAAAAGATAGAGAAACTATGAGCAAAGTGCCATATGCCTCGGCCATAGGTTCTATCATGTATGCCATGCTGTGTACTAGACCGGATGTGTCCAATGCTCTTAGTTTGATGAGCAGATACCAAAGTGATCCAGGAGTGGAACACTGGACAGCCGTAAAGAACATACTAAAGTATTTAAATAGGACTAAAGAAATGTTCTTGGTCTATGGAGGTGACGAGGAGCTCGTCGTAAAAGGTTACGTCGACGCTAGCTTCGACACCGACCCGGATGATTCTAAATCTCAGACAGGATACGTTTATATTTTGAATGGTGGAGCTGTGAGCTGGAGAAGCTGCAAGCAAAGCGTGATCGCGGGATCTACAACAGAAGCGGAATACATGGCTGCTTCAGAAGCATCAAGTGAAGGAGTTTGGATCAGAAACTTCATCACTGAGCTTGGTGTGGTTCCAAATGCCTTAGACCCACTGGAGATATTGTGCGACAACACTGGCGCCATAGCACTGGCTAAGGAACCAAGATATCATCCAAAGACCAAGCACATCAATCGCCGATTCCATATAATTCGAGATTATATAGCAGATGGAGATCTGAAGATTAGCAAAGTACATACGGATCTGAATGTCGCAGACCCGTTGACTAAACCTCTTCCACGAGCAAAACATGATCAGCACCTTAATGCCATGGGTGTTAGATTGTTGCCAGATGTAAACTAGATTATTGTCTCTAGTGCAAGTGGGAGACTGTTGGAATTATGCCCTAGAGGCAATAATAAAGATGTTATTATTATAATTCTTGTTCATGATAATGTTTATATTCCATGCTAGAATTGTATTAAGCGGAAACTTTAATCCTGACATCGTGGTTCATCCGATATGATCATCGCTGAGTGCATGGGAGTCAATATGGATTTCCAGATCCCGCTATTGATTATTGATGGAGATCATGTCCGCGCATTCTCGAACCCGTAGGGTCACACACTTAACGCAAATCAACGCTAGGGTAGTATCGGGATATATGTGAAACTGTTTCAGAGAGTTACGGAATTGTTCCGGGTGGAGATTAGTATTTATTAATTGTATGAATTAATAGATATTAACTGATATTTATTTAGCAGAAATAAATAAAGGAAAAGAAAAAAAAAGGAGGCAGAGCGCATGCATGCATGCGGCCAATGCAATCATGCATGGCTTGCTCCTGCACGCGCCTGGCTCGCTTGCATGATGCTCCTAGAGAGCAGCGAGGCAGCAGCCTCGGGGCGCTCGCCCCTGTGCAGCCCGGCTGGGCCTTTGTGCCAATGAGCCAGATCGGCCAGGCCTCTTGCAGCGTGTTATTGATCGATACGATCGATCTCAGCAACAACGTGTACGAGATGGTTTTGATCATCGTGGACTTCACGCAAAGACGACCGTGACCGATCAGAAAACAAGCAAAATTGTTTTGCAAGTTTACCACGGTTTGGACGTGGCTATAAACAGGCACGGGGCGCCGCCGGTTGAAGACAATCTAGTTCTCTGCAAAGCCGCCGCCCGCTTTCTGAAGCCTCCTTTCTCCGTTCTTTCTCCACCACGCAAACAGGCGAAGCCCTGTCGGCGAAAACTTTCACCATAGACACCACGCCGTCGTGTTGTCGATCCCATCTACCACTCCACCATATCTCGCTGGACCGGGAAGGCGGAGTCGTTGGTGCGCTGTACGTGTGCAACTCTCGGAGGCGCCGCCTCTTGCGGCGTAGGATCGGATCGGATCGCGAGGAGGAGAAGGCTAGTACGACTACGTCAACCACGTTCTCTTGAACGTTTCCGCTGTGCGAATCTTCAAGGGTATGAAGATCTCATCTATCTCTCTCGTTGATTACATCTCCTAGATTAGATCTTGGCTTTCTTGTTCGCTTCCGTAGGAAAATTTTTGTTTTCTATGCTGCGAATCCCTTCAAGGAGACCCTTCCTGCCTTCCCTGCAGCACGCCTCCTATGCCCAAACTTCGCCACTAAGCCCTCACAAGCCACCAGATATCGCTCCAAATCAGAGCAAGGTCACCTCTCACTCTATCGCTCATGTTCTTCCTCGGCATCTGGCCCGGGTGGGAGATGATTACCGTCTCGCTGCCGTCGCCCTCTTCCTTTCCCCTCTCACCATTGTCGACCCAAGCTTCCTCTCCTATCCTTTCACACTCACTAGTCTTCTTTTCTCACGCAGAACCAGCCGAACGAAGCTATCCGGAGCTCGTCGGAGCTGCTGCTTGTCCGTGAGGTCGAAGTCGACTGGGAAGAGGACCGGGCGTCTGCATGCTAGATTTTTTGAGTCCCCTGCATTCTCTCAGGTCCCCGCGGACGAACTACATCGTCTCCGCCCATCCGCCATTGCCAGGATCCTCTCGGTGATCTCCCCGACCTCCTCCGCCGTTTACAGCATGGGTGCCGCCCAGTTTAGGCCCTCATCGACCAAACAGGGCCGTTGACCGGTAGGATTTTTCTTGGGCCACTGGATCAAGATCAGTTGGATGCATGCGGCCCGCCATTGGCCCAGCCGCTGACCGCCCTGGCCCACCTGCCAGGCGGTTTGAAAGCGCCAGTCCCCGCGCGCCGCGACCTAAAATAGGCCAGCCTGATGCCGTGCCGCCCAAATCTGCTCAAAATCCAGCCCGCGATGTTTTTTTTTGGGAAATTCTTCTAAACTTTAGAATACATCTGCTAACTTGTACAATTTGTAGAAAAATAAATATGGGTCTAAATTGAGTATTTCAAATTTCTATGAGCTCCTTATTTTAATATCTATCAAGTGGTACTGCATGCATAGTTACTAGATCCCTGTAGATTGTTTGGAAATTAACTAAGTAGATCTAGCCCCTTTTTCACTCAAAAATCCAAATATTGAGCTCTGCAAGTTGAAATGTTGTGGATCCAATTTTTAGAGATGCTATGAAGTGTTAGATTGCATGTCCCACTGAGTTTGCTATTTTAGGATCTGTAGATCTACAGTAGTAATTAATTTGGCCATTAGTTTGTAAAGTCTTATTTATTTTCTCATTTTAAATAGAATGGGTATTTTGGCATGAATCTAATTTCTATGTGTCATGCTTAGTGATAGCTTCCAGAACATTCTCTGGTACATTTTTCTGATGTCCAGAGAATATATGAGAATTATTTGTGTTTTCTAGTCATTGTTGTTACTATAAAATTCATAGAAAAATAGCCATAAGGTATTTTGGAGTGAATCCAACTTTGTTGGATTCATAAACTTGTTATCTACCTACTGGTATGCTGAGTGTGAGTTTTTACCATGTTAGGCACCTACATTCTTGGTTGGAGTGAATTGGTGTTTCCTTGCTATACTGAAATTATCCTAGTTATAATAGGTTTAACTATGCTCTTAGAATCTTATAAGAAAATGTGTTCAGAATCTAAACTTGTTTGTTTCTGATACTCTTTGGTTGTTTTTTGTGATTGTAATGAAGCATGTGCCTTGTGTATGCTTGTTGCTTATGGATTGTTATTTCTTACAGGCGATAGAATCGAACGACGTCGAGTGCACCTAGGAGGGGGAGGTATTCGAGTATCAAGAAGAAGAGGACCAGGGACAAGCCATGTAAACTTGTTGCATATCTAATCCTAGTTTTATACCTTGCATATTTATAAATGTTTATGAAAGTGCATGTTTTATATTGCTATTTCTCCTAGATAGCAGTTATTGGTGACTTGGCTCCACAAATCATTTGTTATCTTCCAAATGGATGCCACCTCCTTGACACCTACTTATCCCCTAGGTTAGTGGCTTGATGAATAGCATCATGACCTTTGGAAAAACTTGTAGTGGAGGAAAAACTCTAGGATTGGGAACACTCAAATGCGATTTTGGAAAGTGATTTTGAATACCTTGGAGTAGTGCTCTACTCCACTGAAATGTTTTCAGAAATGGGTTTTATACAATTGGAGATGGAGGGGAGAAGAAGGAGCTGGTGGTTTCATAAAAAGGCATTGGTGGTTCTTTGTAGTCGTTCAGAACAATTAACCCGTGCAACCATAATTACCCTGGTATGGGACGGGGCGTAGCGGAGTAGTTTGTTCACTTTGGTATGGGGCCTCCAAATGTAATGGCAGTCCGACCATGGACACCTTTTCCGTGGCACCCTGAGTAACAGCGGTTACTCAGGCTCGCATTGTCACCTTTTTAGGTGGCAGGGTTCCAACCTAGGGGCCCTCATTGAAAACGCCTGCAGGTGATGGCAGGGTTCCAAAGGGTCAAGTGGGCTGGGGAATTTGCTACTCCTGGGTCAAACAACCACTTGGGCTTCGGTGTTGAGGGGTGCATCTCTTAGGTGGTACGTCCTATGCTAAGGTGGGCAGGTGAAAAACTACGATCGGGTGCTTATCGTGGCATATGTTGTTATGCGGGGATGATGCCCACACGATAAGTATCCAGATGTTGTGGGTAAAGTGTACAACCTCTGTAGAGTGTAATCCTATTCGAATAGCCGAGTCCTCGGTCATGGACGGTTGGAAAGATTACTACATTGCCCAATGTCGGTTTTGGTTTTAAAAATGGTTTTCAGAAAAAATGGAGGTAAGTGTCAGACGGAGTACTCGGAGGGTACTGCCGTGGATGGGAAAGGTTCAGAGTACCTGGAGGGTACTGCCGAGAAGATGTAAGTGGTCATGTGTGATTGACCTGGTTCATGAAATAAAAAGGGTTGCCCCCTTCCTAGAGATTTTACAAAAAAAATGTTTTATAAATGTTTTTAATAGAGATATAGAGATGTCGTAGAACAAGGTTCTAGACATGCTATATCGACATGAAAAGTATATTTTCAAATAAAACACACTAGTGTAGAGCCTTCCCTTGCTACAACCATACTACATATCAAACTTCTTCTCTTTAGATGGTTTGCGAGTATAATTCAAATGTACTCATGGCTTTGTCCCGGGCTATTAACTTGGTCAGATTATGATGAAGACTATGAGGACGATGGTGAGGGTTCGAAGACGTTGGTGCAAACTAGGAACGTCTCCCAGTCAGTTGCCTGTAGGGTAGTAGGCATGACATGGGTCATCAACGCTGCTTGGTATCCACTGCTTAGATGTGAACTTGCCCTGCGTGGCATTATCGAGCTTGGTCATGTGACCAGTTGTAAGTTTATTATTCGTTAATGTAAATGGATGATGTAATTCTATTATCAACTCGGATGTGTGGATTCATGACACACTGATCATGGGATCGTGAATTGTATGCATACCGGGTATCCCGGGTGGTAAGCCGGGGTCCCCACAGTATCCTTCTACCAATGGTAATGGTTATGGCAACTCTTATGGTAATTCCTCCAACAACACTAGGGGCGCGCCCTCTAAACTTGAAGTCATGCTCAAAGACTTCATTGTTAAACAAACTGCTTTTAATAAAACTATTGAGGAAAAGTTGGGTAAAATTGATGTGCTTGCTTCTAAAGTAGATAGCCTTGGTCTTGATGTTGAACTTCTGAAACTAAAAGTTTTTCCTAATGATGTGAAAGAAAGCACTACTTTGAATGCCATCCAAGTTAAAATTGATGAAAATGTTAGGATGTTAGCAGAATTGCATGTTAGGTGGGAAAGAGAAGATGAGATGGCTAGAAACATGAAACTTTGTACTATTACCACCTCTAATGATGTTGTTCCAAATGCTAGCAATCCTCTTACTTTGATTGGTGTAGAGAAAACTCCCACTACTGTGCTAAAAAGCCTAAAACTATAAAACTTTTTCTACAAAAAGTGCTGAAATTTTTCGGAGTATGGGAGATGATAGCTCTACTTCTTTTAATGATTTTGATGTTGATGTCTGAAATATATCTGAAGTTATTTTGTTCTTGCAAAAGCTTGCTTTGAGTCCCAATGCTAGTTCTATAAATGTTGCCTTTACTAAGAATATTACAAATGCTCTCATGCAAATTAGGGAGGAAAAGTTAAAACAAAAGGCTTCTATTCCCAAGAAGTTAGAAGATGGTTGGGAACCCATCATTGATATGCATATTAATGGTTTTGATTGCCATGATTTATGTGATCTAGGTGCTAGTATTTCTATTATGCCTAGAAAGATTAATGATATGCTTGCTTTACCACCGCTTGAAAAGTGTTATTTTGATGTTCCTCCTGCTGATGTTGCTAAGAAGAAACCTTTGGGAAGAATTAATGATGTTCTTATTATGGTTAACAATAACCTTGTTCCCGTTGATTTTCTTGTTATGGATGTTTAATGCAATGCTTCATGTCCTATTATTTTGGGAAGACCCTTTCTTCGAACTGTAGGTGCTATCATTGATATGAAGGAAGGCACCATTAAATATCATTTTCACTCAAGAAAGTTATGGAACACTTCCCTAAAAAGAGGAAGAAATTACTTTTTGACTCTATTCTTAGAGCAAATTATGAACTTGATGCTTCATTGCTTGATATTACTTGATTTCCACTTTCTGCGCCTAGCTCAAAGGCGTTAAAGAAAAGCACTCTTGGGAGATAACCCATTGTTTTATTTTCAGTACTTTTTCTTTTATTTGAGTCTTGGAAGTTATTAATACTATAATTGTATCATTTTTATTTCGTTGTTGTGCCAAGAGAAACCTCTAATTTGAGGGAGGTAAGATTTGGGGAAGTTGCTGTCCTGAAACAGATTTTCTTGCTATACTGTAAAAATTCGTGAAAATTCTCAGAATATCTTTTTGATCTGCGATTTCTTGTGCATATGCCCCAGGTTATTTCCAAACTTTCATTAGTTTTTCACTTTTCTATTTGAGCAACATAAAACCCTCGAAAAAATCAATCTTTGTCAGCTGTTCTGTTTTGACAGATTTCTGCCATTATTTGTGTTTGCCTCTCGATCGCTTTATTTTTTAATTCTTCTGATCCGGGGACTTTTGAGGAAGCTGCTACATTAGTATATGCTTTATATGTGGTGTTTTGAGTTGAAATATGAACCAAAAAAGGTTGATCTATTATTATGCTTACACTAATGTTGCTAATGGAATTGTGTGAAGTTTTGTATGAAGGAAGTTTTCAAGTGTAGGAAATGGAGAGTGATGAGATGAGGTGAAGAATGGACAAAAGCTCAAGCTTGGGGATGCCCATGCAGCCTAAGAAATATCCAAGAAGTACAAGCGTCAAAGCTTGGGGATGCCCCCGAGGCACCCCTTCTTCATCGGCAAAAATTAGGTCACCTTTCAAGACACTATATTTTTATTGCTTCATATTCTATGCGTTTTTCTTGGAGCGTCTTTACTTTTGCTTTCAGTTTTCTTTTGTTTTGTTTGCTGCAATAAATGGTTGGACCCCAACAAATTCCTTTTGGAGGAGATGAACTCCAATTTTTATTACCAAGAACACACTAGTTTTCACTTTTATCGTTCAACGAGTGTTCTCTTTTTCTACTACTGTGTTTAGCTTTCATTTTTCGCCATGATTTTTGTTCAGATCTTGTTATATCTTTGCATCAAGGTGTATTTTGACCTCTGTTCCATGTTGGTTTTCATCAAAAGAGTTGAATTAAAAAGGTTTGAATGGTGTTGGAAAAGAGAAAAAATTTATGCCAAAAGTGGTACAAAAAAGGGGAGCTTGCTTAGACTGCGGCTTAGACTTTTACATTTCATGCTTGATGTTGTTTTGATAGTATTCTTAGTAGTTTTTGCTGTAGCATGACTTGTCTCAAATGACTGAAATTGCTTAACGAGCCTTTGAAAAAATCATGCATTTTTTTATTATGTGGAAGCATTATTGTGGTTTTCTCCTTTGATGCTTTAATTGGGTTGACTTGGCGCATGCTTACACCATGTTTGACTACAAAATAAGTCACCTATAGCCTCTATGATCATTTGGTTTTTGAATTGTGATACCACTTTATGCTTCGGTTAATGATGTTTTGTCGCTATGCATGATTATGGCCGTTATTGCTCTCTTAGTTGGTCGCTCCCAGTCTTTTGCTAGCCTTAATTTTGTACTGAGTATGAGCTCTACTCATGCATCCAACTCCCAAAAACCAAGTTTTTCTAATGAGTCCACCATAAATTCCTATGCATGGTATTTGAAAACCATTCCAAGTAAATTTTCATGTGCTACCTTTCAAAAAACCTTCAAAACATTTCTCATTTCGTGACACTGTTTTCAGCTCATGGCGACGTAGTGGTCGGATTTGCTATCTTCCATATTGTTTTATTCTAAAAAAATGAAAAAAGGGAAAAAGAAAAGAAAAAAAGGCACTCCTCCATGGTATGGGAAAGTTGGTGGGCACCCGATGGAATCGGTTAGCCATGGTTGGAGAAAGGAAAAGTGGGGAGGAGTGCCAAGCTTTATAAAAGAGCACCAACGTGCCAATCTCTCTCTCAAAAATTGCTTTGTATGGAAGATAGTAAGAACCCCATTGCCAGTCGTTGACAAAGACAACCACCTCTCAAAACCAATTTTGTTTCTCTCTGTTTTACAAATGAAAAGCTGTAGCACATGTTTAATCACCGCTTCCCTCTGCGAAGGGCCTTTCTTTTACTTTTATGTTGAGTCTTCACCTTCTACCTTTATGCACCTTCTAAGAGAGCATAGTTGTCATTCTGAGTATAATGTGTATAGTCCCAAATTTATTATTGATTGATTCATGATTATGGTTTTGCTTGTTCTTAAATTATTTGTATCTAGTCACCCTCTTAAACTTAAAGGTTTCCTATGTATTTATGTTTTGCTACTCCATGAGGGACAAGCTGAAAACCACTTTGATATGTTTTTCCATATGGTTGAAGCACACACGTGACTTTCAATGTTTCATTACTCATGATCTTTCGTTTGTGTTACTTTTCATGTTATAACATGGTTGCTAAGTTTCTATTATCGAAATTATGACTTTCATGCCCATGTTTTAAGTACTTTGATCTCAGCACTCAATGTTTTACCTCATTGATCAAGATTGTGATGGTGCATGTCACCTCAAAAATTATTCTTTTGTTATCACTTACCCACTCGAGGACGAGCAGGAGTTAAGCTTGGGGATGCTTGATACGTCTCAAATGTATCTATAATTTTTGATGCTCCATGCTTGTTTATACACCATTTGCTTTGTGTTTTGTTACACTTCGTGGCATTTTTATGAATTTTCTGGAACTAACCTTTTAACGAGATGCCATAGTGCCAGTTCCCTGTTTTCTGCTATTTTTGTATTTCAGAAAAGTTACATAGGAAATATTCTCAGAATTGGATGAAATAAAAGCTGAACCTCCTATTTTTACCGAAGCTTCACGAAGACCGAAGATGAGACAGAGGGGGGTCACAGGGCAGCCACACCCTAGGGCAGCGCGGCCTAGCCCTAGCCCGTGCCACCAGGGGGTGAGGCCACCTAGACCACCTCCTGACGCCGCCCTTCCACCTATATATTCCTCCTGACGGGAAAAACCTAAACACCCGATCAATTTTGCAGAAACACATCGCGATCCGCCGCCATCATCGACCTAAGATCGGGAGGGTCCAGAAGCTCTTCCTGGCACCCTGCCGAAGAGGGGAATCGCCACCGGAGGTCTTCTTCATCGCCATGCCTACCTCCGATGCGATGAGTGAGTAGTCTACCTTGGACTACGGGTCCATAGCAGTAGCTAGATGGTTGTCTTCTCCACCATGTGCTTCATGTTTAGATCTTGTGAGCTGCCTATCATAATCAAGATCATCTTTGTGTAATTCTACATGTTGTGTTTGTTGGGATCCGATGAGTATTGGTACTATGTCAAGTTGATGTTCTGAAATTATATCTTTATGTTATCTCTATGTTGGTTATTATCTTGCATGCTCTTTGTTGCTAGTAGATATCTTGGCCGAGTAGATGCTAGTGACTCCAAGAGGGGGTATTTATGCTCGATAGTTGGGTTCATGCCTCTAGTAATCTGGGGGAGTGACAGAAACCTCTAAGGTTGTGGATGTGATGTTGCCACTAGGGAGAAAACAACATTCTTGTGTCCAAGGACATTTGCTTTGTTTACATTACACACTTTACTTAATGCAATTATCTGTTGTTCGCAACTTAATACTCAATGGGTTCTCGGATGACTCCTCGCGAGTGGATTATTAGTCATAGATGCAGTTGGATGGCGGTCTATGCATGTATTTTGTTGTAATGCCCAGAGTAAATATCATAGTGATCCTCATGACATATGTATGTTAGCTTTATTCTATCAATTGCCCAACTTTAATTCGTTTACCCAGCATGTTGTTATTTATCTTATGGAGATACACCACTAGTGAACTATGGACCCCGGTCCTATTTCCTTGACATTGCTATTACTGTTCACTTTTACTTGCTTTGTTTACATTCTTGCATACTATTATTGTTTACCAGTCGATACGCTCAATCCTTTGTTTACAACAAACTGGTGAGATTGAAAACCTCATCGTAAGTTGGGAGCAAAGTTCTTGGTTGTGTCGTGTGCAGGTTCCACGTTGCTACTGGTGCAAAGCAAAGCCCTAGACGAGGCACCCCATAAATTGTCCGGAGTTGTCGCGAAGCTAGCAAGCATCAACCTTCTAAAGTTTGGCTTTCTCCTACTGGTTTGATAAACCTTGGTTTCATACTGAGGGAAGACTTGCTACTGTGCTCATCATACCTTCCTCTTGGGGTTCCCAACCGGGTGGTCATCTACCCGCATCAATAGCAAGCATATAAGAAGATCATCAAGCTAGCCCCATAGCTAATGCAAGCTAACTGAATTTCCAATATTCAGTTAAGAAATTCTTAACTGAATGCATAACTGAAACTAACAGTAGCAGCAGGCATACAACATGTAATCAAGCCAGCTATCAGAGAGGGAGCAAGCTAACTGAATCCCACAAATTCAGTTAAGAAACTCTTAACTGAATAATTCACAGAAGCTAACAGCAACAACATGTAGTGGCCAGCCTAGAAATTGGAGGATCACATCACAAGCTCAAGCACAAGCACAGCTGCAGTAGGCAAGCATGCCTGGCTCACTGGCCAGGCCACCAACACAATGAGCACAGAGGCTAAGAAGAAAGGGAAACTCACCAGGTGAGATCACAGTAGGAGCTGGAAGAAGACCAGGGCAGCGACACCATCGATGCAGCCATGGTTGTGGTGGCACAGCGCCACCGTCCAGTGGACCACGTCGGCGAGGAGCAGCACCTTGCCCACGGCCAAGTGACCATCACAACACCACACCTGGGATACGCCGGGGTTGCGGGAATGCCTTCCAACCGGCGATGGCGTCGGAGGTCTAGCAGAGGACACCGAGAAGAGAGAGCGTGAGGAGGCGGAGCGTTTGCCCCACACGGCGATGGTGGAGACCGCCGGAGCTCATAGGAATCGAGCGGCGACGTCGTCGGCGACGCGGTCACCAGGGAGAGCGTGAGAGGTTAGGGTTAGGGTTAGGATTAGACGCGGTGCGAGAGAGAGTGAGAGGGGGGCACGGCCGACTGGGCCGGGCTGGTCCGGCCTAACCCACTCGGGTTGGCCTGACCAGTGGGCCCAGGCTGTCAGCCACTTTTCTTTTTAAAGAAATAACTAAAAAACCTAGGAAAAACCCTAATTCGATTAAAACAACACCAGAAAAATATCTAAAATAACTAAAAATGAAAAAACTATTTTTAGTTCTTTTAGGAATTTTTGAGATTTACTTGGGATTAGAAATAATCTTATGGATTAATTGTACAGAAGGAAAGGGTATCTAAAGGGTTTTTCTTAAAATATTTAACTTGTGAGATATCTAAGGAAAATATGGTAAAAATTCTTAACTCATTAAAATAAATTCCATTCAAGAATATTTGATAACTATTCTTGAATAAAGATACTATGGACATATATTCTTTAAAATCACAAAAGGAATATATAAAAGCCAGCAAATAAATACATCACTTCAGAGGGGATATAAATTAAACACACACCATAAAGCATGCATTTTTTGAATCTTTAATCATTGCCCTTACCGGACAATGATGCTGTTTTCCAGAACCCGAGGTCCCGGGTCACTTCAACAAATCCAACTGCACTACCTTGCAGTTTGCAGGCAAGTTCACTCTTGCTCATATCTATTGTTTATCTTCAGCAAATTACTTGCAAATATACCTGTGGTATTACTACTGCATTTAAAGCAAAAGTTCTGCTTTCTTAATCAATTTTATTAGTGGTTATCAACCACGGTGGTTGTTACCCTAGGATGGTGGGCAGTGGGACCATGGTATGAGTATTGGTGGAGGTCCCACTGCAACTGGAAAATTCACCTAGGAATTAATAACCAATATCGCCAGTGATTCTAGCATCGTAAATAACAGTCAACCATAAGATCTGGAATGGGGCGGAGAAGTCAGCTGTACCAACTTCCTCTTGGATATCAACGGATGCACCATACCGTAGCTGCATCCTACTGGGTTGCAGTAATGGGTGGGACCCCTTAGTGCCCATGCGTATCGGTGGTCTATGATGGATTGTAGGAGACCAACGAGGGAAGCCCGAGGTCAGAAGTCTACCAAAGTGTAGCAGGCCGGCGTGGGGTATATCTGCCGAGGTCAGGACTACCAAAGGGTAGGAGGCCAGCGTGGGTAAGTTAAATCGAGGTCGGGACTACCTTCGGGTAGGAGGCCGGCGTGGATTGTATCAATCGAGGTCGGGACTACCAAAGAATAGGTGGCCAGCGAGGATTGTTTCCGAGGTTGGAACTACAAAAGGGTGAGTATGCAAGGTCGCGGAGGAGGACAGTGATTGGCTTGGATCATATGACTGGGCCCCATACCAAGGAAGTATGGACGGGAAAGTATGCCCGGTTGTGCAGCAAGGCTTTGATCTCTTATGGGTACAAGTGAACACCTCTGCAAAGTGTACAAAAGTATCAAGATACTCCCTGTTCCGGGAAGGAGCTACAAACGTGGCAGGAAAGGAGCCCATCGAAGCTCTAATCAACCTGTGAAGACTGACGGACATACACTAGTGGGGACAGGGCCTCCAGTCCTGGCCCGTAAGGGCCTTTAGTCCCGGTTTGCAAACCAGGACCCCAGCCGCGGGACTAAAGGATGAACCTTTAGTCCCGGCCCGGTTACCAGCCGGGACTGGAGGGTGTCCACGTGGGCACCTCGGAGCGAATCAGGGCCAGGACCTTTAGTCCCGGTTTGTAACACAGACCGGGACTAAAGGGCATCTGCAGATTTTTCTTTTTTGCTTTAGGGTTTTAGGGTTTAGGGGTTTTAGGGTTTTAGGTGTTCGGGGGATTAACGTGATGCCTCGTTTGGTGCCTTGGTGTTCGGGAATTAGTTTATGCATATATATAAGATTAACTTATCTTACAAGCGAGCATATATATACAATTATATGGAGATCAGAATTATCGGGACTAGAGCCCGTCTATTCGATTACATGGACCAACATCAGTAATGGCCCCTAGCTACACTAAATCGTCCTTTGTCGTCTATAGCTTCTATTCTCAGAAAGGTCGCTAGCTCCTCTGCAACAGCAATCGCGCGTTGCTCTGGTAGGTACTTCTCCCGCATGGCCGTGTACTATATAAGAAGAGGAGATGAATATGAATATCAATCATGATAACAAAGAATGACGAGTAAAAATAGAGGTGTGAATGTTTATTGCTTACATCGTATCTGTAATCCTTGTGCTCAGAGGTAAACGTGCGAATGGTCTCGCAAACATAGTATCCACATAGATGCGTCCCCCGTGGCTGCTGGTCGCACTTTACGAGAATAGAATATATATAATCAAAATAATAATCTAGCATTACAAATGTATTGAAAATAGAAGTATATTATACTACTACTTACCTGAGCCGCTCTAAAGGTTAGCTTCTCATGCCGGATTCCGGGAGTCACGCACTTGAACCGCTTCCAAACCCTGCCCGACAAGGAAAATGATTTGCTAAGTTTTTCATTAATTGATATATCAGAAAATCATCGAAAGAGACCGATAGAGCACAAGAATGATTGAAATTACCCTTGGAGCATGTCCTGCAGGCTTTGGAACTGTTCCAAGGGTCTCGATAATGGGTCGAAGGCATCAACTCTTCCCTTATCAATTTGAATGTCCAACAGAATCCAGTGGTAGCTGCACATGTATATATATATGTGTCAGTAACTTATCAATTACACTCATAAGTGAATAGACACAACAGAGTAAGACCCTCACTTGAAGTTGTATGGAAACAGTATGTGGTCACAAAAATTTTGATCTGTTAGAAACCTTAGAAAGTTTTCCTCCGTCTCCTTGGGTTTATCAGTTAGCGTCGCTATATGTATTTTATCTGGGTCAATAAACCCAATATTTAGGATGTTCCTACTTTTACATTCCAGAATCTTCATTCTGCATAATAGAGTACAAGTCAGAACGGAACAAGTTATATGTAGAAAATGAATTGAAATAACTGAACAAGTTATATGTAGACAATGAATTGAAATAACTGAACAAGTTATATGTACACAACGAATTGAAAAACTTACAGACAATAGCAACTCATAAGCGATTTATCGAGGGCGTCGGCATTGTACATCTGGAAGAGTTCATCAAAGTCGATATGGATGTCTTCGGGACGGCCGTAGTACTCCCGTGGGACACGCACCACGATCATCGTTCTCCCATTCTTTGATTCACTTAAGTACCATGTATGCAAGTAACGCATATTTGTTGGGAGATCATCATACTTATCTTTGCTGACCAAAGGCGCTCCCATGACAAACTGTGGCTTAGGGGCTACCACAGCCTTGGGTACCCTATCGTCTTGGGAAGCCAGAATGTCTTCAACCGGGATACCCCATTCATCCGCCCACTTCTTTGCTAATCTCAAATCTTGCCCCTGCACCAGAGAGGGAACATTCTCGGGTAACACCCTGAGGGGTGGGATCGACTGTTTGGCCTGTTGTCCAAGCTGAGGAACGTCTGATCTTTTTTTGCTTGTAGTTGAACTTGATTTGCTCCCACTTGCATTTGCACGTGACTTCCTCTTTTTCCCTTCCTTCTGCAATGTGCGTGTATAGTCGTCAGTCTTATGGTATAAGTCATACTGTGATGGAAGGGTCGTGAAGTATTTTGCATATGCTATTTGCTTCTCGGTGTATTCCGGGCGGGGCTCGGGTTCCTTCTTTTTCATCTGCGCATCATAATGTTCCTTTGCTATCCTGGCGTTTTCCTCGTCGGTACGATCATAAGGTCTGATAGGAAGATTAGCATGAGGTACCTTTGGGAGGGGCGACAGTTTGCGCTTTGGGGAGCTCCGTCGCTTAGAACTCATCGACGGAGCATTCTTGCTGGCATGCTTCCGCTTAGTATCCTTAGCGGGCGGCGGCGGAGACAGCCGACCCAAGTCCGGCGGCGGTGATCGAGATGGACTCATGTTGTGGTGGTCGTCGTCATGTGGAGGGCTTGGAGGTGATGGAGGTGTAGGTGACCTGCGACGACTCGGAGGCGGTGTTGTCCGTGGGGCCGAGCCTGGAAGCTTGATGTAGTTCTTGTCCCATAGGATGAGTCCACCCAGTACTTCTCTGAGTGTCCTCTCATCTTCGGGTCCATCTATGTCGAGCTCCATATCATGAAACCCCGCCATGATTTCATCCACCCCGACTTTAGCAAAGCCAGTTGGAATCCCACGGCCATGCCAGCGTGCATCAGGGCCAGAAGGTAAAGCTTGTCCGACGGCCACCTTCATGGATATGTTCTTGAATTTCTGATGGAGTTCACATGATGTTGACTCCTTGATTCCATCCACGGGGTAGCCGGGACCGCCCTCTATCATTCTTCGTGCATCGTCGGGCGGGGCCTCAGATTCAGCCACGCTGCTTTTCCGCTTAGATGGGGCGCCGGTAATATCGAGTGCAGGATCTTCCTGGCGCGCTACTCCTCTAAGCTCGTCAATCTGCTTCTGTTGCTCGTTAAGCCTGGCAAGCAACTGGTTGAACTTGTCATTCTCCTCATCCTGCTGTTGCTTCTTTGCTCTCGCTCGGCTTCTGTAAGTGTCTTGGTCTCTGGCAAACCCAAGCCACCACGGGTAAGAAGGACCGAAGCCTCGCGTTCGTCCTCCATGTTCGTCATTGCCGAGGACCAGTGTGAGCAAATCTTTCTCTCTATCTGCAGTGAACTGTCTTTTTCCCTCTTTAATTTCTTTCACTATCTTTTTCCAATTCTCCCTGGGTATCCTAAGACCGTCATTGCAGATAAGGTCCCCTGTTTCTTCGTCGTACGAACCACCATGCGCAAGGAACCAATTCCTTGCTCTTAATTCCCACTCATCACAGATGGGTTCAGGTATGATGCCTTTAGCTAGCAAATCTTGCTCTTTCTTATCCCACTTTGGGATGGCAGTCTCATAGCCCCCTGGCCCCAGCGTGTGGTGATATTTCTTCTTGTCGGCATTTTTCTTGTTCTTTTCTGATAATGCCTTGGCATCTTCTGACTCCTTGTACTCCTGAAATGCCTTCCAGTGATTCGCCTGCTTGGCTAGATACCCCTCGAATACTGGCACTTTCTTTGTCTTCTTATAGTCTTTCCATAGCTTCTTCTTCCAGCTACGGAACAGTTCGGCCATCTTCGTTAGAGTCCACTGCTTGACTTTGGCCCTCAGTTTATTTGCGGCGTCTTCATTCTCACATTCTGGCAGGTTGAAATGTGACATGATATCATTCCAAAGATTATCTTTGTACCTTTCGGCGACATAGTCACTATCGGCTGCCCCTTTTCGCTTGTTCCACTCCCGAACGCTGATCGGGACGTGATCCCTAATGAGAACTCCGCATTGCTTCTTGAATGTGTCAGCAGCATTCTTAGGAAGCTTTGGTTCGCCCGTAGGCAATATCACCTCAAAGGTGTAATGCGTCCGTGCGTCCAACTTTTTAGTCGGGCCTCGTTTCGTAGCTTTGCTCGATGTGGAGGCCTAAGAGGGAGAAACATTCGTCAAATGAATGTATATGTATACAATATAGAGCTATCTCCAATATTTTTCACATATTACAAGTGATTGTCGAACTTCATATGTATACCTCGCCGGACTTTATTATTTCTCCACCGGCTTCTCCACTGGCTTCTCCATCAGTGGAGCTATCACCTTCTCCGTCATTGGAGCTATCTCCGGCTCCATCGGCTTCATCTTCGTGTCGATCAACCTCCATTCCATCTCCGGAGGGGTTTAGATATGACGACGGAGATTCAGCTGGTTCAACGTCGGGGGCGTCTTTGATTATATCTTCGAGAAGTTCTTCCTCTTCGAGGTTCCTGCTATGTGGATCCATAGTTCTGCAAAAAACAGACATTTGATTAACTAATAAATTCTAACTAAATAATTCTAACTAAATAATTCTATTTCTATTTGCAAATAAATTCTAACTAAATAATTCTAACTAAATAATTCTATTCTAACTAAAATAAATCTATTCTAACTATATCTATCTAAATAATTCTATTCTAACTATATCTATCTAAATAATTCTATTCTAACTATATCTATCTAAATAATTCTATTCTAACTATATCTATCTAAATAATTCTATTCTAACTATATCTATCTAAATAATTCTATTCTAACTATATCTATCTAAATAATTATATTCTAACTATATCTATCTAAATAATTCTATTCTAACTATATCTATCTAAATAATTCTATTCTAACTATATCTATCTAAATAATTCTATATCTAACACTAGCTAACTAATTCTATATCTAACCCTAACCCTAACAATAGCTAACTAATTAACAAATTAAATTTTTTTGCAAAGAAAACCTTGCAGA
This sequence comes from Dactylis glomerata, assembly GCA_007115705.1. NCBI lineage: Eukaryota > Viridiplantae > Streptophyta > Magnoliopsida > Poales > Poaceae > Dactylis > Dactylis glomerata. Next base: position 543,076 of record QXEO01001791.1, read on the forward strand.
CTTGCAGAGATGGCGGCGCGGCGGTGATTGGCGGCGACTGGCGGCGCGGCTGGTGCTCCGGCGGGTGGCGCGGCGGGTGCTGCTGGCGGCGCGGCGGGTGCTGCTGGCGGCACGGCGGCGCTTGGAGGCGACTGGCGGCGCGGCGGGTGCTGTGGGTTCTTCGGCGGAGCGGCGGCGCGGCGGCGAGTCCAGCGCGCAATGCGGCGGCGCGGCGGGCTGGCGGCGCAGCGGTGGCTGGCGCGGTGGTCGGCCGAACGGCGGCGCGGCAGCCTGGCGGCATCTGTGCGTTCTCCTCGCGCACGAAACTGCAAAGTGTTGGGCGGCGGGGAAGAAGGGGAAGCTTTTAAACCACGGGACCTTTAGTCCCGGGCGGTGGCTCAGGCCGGGACTAAAGGGGGGCCTTTAGTCCCGGTTTGAGCCACCGCCCGGGACTAAAGGCCTCGGGTGGGGGTTTCAGCAGCGAGGGCCTTTAGTCCCGGTCTGTGGCATGGACCGGGACTAAAGGCCTATTTTCTGTTTTTTGTTTTATTTGTTTTATAAATAGTTATCTGTTTGCATATTTGAGAATTTAACAAAACTATAAAAATGAAAAGTGTTTGAAATTGAATAAATAATTCAAAACTATTTTATATTTTAAAAATTAATTATTTTAACTATCCTAAGTATTAATTATTTTGCCATTTTCAATTAAAAACTATGTTTATTAATATTCTTTTTGCATATTTGAGAATTTGACAAAACTATAAAAATGAAAAGTGTTTGAAATTGAATAGATAATTCAAAGCTATTTTCTATTTTACAAATTAATTATTTTAACTATCCTAAGTATTAACTATTTTGCTATTTTCAATTAAAAACTATGTTTATTAATATTCTTTTTGCATATTTGAGAATTTGATAAAACTATAAAAATGAAAAGTGTTTGAAATTGAATAGATAATTCAAAACTATTTTTTATTTTACAAATTAATTATTTTAACTATCCTAAGTATTAACTATTTTGCCATTTTCAATTAAAAACTATGTTTATTAATATTCTTTTTGCATATTTGAGAATTTGACAAAACTATAAAAATGAAAAGTGTTTGAAATTGAATAGATAATTCAAAACTATTTTCTATTTTAAAAATTAATTATTTTAACTATCCGGGAGGAGTGCCATCGGAACGAAAGAACTAGTGAGCCGGCTTTTTTTCTAAAGAGCGGTGATGACCGATCCATACCATTATTCACATCCAGCCATCCATGTAACCGTGTCTGTCGTAGCCATGGAGAATCTTCATCATGCATTACATAAAAGATTTAATACATTATTACATTATTGCACCAACAATCCTATCTATTATTTCTGTTTTCTTCTGGGTCGTAGCCATGGAGAATCTTCATCATTTAGTAGGATGCTTGGGTCAGTCTTCACTTTGAAGGGCGGAATTTCATGAAACTTATTATAATCTATTGACATGTCTGTCTTGTCATCTACTCCCACGATGTTTCTTTTCCCTGAAAGAACTATGTGGAGCTTTGGCTCATCAGACGATGTCTTCTTTTGCTGATTTCTTTTTCTCGTTTTTGTAGACATGTCCTTCACATAGAAAACCTGAGCGACATCGTTGGCTAGGACGAATGGTTCGTCCATGTATGCAAGATTATTGAGATCCACTGTTGTCATGCGTACTTTTGGTCTACAACTACCCCGCCACCTGTCAGCTTCACCCATTTGCACCGAAACAAAGGGATCTTAAAAGTAGGTCCATAGTCAAGTTCCCATATCTCCTCTATGTACCCGTAATATGTTTCCAAACAGTGCCCATTCTTGTCTGTTGCATCAAAGCGGACACCACTATTTTGGTTGGTGCTCTTTTTATCTTGGGCAACCGTGTAAAATGTGTTCCCATTTATCTCGTACCCTTGGAAAGTACATATAGTCGAAGATGGTGGCCTGGCCAAACAGTACAACTGATCTCCAACGGTGTCATAATTCATGAGATGTGTCTGCAACCAACTACCGAAAGTCTTCTCGTGTTCCCCTTTAATCCAAGAGTCAGCCTTTCCCGGGTTTTCGGAGCGTAGAATATTCTTGTGTCTCACGATATACGGAGCCACCACAGTGGAATTGTGTAGAACTGTGTAGTGTGCTTGAGAGAAAGAATGCCCGTCCATACATACTTTTGCTTTCCTTCCTAGTGTGCCTTTTCCTGTCAGCCTACCCTCATACCGAGATTCAGGAACACCAATCGGCTTACGGTCAGGAAGAAAGTCCACACAAAACTCAATGACCTCCTCTATTCCATAGCCCTTGGAGATGCTTCCTTCTGGCCTAGCACGGTTACGAACATATTTCTTTAAGACTCCCATGAACCTCTCGAAGGGGAACATATTGTGTAGAAACACAGGACCAAGAATTCTAATCTCTTCGACTAGGTGAACTAGGAGGTGTGTCATTATATTGAAGAAGGATGGCGGGAACAACAACTCAAAGCTGACTAGACATTGGACCACATCAATCTGTAACCCTGATAGACTTTCTCGATCGATTACCTTCTGAGAAATTGCATTGAGGAATGCACATACCTTCACAATTGCCAGGCGAACATTTTCCGGTAGAATTCCCATCAATGCAACCGGAAGCAATTGGGTCATAAGCACGTGGCAGTCATGAGACTTTAGGTTTTGGAATTTTTTGTCTTTCATATTTACGATTCCCTTTATATTCGACGAGAATCCAGTCGGGACCTTGATACTGAAAAGGACTTCAAAGAAGATTTCCTTCTCTTCCTTAGTAAGAGCATAGCTGGCACGCCCTTGAAACTACCCTGGATGCATGCCATCTCTTCCTTTATGACGTTCCTGGTCCTCCCGTGCTTCCGGTGTATCTTTTGACTTCCCATACAAGCCCAGGAAACCTAGAATATTCACGCAGAGATTCTTTGTCAGGTGCATCACGTCGATTGCGGAGCGGACCTCATGGACTTCCCAATAGGGTAGCTCCCAAAATATAGATTTCTTATTCCACATGGGTACGCGCTTATCAGGGCCGTTAGGAACAGGTTGGCTGCCAGGACCCTTTCCAAAGATTACTTTTAAATCTTTGACCATATCAAATACTTCAGCACCAGTACGGATGACAGGCTTCCCCCGGGGTTCTGCCTTGCCATTGAAATGCTTGCCTTTTTTCTTTAAGGGATGCTTGGGCGGAAGAAAACGACGATTGTACGGGTACACATTCTTCCTACATTTGTCCAAATATATACTTTCTGTCTGATCTAAACAGTGCGTGCATGCATTGTATCCCTTGTTTGACTGTCCTGAAATATTACTAAGAGCATGCCAATCATTGATGGTTACGAAAAGCAACGCTCGAAGGTCAAATTCCTCTTGTTTGTGCTCGTCCCACACACGTATACCTGGTTTGGCCCACAGCTGTAAAAGTTCATCAACTAATGGCCTTAGATACACATCAATGTCGTTGCCGGCTTGCTTTGGACCTTGGATAAGCACTGGCATCATAATGAACTTCCGCTTCATGCACAACCAAGGAGGAAGGTTGTAGATACATAGAGTAACGGGCCAGGTGCTGTGACTGCAACTCTGCTCCCCAAAAGGATTCATGCCATCTGTACTCAGACCAAACCATAAGTTCCTTGCGTCACCTGCAAATCTCGGGAACTCTCTCTCGATTTTTCTCCACTGCCGACCATCAGCGGGGTGCCTCAACTTATCGTCTTTCATACAATCTTCCATGTGCCATCGCAACAACTTCGCATGATCTTTATTTCTGAACAGACGTTTCAACCGTGGTATTATAGGACCATACCACATCACCTTGGCAGGAACCCTCTTCCTGGGTGGCTCGCCCTCAATCTCACCAGGGTCATCTTTTCTGATCTTATACCGCAATGCAGTGCATACCGGGCATTTATCCATATTCTCATACTTCTCACCGCGGTAGAGGATGCAGTCATTAGGGCATGCATGTATCTTCTGCACATCTAATCCTAGAGGGCAGACAAGCTTCTTTGCTTCGTACGTGCTGGCGGGCAATTCGTTCTTTCTTGGAAGCATCTTCTTCATCAGTACCAGCAACTTTTCAAATGACGAGTCAGTCACACCAGTCTCTGCCTTCCACTTCAGCAATTCCAGTGTGCTACCCAACTTCTTCTGGCCATCTTCACAAGTTGGGTACAATAATTTGTTGTGGTCCTGTAATATCTGCTCGAATTGCAACCTCTCCTTTTCTGTGTCGCAGCCTCGCCGTGCTTCAGAAATGACCCGGCCAAGATCATCAGCGGGCTCATCTGGTTCCCGTTCTGCACCCTGATCTTCTTCTTCATTGTCTTCCATTGCGGTATCAGCATACTCAGGGAGCATAGATCGGTAGTTGTCATCATCGTTCTCTTCTTCTTCATCGTCATCTTCCATCATAACCCCTCTTTCTCTATGCTTGGTCCAAACATTATAGCCCGACATAAAACCGGACCGAAGCAGGTGGCTCTGAATGACTCTTGAGGAAGTGTAATCCTTCTCATTCCGACATTCAACACATGGACAAAACATATAGCCACCACCATGCTTGTTTGCATCGGCCGCATCTCGAAAAGAATGCACGCCTTCTCTGTAAGCGGCTGTGCGTTGATCACCGTACATCCATGGATGGCTCATCTGTGTCATACGACAGTATATCAAACACAATCACGATCCTAAAAATTAGTACCGCACGGTCTAAACGAGAAAATATAGTTGCTAACCTTTTAGAATAAGTGGAAATAAAGAGGAAGAGTTTAAACGTGGCTCGGGCATCTCATATCGTAGTTGTGTTCGGTGAACTGAAGCGGCATTGCTCTAATACACATTTCAACAAACACCTCTAGTGCATCTAAGAAAAAAGGAGAGCTAGCACACACCCACACTCATCCATCCAAGAAAAATGCAAGGAAGAGTGGAGAGAGGGGCTGTGGCCAATATATATAGGCAGAGGACTTTAGTCCCGGTTTGAGACACAAACCGGGACTAAAGGGGGCGCACATGCGGGCCTCTCAGCGCATAGCCCTTTAGTCCCGGTTTGTGTCTCAAACCGGGACTAAAGTGTCGTTACGGGCCGGGACCAAAGCCTCCCTGGCAGCTTGGTCATTTTGGGGCGACGTGGCCGGGCCTTTAGTCCCGGCCCAGATGGAGGCCGGGACTAAAGGGTCCAGGCCAAAGGCCCATTTTCCACTAGTGATAGTTCTTTTGAATAAAATCAATATTTGAAGAAATGATTATGAAAACTGCATTTGACCTAAGACTTTCAAGTCTACGGTCGTAGCTAGTGCATCAAACACCTCTATACTATTAACTGAACTTGCTGGGTAACGCTCGTTACTCACCCCATTCCCTCTTAACCCTTGCTTAGACTCAGAGAGCCGGAACAAGGAGACTGAAGGAGCACCGGAAGACATCGAGGAAATCTACTACAAGGAGCCGGACCTTACCGGTGGAGTCAAAGGCGTGGATTACACCATTGCCTATGGTAGCAACGAAGGAACCGAGGAGGAGGTCGACAACTAGTAGTGTAGTGTAGTAAATTGAGTCGCACCAAACCCTATAGAATAAAGCGACTTGAGTGGGATATCATGTTTAGTCTATTACTTTCAGTCCTAGTTAAGGTTTGTAGCATCAAAGTAGAACCTACTAGTATTCCTCTTTGGCCCGAGGAGGAACTGGAGTCCTTTGTAACATTATGGCTTGTAATATTTAGTGCTTGAATAAAAGACCGCTATGTTTCTGTTGTACCACTCTGAGGGATGCAATATTTGTGAAATGGTACTTCACGAGTGTTATGTCAATGACTTGCATACTACAACATGCAGTGGTATGCTGGGTCACCACAGTTGTTATCAGAGCAAAAGCTTTGACCTTAGGTTGGACACCTAGTTAATGGGAGCGACCTGTAGGAGTCAAATAGGAATAGTAAAGAGTTCTCTAAAATGATCATGATGTTATTCACTTGAGAATAACAAAGTCATACTTTTTAGTGTTATAATTCTTTATAGTTACTACTATGATGCATCATGTACTAATTAATATCTTTTATATACTGCCAGGATGGCACACACAAACCCATCAAGGACCGTGCAAGCTTGAGATGTGACTCTGGACGAGTATGATGGAAACCTACCGACATGCTACGAGGCATTTTACAGGAGTGCGGGTGTCAAACCCGTATCCCTGTCAAGAAGTATGCTTATTATGAGGGTAGAGTCTTTCAGAAGTATAGGGTAGGGATCATGCTCCCTACCAAATTGGGCATGAGCGTGATCATGCCAGCTGGAGAAGCACGCACAGTTAGTGTAGCTTATAAGATAGCAGTCATGAAGGCCATAACTGATATCCGTGAGCACAAAATGGAGAAGTTATTAGAAACTAAGTTCGCGCACATCCCACACGACGGGGAAGGAGAAGATCCTCGTCAGGATAGTTACAAGTTTGCTAAAAGACACCCACATGCCGTAGCAGAGCACATGGACAGGTGTAAGCATCTTCTTAGTGTGTTCTATCATGTCCACGGAGCTCTAGTTGGAGAGATACAGAGTCTAGTGGAGGAGATCACCAAGTCAACACCAACTCCATGATGTACGGGGGAGACTTCTGGACCACCGCGGGCACCTACTCTAGCCTTTTTGACTCGAGATTTTATCACTTTAGAGGAGGAAGTTGATCTCGAGGAGCGGGAGTTTGAGCCCGAGGCCGAACCGGAGATGCCACCAGCACACTTCACACACAGCTCGACTAGAGCCGAATACGAGGCAGGATTGGAGTTGTGGGGAATGCCCCATAACGATAGTTTTGGGGGGAAACTCCATGGGTTGGCATTTTGGTGAGTATATGGGGACGGCCGGAGATCCGATTCCATGTGATTCGGAGCAGGAGGTCATGAGTCAGTTTAGGGTTTTTCACCGCGCTGGAGACATGGCGGGAAAGCCCATAGAGATAGGGTCGGACTCGGAGGGAGAGTTGCCTATCTATATGGAGCGAGGAGAATGCTCGAGGCCCAAGATGGAGAGGGGTGCCACAAATGTTGTATACCCGTCATTGAGTAGTTATCTAGGGATGACTGACTTCAACTTAGGCGCTACACCCAATTTCGGCTACATACCAGCGGAGTCATCTTATGCCCCTGCTTCACTCAGGAGGACATCCCGAGCGACCGGTTGGACACCGGGGACGTACCGGGAGTGCGACTACCCGTAGAGGACTACCACTGCTATGGAGGCGATATGTCATGTAACATATGTACCATATGTGTAATATGTAGTATTTGCTTTCGCAGCTTGAATAAGTGAGTGTAGTTACTCACCAGACGATACGCTATGTAACACTTTGTTGCTTTTTACCCATGTATATATATGGTATATGTTTGGTGTGATTTGGATATGTTTTATTTGGATTTTATTGTGTGACTAACTCTGTGCATGAAGTTGAGCTCAGAAAGCATGAACATGGTGTAATTATGAGTTCGCTTGATGTAACAGGGTTAGGGGATAAAATGGCAACGGTAGTTGGTGAAGAATCAGAACATCAGAGAATGGAAACTGAAGCCAAGGCTAAGGAGGCAGCCGATGCAGTGGCAAGGGAACCATTACCACCACCACCACCATTTCTAACGCAGCAGGATTTTGCCCAATACATGAGGATGGCGGATGAACGGCAACGTATGCTCATTGAATGCCAGACTAAGATGATGCAAGATGTGATGGACCAGAACCGAGAGGGTCAGAATGAAGGAATGCATGGAGTCTCACTGGCAGACTTTCTGAATACAAGACCACTTCCATTTACATCAGCACCGGAACCAATGGATGCTGAAGATTGGTTGTTGGACACAGAGAGGAAGTTCAACACCATGAATTGCAATGACACTAAGAAGCTCAGGTATGCCACACATCTATTATGCGGACCCGCAGCACCATGGTGGGATAATATTGTGGCAATACATCCTCCAGGAAGGGTATTCACCTGGGATGAATTCAAGAAGAAGTTCAGAGAGGCCAATGTGCCAGAAAGCATTATGGAACTGAAAAGAACCGAGTTTGAGAACTTAGCGTAGAAAGACAAGACCATTATGAGGTACGTCAAGGAGTTCACTCTACTATCACGTTATGCTTTGGATGCAGTGAATACCGATGAAAAGAGGAAGAAACGGTTCATGAGGGGATTACACCCAGTGGCAAAAATGCAGCTAAGAATGTTAAAAGCAGCGGATTTCCAAGAACTTGTTGATGCAGCCATCACTATGGATGATGATTTCAAGCAAGTTTAGGAGGAATGCAAGAAGAAGGCAAAGTTGGAACCCAGAAAGTATCCAGTCAACAAACCAACTACAGATCTTAGTTTCAAGCTGCGACCACAAAATCGGGGAGTGCTACCCAGGACAGGAGGAGGAAATCCTCAGAATCTAATTATCTATCATTCTTGTGGAGCCAAGGGACACTACTCCAATGAGTGTCAGAAGCCTAGAATCATTTGTTACGGTTGCAATCAAGAGGGACATATGAAGAATCAATGCCCAAATAAAGCTGCATGGGGAAGGAAGTCAAGTGGCAGAGGACCCAATCGAGGTGGTAATTTAGGAGGCAATGGTGCGGGAAGGAAGACTCGACCATTTGGGAAGCTAAACTGCACCAACTTGGAGGAGGTAGATGGCTCCGACAAAACTGTGATAGGTACGCTTCAGATCCTATCTCATCCTGCCAAAGTACTTTTCGATACTGGTGCAACTACTTCATTCATTTCGCAAGAGTTTGTTGATCTTTATGGGATTACTTGCAATAAGTTAGAATACCCCATCACTATTCTATCTGCGAGGGGGGGGACGATTCTAGTCACACACCTCAAGAAAGAGCAGGTCATTATGATCCGCGATTGCGTTTATCTTGCCAATCTTTTTCTCATCCCCATGAAGGATATGGCTGTGATCCTTGGAATGGATTGGTTAAAGGAGAATGGAGCTCAGATTGATTGCAAAGAGAAAACTATGTCATTGAGAAGCCCAGGAGGGGGAAGGATAGTTTATCAAGGTGACCGACATGCACATATTGAAGTTCAATTACAGCTAAACACCCTGAAAGAAGCTAAACTTGAAATTATTCCGGTAGTCAATGAATTCCAAGATGTGTTTCCGCAGGAATTACCAGGAATGCCATCGGACAAAGAAATTGAGTTCACTATTGATTTGATTCCAGGGACAAAACCAATAGCTCAAGCACCATACATAATGGGACCCAAGGAGTTAGTAGAGTTAAAGGAACAACTGGATGAGTTAGAATAGAAAGGATTCATTCAGGAAAGTATTTCACCTTGGGGTACACCAGTGATATTTGTGGATAAGCGGGATGAAGGTCACAGAATGTGCGGAGACTAGATGAACCTCGATAATGTTACTATCAAGAACAAGTATCCTCTACCAAGAATTTAGGACTTATTTGATCAAGTCAGGGGAGCAGGAGTGTTTTCCAAGATAGACCTCCGATCAGGATACCAACAAATTAAGATCAAGAAGGAAGACGTTCCTAAGACGGATTTTGTGTCCAATTATGGACATCATGAGTATTTAGTCATACCTTTTGGATTGACAAATGCACCGGCAATTTTCATGAACCTCATGAATAAGATCTTTATGCCTTACTTGGATAAGTTTTGTGATAATATTCATCGATGATATCTTGATTTACTCTAAAGACAAAGAAGAACATGCCAAATATTTGAGGATTGCTCTACAGATTCTACGAGAACATCAGTTATATGCCAAGTTTAGTAAGTGTGAATTTTGGCTGGACCAAGTGGAGTTTCTAGGGCATGTGATTAGTAAAGAAGGCATAGCACTAAATCCAAGCAAAGTAGCATCTGTTTTGGAATGGGAAGCACCAAAGAATGTCAAGTAGATTAGAGGATTTTTGGGAATGGCAGGGTATTACAGAAGGTTTATTGGAGGATTCTCCAAGATTGCAGGACCAATGACAAAGTTGTTTCGGAAAAATACACCATTCATTTGCTCAGAAGAGTGTGAGGCAAGTTTTCAGACACTTAAAGATAAATTAACCACCGCACCTGTGTTAGCCGTACCAAAAACCGGCAAGGACTACACAGTATATTGTGATGCATCCAAGAACGGACTTGGGTGTGTGTTGATGCAAGACAGGAAGGTTATCGCTTATGGGTCAAGGCAATTACGACCGCATGAGGTTAACTATCCAACTCATGATCTTGAGCTAGCAGCCATGGTGTTTGCATTGAAAGGATGGAGGCATTTTCTATATGGAGCTAAGTGTGAACTCTATACGGATCACAAGAGTCTCAAGTACTTTTTCACTCAAAAGGAATTAAACATGAGGGAACAAAGATGGTTAGAATTGATCAAGGATTATGATTTGACCATCAACTATACACCTAGGAAGGCTAATGTGGTAGCCGATACCTTAAGCAGAAAGACCACGGACACTCAACCAATGAGCTGAGAACTTCCTAAAGAATTACTTATGGATTTGGAAAGATTAGAAATCCAATGTCTTGAAGTGAAGTCTCTGGGTAGTCTAGCTACCATGAGGGTGATGGAAGAAAGGCAAAGTGATTTAAAGTATACCATTTTCTGGCGTCAAGATGAAGATCCATTCATTGCGGAAGAGATTCATAGAATTGAAGAAGGTAGACCGTCTGAGTTTTACTTAGGTGACTTTAAGTCACTATGGTTTCATAACAGATTATGTGTGCCGGACATACCTAGAATCAAGGAGTTAATACTCAAGGAGGCACATGAAACTCCATATTCAATACATCCGGGAAGTACCAAGATATACATGGATCTTAAAGAACTATTCTGGTGGAACAACATGAAGCGGGAGATAGCCAAGTTCGTGTCTGAATGCCATAACTGTCAAAGAGTGAAGGCGGAACATCAAAGTCCCACTGGACTTATGCAACCATTGAACATTCAAGAGTGGAAGTGGGAAGAAATTAGAATGGACTTTATCACAGGGTTACCATTGACACCGAAGAAAAAGGACATGATTTGGGTTATTGTGGACAGGCTAACTAAAAGTGCACATTTCTTAGCCGTCAATCAAAAGGATTCCAGAGAGAAGCTAGTAAATCTATATGTTCAAGAAATTGTGAGCAAACACGGAGTGCCTAAGACAATAGTATCAGACCGAGGGTCCGTATTCACTTCAACTTTCTGGAAGCAGTTACATAAAGCTCTAGGTTCCAAGTTAGACTTTAGTACTGCTTATCACCCATAGGAGGACAAATAGAAAGAACCAATCAGATTTTGGAGGATATGCTTAGAGCATGTGTGTTGGATTTTGGAGGATCATGGGAAGAACATTTACCACTGGCAAAATTTTTATATAACAACAGTTACCAAATTAGCATACAAATGGCACCATTTGAAGCACTCTATGGAAGAAAGTGCTGATCACCAATCTGCTGGTATGAAACTGGAGTAAAGGCAGCATGCCATTGACATCATCCAAGATCGATTGAAGATTGCTCAAAGTCGGTAGAAAAGTTATGTGGATTTAAAGAGGAGGACATGGGAACCTCAAGTTGGGGACATGGTTTATCTTAGGGTCAGTCCAATGAAGGGGGTGCATCATTTTGGAGTTAAGGGAAAACTCAGTCCAAGATACACTAGACCTTTCAAGATTCTAAGTCAAAGCCGAGGAGTAGCCTTTGAGTTAGAACTACTAAAGCAGTTATCTAAAGTTCATAATGTATTTCATGCTTCGCAACTTTGCAAGTGTATGAAGACACCCGAGGAAACCATATCCTATGAAGATGTGGAACTACAAGCTGATTTGACCTATGTTGAAGAGCCATCAAAGATTCTAGCAGAAAACTGGAAGCAGTTGCGTAATAGAGCCATCAAATATTGCAAAGTGCAATGGAAATATCACCCGGAAAGAGAAGCTACCTAGGAAAAATAAGAGGATCTAAGGACAGCCTATCTAGAATTCTTTAGGTACACCTTACCCCAAACTTCGAGACAAAGTTTTTGTTAAGGGGGGAAGTCTATAATATCCCAGCATGTAGGACAACTCCGGGGTAGAATAGAGGGCTTTTGTGCATAGCATCTAAAATTACGGGATTTTTTCGCGCTTTTATCACTAAAACCTAAGGGGGATCGAGTCTCTCTACGAGGGGGAATGGTGAACTCTCGGAGTGCGAAAGAATTTGACATGACCTCTTTTGATCAATTGCTTGTTGGGAAGGGATGAAAATGAACAACTAAAAACTTAAGAGAACATTATGAATTCAAAACTTGATTTTGAATTATGAAATTTGAATTTAAAGGACACATTTAGAAAGGATAAATATTTATAATAAGGAAAACTTGGACTTTATTGATTATCAACACAATATACAATGTCTTTACAAAAAGTTCTGTGAATAAAAGAACCATTACAATGGTAAACAGAATAGGTAGAATATTACAACTAGGGACCAAATTAAAAAGAAATAAATACAAAGTTACAGGAAGGAGAGCCAGATGATGAAATCCTAAAACAACTACATTTCTTCTCTTTCTTCTGTTCTTCTTCTCTTGTTACCTGCAAGCAAAAGCAAACACAAAAGAAGAAATGCCACCAAGGCAGTAATACAAGTGGCAGTCAAAAATTAAAGGAACACTGTTGATAATCATCAACAAGTCAAGCTCATCACCATTGTGTCACCAGCCAAAATATCAGCCAGGGACCAATCTGGCCGGGCAGTAAGACAGGCAAGCAAGCAGCTCAATCACCATAGGCATGCATAGAGATGTCAAGGCACCAACGAACATGAGCTAGTATAAAAAGGTCACTGTGAGTGGATTTGGCCGACCAAGAAACCCCAGCCGACCAGCAACACCACCATCACAGCAACACCACCATCACAACAACACCACCATCACAGTATCTCACACCACAATTCTCACACATCACTGTGAGCAATCACAGCTAGCAGCACCAACACCAATCACCCTGCTCATGAGCTGAGCATCAGGGGGGTTATCACCACCACACAAAACCCAGCAGCCAAAGCTTAGTAAACATGGTCACTTAAACAAGATCAAGCCACAGCAAGAAGCAGGCCAAGCACCAAGGAGGTGCAGGGAATGCAAGGAGGAGGTGCCAAGCACCAAGGAGGTGTAGGGCAAGCCACCTGGGGAGGAGCAGGAGAGGCTCTAGAAGCTCTTCATCAAGCACAACCAAAAGCATCATCAACAAACAGAACTAGCCACCAATAGAAGCCAGCACATGATCAAGGTATACTTCAGAAATTGCATATCATGCACCAAATCATGGCAAGAATCAAGATTCTTGCATACACAAGACCAACAACAAGATAAAAACCCCACACCACCAAACCCTTCTACCAAGTGCAACACTTAGGAGGATTAGGGGTATAGTTTCCTCAGACTTACAGAGAAGTGCTCTATATAATCATCATAGGAAGCTTTAGTTAAAACAACACAATCATCTATGCATCACCAATAATAGTGCCTCAGACCATGCAACATTGGCTAGACCAAGAGCATCATGCAGTTTTATTCGTATCAGTATATTGCATGGCCAACAAGATGATTTAGTCACTGATCAGAAGCCACCAAAGCATGCATTAACAGCACAAACAGCAGCCATCTAGCTTATCAGCAAGAATTAATTGTGCACCTCACAGGGAGGTACCACAATCATGCTTAACAGATAGCAGTTACTTGATGTTGTATAACATGTTATAGGAAACAAAGCAAAGTCACTAGTAACTAAGTATTCAAGCATGAATTGCTTGATACATCTTAAATCATCACTGAAACAAAGTTTAGTTCATAATAATCAACAGAGAACTGTCACTAAACAATTCTTAGCAAGCTCAAGCTAAGCATGCTAATGCCATCATAACTCTAATCATCAGCACCAGCAAGGTCTTGCAGCAGTGAACAAGCACTGGCTGCAAACCACAGCAAGATCACCAGTAAATCATCAACAATACGCTTTTACTAACAAAATGATTAACTCTGCAACCTTTTAATTCAGATAGCATCACATAGTTACTGAATAGCAAGCATATAAGCAGATCATCAAGCTAGCCCCACAGCTAATGCAAGCTAACTGCATTTCCAATATTCAGTTAAGAAATTCTTAACTAAAACTAACAGTAGCAGTAGGCATACAACATGTAATCAAGCCAGCCATCAGAGAGGGAGCAAGCTAACTGAATCCCACAAATTCAGTTAAGAAACTCTTAACTGAATAATTCACAGAAGCTAACAACAACAACATGTAGTGGCCGGCCTAGAAATCATAGGATCACATCACAAGCTCGAGCACAAGCACAACTGCAGTAGGCAAGCATGCCTGGCTCACTGGCCAGGCCACCAACACAATGAGCACAGAGGCTAAGAAGAAGGGAAACTCACAAGGTGAGCTCACAGTAGGAGCTGGAAGAAGACCAGGGCGGCGACACCGTCGACGCAGCCATGGTTGTGGCGGCACAGCGCCACCGTCCAGTGGACCACGGCGGCGAGGAGCAGCACCTTGCCCACGGCCAAGCGACCACCACAGCACCACACCTGGGAGACGCCGGGGTTGCAGGAATGCCTTTCAACCGGCGATAGCACCGGAGGTCTAGCAGAGGACGCCGAGAAGACGGAGCAGAAGCCCCAGCAAGGCCGAGCTAGGGCGGATCGAGCAGCGTGGGGGCGAGCTCAACTGGGGCGATGAGTGGAGATGAAGGCGACGAGCAGAGGAGAAACTGATAGATCCCCACGGTCAGAAGAGAGAGCGCGAGGAGGCAGAGCTTTGCCCCACACAGCGATGGCGGAGACCGCCGGAGCTCGCCGGAATCGAGCGGCAACGTCATCGGCGATGTGGTCGCCAGGGAGAGCGCGAGAGGTTAGGGTTAGGGATAGACGCGGTGCGAGAGAGAGTGAGAGGGGGGCACGGCCAACTGGGCCAGGCTGGTCCGGCCTAACACACTCGGGTTGGCCTGACCTGTGGGCCCAGGCTGTCAGCCACTTTTCTTTTTAAAGAAATAACTAAAAAACATAGGAAAAACCCCAATTCAATTAAAACAACACCAGGAAAATATTTAAAAATAACTAAAAATTAAAACAACAATTTTTAGTTCTTTTAGGAATTTTTGAGATTTACTTGGGATTAGAAATAATCTTATGGATTAATTGTGCAAAAAGAAAAGGTATCTAAAGGGCTTTTCTTAAATTATTTAACTCGTGAGATATCTAAGGAAAATCTGGTAAAAATTCTTAACTCTTTAAAATAAATTCCATTCAAGAATATTTGATAACTATTCTTGAATAAAGATACTATGGACATATATTCTTTAAAATCATAAAAGGAATATATAAAAGCCAGCAAATAAATAAATCACTTCAGGGGGATATAAATTAAGCACACACCATAAAGCATGCATTTTTGAATCTTTAACCATTGCCCTTACCGGATAATGATGCTGTTTTCCAGGACCCGAGGTCCCGGGTCACTTCAACAAATCCAACTGCACTACCTTGCAGTTTGTAGGAAAGTTCACCCTTGCTCATATCTATTGTTTATCTTTAGAAAATTACTTGGAAATATACTTGTGGTATTACTACTGCATTTAAAGCAAAAGTTTTGCTTTCTTAATCAATTTGATTAGTGGTTATCAACCACAGTGGTTGTTACCCTAGGATGGTGGGCAGTGGGACCATGGTATGAGTATTGGTGGAGGTCCCACTGCAACTGGAAAGTTCACCTAGGAATTAATAACCAATGTCGCCAGTGATTCTTGCACCGTAAATAACGGTCAACCATAAGATCTGGAATGGGACGGAGAAGTCAGCTGTACCGACTTCCTCTTGCATATCAATGGATGCACCATTCCGTAGTTGCATCCTGCTGGGTTGCAGTAATGGGTGGGACCCCTTATTGCCCACGCGTATCGGTGGTCTATGATGGATTGTAGGAGACCAACGAGGGAAGCCCGAGGTCAGAAGTCTACCAAAGTGTAGCAGGCCAGCGTGGGGTATATCAGCCGAGGTCGGGACTACCAAAGGGTAGGAGGCCAGCATGGGTAAGTTAAATCAAGGTCGGGACTACCTTCGGGTAGGAGGCTAGCGTGGATTGTATCAATCGAGGTCGGGACTACCAAAGAGTAGGAGTCTGGCGAGGATTGTTTCCAAGGTTGGAACTACAAAAGGGTGGGTATGCGAGGTCGTGGAGGAGGACAGTGATTGGCTTGGATCACATGACTGGGCCCCATACCAAGGAAGTATGGACGGGAAAGTATGCCCGATTGTGTAGCAAGGCTTTGATCTCTTATGGGTACAAGTGACCACCTCTGCAGAGTGTACAAAAGTATCAAGATACTCCCTATTCCAGGAAGGAGCTACGAACACGGCAGGAAAGGAGCCCATCGAAGCTCTAATCAACCTGTGAAGACTGACAGACATAGTTCTTTTGAATAAAATCAATCTTTGAAGAAATGATTATGAAAACTGCATTTGACCTAAGACTTTTGAGTCTACGGTCATAGCTAGTGCATCAAACACCTCTATATTATTAATTGAACTTGCTGGGTAACGCTCGTTATTCACCCCATTCCTCTTAACCCTTGCTTAGACTCAGAGAGCCAGAACAAGGAGACTGAAGGAGCACCGGAAGACATCAAGGAAATCTACTACGAGGAGCTGAACCTTACTGGTGGAGTCGAAGGCGTGGATTACACCATCACCTATGGTAGCAACGAAGGAACTAAGGAGGTCAACAACTAGTAGTGTAGTGTACTAACTTGAGTCGCACCAAACCCTATAGAATAAAGTGACTTGAGTGGGATATCATGTTTAGTCTATTCCTTTTAGTCCTAGTTAAGGTTTGTAGCATCAAAGTAGAACCTACTAGTGTTCCTCATTGGACCGAGGAGCAACTGGAGTCCTTTGTAACATTATGGCTTGTAATACTTAGTGCTTGAATAAAAGACCGCTATGTTTCTGTTGTACCACTCTGAGGGATGTAATATTTGTGAAATGGTACTTCATGAGTGTTATGTCAATGACTTGCATACTACAACATGCAGTGGTATGCTGGGTCACCACAGGAATTTTCTTGGCACTCATCTCATACACAACACAAGTCACACTTTATTTATTTTAGGTGTCCAAAAAGTAGGGTGTTACAGACGTTCCCCCTTAAAAGAATCTCGTCCCGAGATTCGATAGCTTAAGCATTGAGTAGCTCGGGAAATTCTCTCTGAAGATAGTCTTCACGTTCCCATGTGGCCTCGTCTTCGGTGTGATTGCTCGACTGCACCTTGTACATCTTGATCTTTCGTCTACGAGTGAGACGAACGTCTTCTTCAAGAATATAGATAGGTCTCTCCCGGTAGGTTAGGTCATGGTTTAGGTCGATGGAGTCATGGTCAATCTCTTTGAAGGTCTCGGGCTTATTGGGGACTTGGAGACATTTACGGAGTTGTGAGACATGGAAGACATCATGGACTTCGGACATCTTCGAGGGTAGTTCAAGCTTGTAGGACATCTCTCCATGAAACTCTATGATCTTGAATGGGCCGATATAACGAGGTGTAAGTTTGCCCTTGACATGAAAATGTTGCATACCCTTGAGTGGAGTAACTCAGAGATAGACAAAGTCTCCCACTTGAAAGGTAACAGGTCTCCTTCTGGAGTCGGCATAACTCTTTTGTCTAGATTGGGCGGCCTTCAAACGGTTACGGATTAGTTGCACTTGCTCTTCGGCTTCCCTAAAGATGTCAGGGCCAAACACTTGGCTTTCCCCAGTCTCGGACCAGTTGAGAGGGGTACGACACCTGCGACCATACATGGCTTCAAAGGGGGGCCATTTGCAGACTAGCTTGAAAACTATTGATGTAAGAAAACTCAGCGAATGCCAAATAGTTCTCCCACTTGGCTCCGTATGAGAGGACGCAGGCGCGAAGCATATCCTCAAGAATCTGATTCACTCTCTCAGTCTGACCACCTGTTTATGGGTCAAAGGCTGTGCTAAAGGAGAGGTTTGTCCCAAGGGCTCTGTGCAGGCTCTCCCAAAATCTAGAAGTGAACTGTGATCCTCGATCCGATACGATCCTCTTGGGTACTCCATGTAGGATCACAATTCTACTTATGTAAAGCTCGGCTAGGTTCTGAGATCGGTCGGTGGTCTTGACTGGAATAAAGTGAGCGACTTTGGTTAAGCGGTCCGCTATGACCCAAATGGAGTCATGACCCCTGTTTGACCTTGGCATGCCAGTGATGAAGTCCATACCAACTTCTTCCCATTTCCACATGGGCACCTTTAGGGGCTGCAACAGACCTGTGGGTCTTTGATGCTCAGCCTTAACTCGCTGGCAGACATCGCACTTCGCAATGTAGAAGGCAATTCTCTCGCTTCATTCCATGCCACCAAAATTTCTCCTTCAAGTCTTGGTACATTTTGGTGCCCCCAGGATGAATCGAATATGGGGTGTCATGGGCTTCCTTTAGAATGAGTTGCTTCAACTCATCGATGTTAGGGACGCATAGGCGGCCATTGATACGTCTCAAATGTATCTATAATTTTTGATGCCCCATGCTTGTTTATACACCATTTGATTTGTGTTTTGTTACACTTCATGGCATTTTTTTGCATTTTCCGGAACTAATCTATTAACGGGATGCCACAGTGCCAGTTCCATGTTTTCTGCTATTTTTGTGTTTTAGAAAAGCTACACAGGAAATATTCTCAGAATTGGATGAAACAAAAGCCGAACCTCCTATTTTTCCAGAACACGAGTCGGAGTCCAAAGCAGAGACGGAGGGGAGCCAGGACCTGGCCACACCCTAGGGTGGTGTGGGCCAGGCCCTAGCCGTGCCACCAGGGGGTGAGGCCCCCTAGTCCACTTCCTGACGCCGCCCCTCCGCCTATATATTTTCCTCGACGAGAAAACCCTAAGGGGACGACCACTTTTCCAGAAACATATCGCGAGCCGCCTTTGTCATCGACCCGAGATCGGGAGGGTCCAGAAGCTCTTCCGGCACCCTGCCGGAGAGGGAAATTGCCACCGGAGGCCTTCTTCGTCACCATGCCTGCCTTCGGAGTGATGCGTGAGTAGTCTACCTTGGACTACGGGTCCATAGCAGTAGCTAGATGGTTGTCATCTCCTCCATGTGCTTCATGTTTAGATCTTGTGAGCTGCCTATCATGATCAAGATCATTGTTGTGTAATTCTACATGTTGCGTTTGTTGGGATCCGATGAATATTGATACTATGCCAAGTTGATGTGCTGAAATATATCTTTATGTTATATCTATGTTGTTTATGATCTTGCATGCTTTCTGTTGCTAGTAGCTATCTTGGCCGAGTAGATGCTAGTGACCCCAAGAGGGAGTATTTATGCTCGATAGTGGGTTCATGCCTCTAGTAATCTGGGAGAGTGACAGAAACCTCTAAGGTTGTAGATGTGTTGTTGCCACTAGGGAGAAAACAACAATCTTGTGTTCAAGGACATTCGTATTGTTTACATTACACATTTTGCTTAATGCAATTACCTGTTGTTCGCAACTTAATACTCAACAGGTGCTCGGATGACACCTCGAGAGTGGATTATTAGTCATAGATGCAGTTGGATCATGGTCTATGTATTTTGTTGTAATGCCCAAAGTAAATCTCATAGTGATCCTCGTGACATATGTATGCTAGCTTTATTCTATCAATTGACCAACTGTAATTTGTTTACCTAGCATGTTATTTACTTTATGGAGAGACACCACTAGTGAACTGTGGACCCCGGTCTATTCTTTTACATTGTTATTACCATTTAATATTTACTTGTTTTATTTACATTCTTGCAAACTACTATCTTTTACCACTCGATACGCTTAATCCTTTGTTCACAGCAAACCGGTGAGATTGACAACCTCACTGTGAGTTGGGGCAAAGTATCTTGGTTGTGTTGTGTGCAGGTTCCACGTTGCTGCTGGCGCCGCACAAGTCTTCTAGCACCGTTGCAAAGTCAGCTAGCAACAACCTTCGGGAATTGTTTCTTTCTCCTATTGGTCGATTAAACTTTGGTTTCATAACTGAGGGAAAACTTACAGCTGTGCTCTTCACACCTTCCTCTTGGGGTTCCCAACTGGTTCATCAACACTGACGCATCAACAAGCTTTCTGGCGCCGTTATCGGGGATTGAAGAAGAAGAAGCTCCCATGTCAACCAAGCGCCAGCAAAACAGCAGCCATTATACCATAGCACACCTTCCTGGTCAATTGAAAACCCAGGTACTTCCTCTCATCCCATCCTATGCTTGATCCCTTCAATACTCTCATGACCCTTCTGAGCTCCTTTAATTTGGTCAAACAAAGTAGGTTGGACCTCAAGGTTGGCTAGAAACCATGGCTCACAAGCTCAAGTCCGAACTCCTCAAACTCCTCACACAAGGCAGGTTGGCTGGTCTTCAGCAGGGCATTTAGGCAGCAAGGTTCTTGGCTAAGGGCATCGGCGACCACATTCGCCTTACCCGGATGATAATGAATGCCTAGGTCATAGTATTTGATGAGTTCAATCCACCTCCTTTGCCTCATATTCAACTCCTTCTGAGAGAAGATATACTTCAAGCTCTTATGGTCAGTGTAGATTTCACATCGGTTTCCCATAAGGTAGTGTCGCCATGTTTTGAGAGCATGGACAACAACAACAAGTTCTAGGTCATGGGTAGAGTAGTTCCTCTCATGGGGGTGCAGTTGACGGGATAGGTAAGCAATGACTTTGCCTTCTTGCATCAAGATGCTTCCAATTCCAAGCTTGGATGCGTCGCAATAGACATCAAAGCTCTTGATGATATCTGGCATGGTTAGAATGGGAGCTGATACAAGTCTCTTCTTGAGTTCTTGGAAACTCTGCTCGCACTTCTCAGTCCACTCAAACTTCTTGTCTTTCTTGAGTAGCTGAGTCATCGGGCAGGCAATAGTCAAAAACCCTTCAACAAATTTCCGGTAGTAACCAGCTAGTCCAAGGAATGCTCGGACTTCAGTGGGGTTGGTAGGAGCTTTTCTTTCCATGATGGAGGTAATTTTTGAGGGATCAACGGACACTCCACCGGATGAGATAACATGGCCCAGAAACCCAACTTTCTTCATCCAAAATTCACATTTGCTGAACTTGGCATAAAGTTGGTGCTCACGAAGGGTTCCCAAAAGTAGGCGCAGATGTTCTGCATGTTCTTCCTCGATCTTGGAGTAAATCAGGATATCATCAATGAAAACCACTACAAACTTGTCGAGGAAATTAGGGAATACCTTATTCATGAGGTTCATGAAATAGACTGAGGCATTGGTTAGGCCGAAGGACATCACGGTGTATTCAAACAACCCATAACGAGTGGTGAAAGCGGTCTTGGGAATGTCAGACTCACGGACTTTCAACTGATGATATGCAGTCTAGAGATCAATCTTGGAGAAAACTTTGGCCGCATTTAGCTGGTCAAACAAGTCTTCGATCTTAGGGAGAGGGTACTTGTTTTTGATGGCCACCTCATTCAGTCGACGGTAATCCACACACAAATGAATGGTACCGTCTCGCTTGTCCACAAATAGAATAGGCGATCCCCAAGGTGAGGCGCTGGGACGGATAAGACCTTTGCTGAGCATATCAGCGAGTTGCTTCTTCAACTCTTCTAACTCTTGGGGTTCATGCGATAGGGTCTTCGAGCAATGGGGGCTATTCCGGGAATCAACTCAGTTATGAACTCGATATCCCGATCAGGGGGCATACCTGGCAACTCTTCGGGGAAGACATCGGGGTACTCGCATACCACCGGAACTTGGTCAAGGGTCGGTCCAGAGACAGACTTCTTGTAGTAGGCTTTGTAGGATGGCATGGTTGCAATGTGCTCAATCTGACCTGCATCACTATTTGTCATGGTTATCGCCTTCCTGGCGCAATCTATGTGCCCAAGATACTTGGACATCCAATCCATTCCAAGTACCACATCCAATCCCTTAGTGCCTAAAATAATCAAGTTGGCTTGGAATGGCACTCTATGGGTACCTCTTCGCATGCTAAATTGGTTCTAACTTGCGACCCGGGAATTTGAACTATCATCGCCTGTGCCATTTGGGATGCGGTTAACCCTTCTTTATCCACGAATCGCTCGGTAACAAAAGAATGCGATGCACCAGAATCAAACAACACCTTCACGGGGACTGAGTTGACAAGAAACGTACCCAGAACAACATCAGGTGCTTCGACAGCTTCTTCAGCACTGACATCATTCAGGCGGCCTCTTGCATTGTTGGCTTGAGTCTTCTGGTTCCTAGCAGGGGGTCCACGGCCTTGACCCTGATTGGGTTGTGGCACATTGAGGCTCATGGCAGTTGCCTTCTTCAGAGGACAGTCCTTGGAGAAGTGCCCAGGCTGGCCACAAGTATAGCAGCCACTTCCTTGTCCACGAGTGTTGGAATTTGCAGAGTTGCGGTTACCACTTGGATAGTTTTCGCCTCTAGTATGGTTGGTGTTGAACTGACGGTTGGGGTTGTTGGGCCTGGGGGCTTGAGATGCAAACCTCTAAGGGGATGGTGCATGCCTGGATGGGGGCAAGCTGTGGGACCTTTGGCTGCTCGGTCCACCTTGGCTCATCATTCTTCTCTTTCGGCTCTCACGGGCAGCCTTGTGCTTGTCCTCAACCATTATGGCAGCATCCACCATGGCTTCCAAGTCAGAATAAGGCACATCTACCAGATAGGTTTGCAGCTCCTCATGGAGTCCATTAAGGAACCGCTCTCTCTTCTTCTCGTCAGTGTCGATGTCATTAGGGGCATACCTTCCCCAAGTGGTGAACTTGTTAAGGTACTCAGTGACACTCATCCCACCTTGCTTCAAGTTGAGGAACTTGTCCCTCATAATCTTGATGAGTCCTGAGGGAATATGGGCCTTGCAGAACTTGGTCTTGAATGCATCCCAAGTCATCACTTGGCCTTCGGGCTGCATGGCACGGACATTTTCCCACCATGCACCCGCTGCTCCAGCGAGGAAGTGAGTGGCATAGAGCACCTTCTCATTTGCTCCAACTCCCGCATACTCGAGCTTGTTATTGATGGTGCGGAGCCAGTCATCGGCATCCAAGGGCTTGGTGGACTTTGTGAAGGTCGGGGGATTGGAGTTTTGGAAGTCCCTAAGCTTGGTGCGAGGGTCATCATGTCCATTGCCACCATTGTTGTTGTTGTTGGTGGCAATCTGAGCGAGGTGTCTGAGGGTGGTGAGGTTGGCTTGGCATTCAACGTGTGAGGCCTCGTGGTCTTCCAGCATGAGCCAGAACACTTGCACCATGCTTGGTTCTGGTGGCGGGGGCGGATTGCCTTCAGTTTGACCACGAGTCCCCGTAGCCATTCTGGAGATAAGGGTTTGGTGAGAAAAGACAACAAATAAACTTTAGACATGTGCAAGCTAAAAGTAGAATTCAATCCCATGCATAAACATAACACATGGCAAGTCATCCATACAAACACTCCAACAACATGCGTACACATCCAAGTACAACCACACATATATACAAGCAAAAGGGTGCCAAACAAGTCCGGGCACACATACCACATAGTCTCATACAACACAAGTACCAAATGGTTCCAGTCAGACCATACAACACATAGACACAAAAGGGAGCAAACTAACAACTACGCGACATCCTAAGTGAGAGGGGTAAGGCGCTGGGGACCTACTCGTCGCTGCTGACGTGGGGGGCAACCTCCTCGGGGTCCTCCTCGCTAGGAGTCTCGGGAGTGTAGAAGTCCATGATAGCATTGCGGTCATCACCACAGTCGCTACCACGGTCGTCATCGTCAGTGCTCTCGGGCTCCTCATCAAAGTCCTCCTGGTGGTCGTCGTCGTGGCTAAGGACGGCGTCGTTCTCCTTGCGGAGCTCGGCGGCCTCGTCCTCTAACTCCGACGTGTGACTCTCAAGAGAGGCAAGATGGTCCTGAAGGTCACGGATGTGGCACCTAAGGCTCCTGTTCCTCTTCGCGATCTTCTTCTTCACGACGATGAGGTGGTGGCAAGAGAAGATGGCCTCCTGCAGGTCCTCACGGAGGACGGCCAACTCCAAGCCACGCTCGTCGGCCACCATATGGACAAGGTCCAACTGCTCCTGGGAGTGGTGCAGAAGGACCTCCCTGTGGGTAAGGTGGCGCCTGAAAGGGGTCGGCAGAGGGTGCTCGACGGGAAGGCCCTCGTCGTCGCACCTCCCGTAGTGCTTGTAGCGTGTGCCCGCCAACTCGGGGGGCATGACGGTGGACAAGGCATGAGATGGCGTGCTGCAAAATGCGCATCACACCCTCGCCCCAAGTGCGCTCGATCACCTCGAAGGTGAACTCCTCAGAAGTGGGCGGGACCTCCCTCCCGCGGACCTGGCAGACGACGCAGTATGCCAGCTCGCGGGTGCCCTCCTCAAAGAGGTGGTAGCCTCTCACCTCGGGATGCGGGCATCCAAGGCGCTGGGTCAACTCCACTAAGTCGCGCTCAAAAACAACGACGTCCTCCTGAGTCCCGACCTGTCGGTGTGCAGTGAGGGTGTCCATCTACACAAATTTAAGATAAATTTATTTAGTGACTTACTCAAGTGTGCAAGACTTTATATATAAGTAAAAACTTGAATTAAGATGCAAGTAATTAAAATTTTAAAGAATAAGAGAAGAGATGACAGCAATATATATTTACCTTTGATATATATAGCCATCTCTTTTATTTCTTTAGAAGATAGTTTTTGGTCCTATCTAACGCCCGTGCTAAACTAAGGTCTCCTAAGGTCAGGATGGCTCTGATACCAACTCTGTGGGGACCGCGGCTTACGACCCGGGATACCCGTTATGCATACAATTCACGATCCCAGGAAGACCGTCGTGAATCCACATAACAGAGTCGGCATTTCAGATTACATCATCCATTACATAGCGAGTTCAAATAGTCTTACATAGGCCACTTGGCCGAATATAAATGCCATGCAGGGCAAGTTCAACTCACACATACTTAATAAGTAGCAGCGGAGATACACGTAGCATAGCTGACCCGGGCCAGGCCTACTACCCTACAGGCGACTGACCGTGAAACGTTCCTAGTTTACACCGATGTCATTGTAACCGCCATCGTCCTCTTCGTAGTCATCTCCATAGTCTCGCCAAGTTAATAGCCAGGGACAAAGCTATGAGTACATTTTGAATTGTACTCACAAACCATCTAAGAGAGTTATTGAATATGCATTTGGCTGTAGGAAAGGAAAGGCTCTAATCTAGTTTATCATATCTAACAGATTTCTCTTGTCGATATAGCATGTCTTACGACATCTCTATATCTTTGTTGAAAACTTTTTGAAAACAGATTTTATAAAACCTCTTGGGAAGGGGGAAACACTTCTTATGAAACTCAAGAATCCGTGGGCAATCAAACATGACCACCTCCAACCTCCTCGGCAGTACCCTCCAGGTACTTCTTCCATACTTCGTGCTACGACAGTACTCTCCAAGTACTTCATCCAACACCTTCTCCATAAATCTGAAAATACTTTTATAAAACCAAAACCAACATTGGGCTAGATAGCAACCATTCCAACCGTCCATGACCGAGGACTTGGCTATTCGAATAGGTTTACACTCTGTAGAGGTTGTACACTTTACCCACAAAATTCGATAAATCCACCGGGAGTCCACCACAGACCGTCATACATAAGTATGCGGGGTTCGGATAATCGAATAGAGTCCTCCATATGTCTACCTTAGTACAGGTGTCTACCCTATGGAGTCTACCTCCTCGGCAAACCCTGGCCGTCTACCTCCGTCAAGCATAGTTCCAGTGCCACGGCTGGAGAGACCCAAGTGTCTTTCGGGCGGGTAGACTATTGGCATGCCCACTACACTGTTGCCCACCACTTGCGACAACCCGGATTCTGGGGTCCTACAAACCCTTATATAGAGCGGGGCTTCCCACACTAAAGCAGACAAACTTTGGACTAAGCCCCGTCCCATACCGGGGTAATGTGGCTGCACGGGTTAATTATTCTGGTGGATACCTAGTGATCACCAATGTCATGTGAAAAACCACCAACATCCTTTTTCCTTAAATCCCATCTCTAGTACTGTCAAAACCATTTTCATAAACATTTCAGTGGAGTAGATACTACTCCAAGGTTTTCGAAAACATTTTTGAAAATTCTTTTTGAGTGTTCCCATCCTAGAGTTTTTGGCTCCACTAGAAGTTTCCCAAAGGCTGTGATGCTAAACATCAAGCCACTACTGCAAGGGTGTTGGATAGGTGTCAAGGGTGTCATCCCTAAGGATAATAATCAAATTCAACTTGTGGGCCTAAATCGCCAACCATTGCTATTTAAGAAACAATAACAATATGAAAACAATGCATAGAGGTAAATAATAATAGAAAAGATGCAATGAGTAACATTAGGATTCAGATATGCAACAAGAAGATGGCTTGCCTTGAGTGGCTTGTCCCTGGTCCTTCTCCTCTTGATACTCGAAGACCTCCCCTTCCTCACACACTCATCGTTCGATTCTATCATCGGAAAATAATAACACCTAATAAGAACACATGCATACATAGGCCACACAAATACCATACAATAGCACATTGCAATCAGCAAGTATAAAAAACAAACAAGTTTAGATTCTGGACCAAGATCTCATTTTATAAAACAAAAGTCATCTTATTAATAGGAAAAGCAATTTCTAATGGAAAATAACCCTATACTCAACACAAATAGCTTGCAGGCATCAAACTTGATCAAGAACTCACAACCAACATGACATCAGATAGATAACAATCTTAAGAAGCCAACCCAATTGGAATCACTCCAAAACAAAATAGGGTAGATTTATAAAGGTTTTCCTAGTCTTCAATATCACTAGAAGTGCTCAATAATTCTTAAAAACTTTTTGTAACTCCTAAAATTCTACCAGAGGTCAATTCAGAAAGCTACAGTAATGCATAACACTGAGAGTTTGAATCACCCCAAAATAATATTTCTAAATGAATAAATAAATCAAATAATGCTATTTTTCAATAACACCAAAATAATTACTGCGGGAAAAGTAAAGCTCCTAAAATAGCAAAATAAGTTCCTCATGCATCACAATACAACAAGGCATCATTGAAAAATGAAATCACTCATTTTCATAATACCAAACTCCAGATTTGGATTTATGGGTGAAAACCACTAGATCTACACATTTTAATTCTTAGATATTATCCAGAGTCCAAAAATAATTGCATGCAGTACCAGAGGATAGGTAACACTTCAAGGATCACAGGAAAATTTGAAATACAAAATTTTGATGTCCAGGTAATTTTCTAAACAATTTTGAATGTAGCAGGGAATAACAAATAACAAAAGTTTATATACAAAAAAAGGTAACAGGCCGGATCTGGCTAGGCTGTGGGGACCCCGGATTACCCATCCGGAATACCCGTTATGCATACAATTCACGATCCCAGGAAAAGTGTCGTGAATCCACATAACCGAGTCGATATCAAAGTTACATCATCCATTACAATACCGAATAAAAGTCTTACAAATGGGTCACATGACCAAGACTGATAATGCCACGCAGGGCAAGTCTACAATCAAGCTGAAGGGAATATGCCCGAGAGGCAATAATAAAGTGGTTATTATCATATTCCATGTTTATGATAAATGTTTATTTCTCATGCTCGAATTGTATTAATCGGAAACATTAATACATGTGTGATTAATAAACTAAAAAGGTTCCTAGTAAAGCCTGTCTTTTATACTAGCTCGTTGATTAACTGATGATCAAGGTTTCCTGATCATGAACATTGGATGTTGTTAATAACGGGGTCATATCATTAGAAGAATGATATGATGAACACTCACACCCATAGTATGAATAGCAAAACGATCAAGTCATCAAGTTCATTGCTATATCAAACTCATACGAAATAGTTCTAATCCTCAGACCATGAGATCATGTTAATCACTGATACCAGAAGAGTGCTTTGATGATATCAAACGTCACACCGTCACAGGGTGATTATAAAGGTTGATTTGGGTATTCTGAAAGTATTAGTTGAGGCTCATGGATCAAGAGTGGGATTTGTCCATCCGGATGACAGAAAGATATTCTCTGGGCCCTTCTCGGTGATATTGCATTGGAATCGCTTGCAAGCATGTGACTAGGTCACAGGAATGCATTATCACGGAACGAGTAAAGAGACTTGTCGGGAACGAGATCGAACTAGGTATGGTTGATACCAAATGATCGGATCTCAGACAAGTAATAATATCGTGAGACAAAAGGAATTAACTATGTTCATTACCGGTTCACACGATCACTAGTTCATCGTTGAGTAAGTGGGAGTCATCATGGATTTCCAGATCCCGCTGTTGATTATTGATCGGAGAGGAGTCTCGATCATGTCCACGTTATTCACGAACCGTAGGGTGACACACTTAAGGCTCGTCGTCGTTTTTGAGTGGATACGATACTCCGATCGAATTACAGGATAGCATAAGGGTTATTTCAGAAAAGCACCGAAACTGTTTCGGGATATCGAAATAACTCAAGGGTGTATTTGTTAATGTTTGTTAATTGAATGAATTAACAAATATTAAAGAAATAAAAATGTTTTATTAAATCAATAAGTGTGAATTTTAATTGGCATGAATGTCATGCATTAAAATGGGGGTTACCTCATGTTGATGAGGGATTAATCTCCATAAAGGGAATAAAGAGGGGAAATGAAGAGGAGGGGAGGCCCTTGGCCGGCCAGCCCCTTGGCTGCCCTCCTCCTCTATATAAACCCCCCCTCTCTCCCTTGGTCACACACTTCTTGATCCTCCCTCCCTTGCATAGTTGCTGCCCACTTTCCGTCTTGGCTTAGCGAAGCTCTGCCGGAATTATAGTTCGTAGTTCACACACTTGGAGAAGTGTGTGGAGGAGTGTCCGGCGGATCCCTTCTTCCGCTGCCCCGCTGGACCGAGGGCGTGGAGGAGTCGACGTCAAGCTGCACGTGTGTGCGAGTACGGGGGCGCTGCCACTTGTGGCGCCGGGTACACGATCTTGTGATCGTCAAGTGAACCACGACATCGACTATGTCAAGTGAACGACTACGTCGACTACGTGCGTCTTCACCAACTCTCCATCATCAACGTTTGTGCGGGAACGTAATCCCCGCTCACGGTCATCGAGGGTGAGTATCCGTTGCTACCATCTCGTAGAGTTTCTTGGCCAGTTTATGCGTTCATGCGTAGGAAAATTTTTGTTTTCTATGCTACGAACCCATCAGTGGTATCAGAGCCATCTCTATGCGTAGTTGGTATGCACGGTTAGAACACATGTGGATGTGGGCGTTGATGATTGTGTTATTGCAATTTTTTGGTATTTTGGATCATAATGGCATAGTGGGATTGAAGCTGCCCGAGACTAACCTTACGTGACCGCGTTCACGAGACTTGTCCCACACTTGACATGCTTCGGCATATGTGGCTTTGCGGGTGTACGTTTCTCCCACTATAGTTATGATCTATTATACAAAGAGTTGTTAATAATATTTTTATCACCGTTGTGGTTCTTGTTCGTAGGTAAGAACGGTTCTTCCTAGAAAGCCCCAAACCACGTAAAATATGCAAAACAAATTAGAAACGTCTAACTTGTTTTTGCAGGGGCATGTGATGTGATATGGTCAAATTGTTTATGTTACAAATTGTATGCGATGATCCTTTTTGTAAGTTATAAACAACCGGCAGGAGCCATATGGTTGTCTTTACATTTAAATGGCCTGCGTGCCGTATATGTATATCCAAGTGATATATTGTAATGGAGGAAGACAACCAAGTTGGCGCACCATGGACCTTGGTGCTACGCCGGTGGAATGATGGAGATCATGCCATGACACACAAGATGGAGATCGAGTGCGTGAAGGACCATATCATATCACATTATATATGCATGTGATGTTTATCCTTTTATGCATCTTATTTTGCTTAGATTTGATCGCGCGGTAGCATTATAAGATGATCCCTCTCACATAAATATCAAGATAAAAATGTGTTCTTCCATAGCATGCACCGTCAAGAAAGTTCGTCGTTTCGAGACACCACGTGATGATCGGGTGTGACAGACTCTACGTTCACATACGACGGGTGTAAGACAGTTTTACACACGCGAGTGCTATGGTTCTACTTGGCGAGCCTAGCATGTACAGACATGGCCTCGGAACACGAACCGAAAGGTTAAGCATGAGTCATATGGTTGATATGATGAACATGGTGATGTTCGCCTTTGAAACTATGCCGTTGCACGTGATGATCGGTTGCGGTATAGTGGATTTGGTTCGTGTAATCACTTAAGAAAACTAAGAGGGATGTTGTTTTTAAGTGGGAGTTCATTTAGTAATTTTGAATTATAGAACTCAATTTATCATGAACTAAATCAAAGTGAATTTGCATAGTTTGTTGTAGTTATTGGCATCCGTTTACTACCTTGCGTTTAGCTATAATTGAGATAATAGAACTATAGAATTCTGGATGTTAACTTTACAAACTGGTATCGTATTGTTTGAATGTCGATCTAAAGTTTAAAGTCCTATTGCAAACTTTTAGCAAACCTTGTTTACTCGATAAAATTTAATAAGTAGTATTAAATCAAGAGTAACAATTCCAGTGTTAGTATCTAAGTATCACACTTGCCTCCATGATCCTTGATATTCAAAAGTTGTTTTTATTATCAAGGTTATCTAGGAGTTGAAAGAATTGTTTCATAAACTATCATGTGTGGAAGATATTGTGATATCTGAAACAATGTTTGGTTGCAAAGTGATAGAGTATAATTTAGTAAGACACATGTTCTCGTATTGTATGAGAATTTGCGAAGATTAGAGACGCCAGGCGTCCAGATCTCCTAAAAGGTTTAGGAACTAACATTATACTCACAATTCGTCCTCATGAGCTATAGTAGCTTGATCATGAAAGTTGTCATGATAGGATGAATGGAAAATGTAGGTAAAATGTTTACTACATTAAAAGATTACTAAAGAATGGAATTTGGAAGAACGCCAAATATTTGATAATGGTGATCTACTTCAAAGTGCGAGTCCAAGGGTATTAGTGTTTGACTAATCATGCCTTGAACTATGTGCCATGTGTATGGCACCACTATTGATGTTGATAGATTCTTCTAGACGAAAAAGAATTGCTAAAAGAGAATCCAAAAAATTTATTCTGGCGGAAAAGAAAAGACTGGAAATGTCCAGCTCAGGTATATAGAAGATATACATGTTATGGTTGTATTCGTTGCTTGTTAAAACAATGTGGTTCTTGGGTATTTGATAATAAATTGGTTGGTATGAACTGTCATACAACGCAATACAAGAACTACAATGGCCTAATTAACTAGCAAATGAATATGGGATGATTCTCATCGAAAACAAATAAAGTGTTATTGTGTTTCGTTGGAATTAAACCTAGCCTTCAAGATTTGTTTGAATAATTGTTATTTTGTTCTGGTATTATGAGAACAATGGTTGTTCAAATTATTACCGCATTCATAAAAGATGGATGAACGCTTATCTTGTTGGAGAAATTACATCCATAACACTGATGCTAAAAGTGTCTCAAGACAAATGATTAGAAGATCACTTATGAGTGACACCACCGTTTAAATCATATTAGAAAGTAAACATGAATAAACTCCATGTTGATGGGATTTTGGAGTCTTTTGATTTTGAATCAATTGACGCTTGTGAAAATTTCCAAGAGATGATTAAAACTCCGTTCATAGGCCAAAGAAGAACGGATGACTAACTTATTGGATAATGTACATGCTGATGTATATAGTCCATTATGTGTAGCCGTGTGTGGTGAATTCTTGAACTTCATTTTCTTTAACCGATGATTTGAGTAGATATATGTGTATATTTACTTGATAAGGAAGAAGCATGAAATATTTGAATATTGTTCAAAGTATTTCTAGATGAAGTTGAAAATCATTGTAACAAGAGAATAAAGAATTTATGATTTGATCATAAAGGAAGATATTTGAGTTACAAGTTTAGCAAACACCTAAAAGTTGAGGAATCGTTCCATAGACTTGTATTTCCTGAAACACCATAGGAGTATGGAGTGTTCGAGAGATGAAATCAAACTTTGTTTGACATCGTTGGATCAAAGGTGTCATCTATAAAACTGCCATTATATTTGAAGGATAAAGCTTTAGAGACTACCGCTTTTACACTGAAAAGAGCGCCATCATGATCCGATGAAATGACACCATATGAGATATGGCATGGGATAAAACCCAAGTTGTCTTTTCTGAAATTTTGGTATGCTAGGCATATGTAAAATGTTTACAACCAAAGTCGGATAAATACGTCTTTGTAGGTTATCCCAAAATAGCTGTTGGGTATTCCTCCAGAACACTGAAGACAAAAGTGTTTGTCGCTGAAAACGTCAAGTTTCTTGAGAAGGAATTTTTCGCAAAAGGTCAAGTGGGAGGACAATAGAACTTTGATTAGGTTGTTGAACCTAAGCTATATATGCTGAGTAGCGCAGCGCTGGGAAGTGTCCCAGAGGCGGCCACAATGCGCATGGCTATCGTACCTCAAAGGTTGTGGTCACATAGATCAAAGTTCCTATTGAACCGCGTGAGTCGGGTAACAATCAAATAGTTAGATTTGATAATGAATCATTATTGTTTGACAATGATGAACCGACTGCATGCAAAGAAGCAATGATGGGCCCTGACTCCGTCAAATGGCTAGAAGCCATAAAATCCATGATAGTTCCATACACGAGAAACCAAGTTTATGAACTTGGAAGACCCTCAAAAGGCATGAAGCCTAATGAACGTATTTGGATCTATAAAGACAGACATGGATGTTTAACATCTTTGAAATAGTCGACACATCGTTAAAAGAGTTTACGATTGTGTTCAATGAGTTGACTATGACAAGATTTGATCTTTCATAGCGATATTTTGTCTGGACGGATTACTGTAGCAATCCCTACATATGCCAAGTTTGGTATATGTTAGTTGAACAAACAAGACAACATTCTTCTAATAGAATGGTTACCTACGACATGTACATGACATGGTCCAATGGGTTTTATAAATTCAAAGGATGCTAAAAGGCATGCAAACTTCAATGGTTGAAGTAAGCATCGCGGAGTTGGAATATTCACCGTGATGAAATAATTAAAAGGTTTAGTTTCATCAGATACGATGAATATGCTTGCATTTGCAAGAAATTAAGTGGGAGCGCTGAGACATATTTCTAGTACATTATGTAGAAGACATATTGTTAATTGGAAATGATGTATCTTTTATTGACACTGGTTAAGATTTTCATTAAAATTAGATTTCAATGAAAGACTTAGGCAAAACCAAAATATTGGGTCTTGATGTCTATATAGATAGATCGAGGTACCAATATGGTTGTGCCAAAGTACATAGATGAAATATTGAATGAAGTTCAATATGGAAACGACAAGAAAAGTTCTTGTCGCATGGAAGAGGTTGAAACAAGATTCATGTGTTTTTGACACTTGATGAGTGAAGCCACATGAATGATTTGATCGATCATGTATACCATGATATGTACATATCCAGATATGTCCTATGCTCTAAATGTTATGAGCATATACCAGAGTGATAAAAGTCATAAGATGTTCACTGGACAATAGTAGAGATATCCTTATGTGCTTTGGAAAGACTAAGGATATATATTATGTATGACAAAGTGACACATAGTTCATTGTAAAGTGTTACATTGATACTAAGTTTGTCACAAGATACAAATTAAGTTTATCTCAATTTTAGCTATACGTTTAGGTGGCACAATATAATGGAAGGAAGTTCCATGATGGATTTGGATGAGTTCCAAAGTTAAGACATTGTGATGGATTCTACAACAAAGGTTGAGTATATGGCTACTTTAGAAGTAGCAAAAGAGGGCATTTGTGTCAAGAAGTTTGTTATCAAACTAGGTGTAGTTCCAAGCTGGCTATTACTATGAAGATCTATTGTGCGACAATAGTGACAACATGATTTTAGCTAAAGGAACTAAGGTCTCACCTAAGGACCAAATTTATACTCAACTATCTCATTTGAGAATGAGTGATGCGTAGAGACGCAAAGACATGCAAATACACACAGAACTGAAAGTGTTAGATCTGGAGATCAGATTAACCACTGCAGCGCGTAAGCATAACACGTGAAAGCCATAAGTGTTATATACGCAAGTATCAACTAGATTATTGACTCTAGTGCAAGTGGGAGACTGAAGGGAATATGCCCGAGAGGCAATAATAAAGTGGTTATTATCATATTCCATGTTTATGATAAATGTTTATTTCTCATGCTAGAATTGTATTAATCGGAAACATTAATACATGTGTGATTAATAAACTAAAAAGGTTCCTAGTAAAGCCTCTCTTTTATACTAGCTCGTTGATTAACTGATGATCAAGGTTTCCTGATCATGAACATTGGATGTTGTTAATAACGGGGTCATATCATTAGAAGAATGATATGATGAACACTCACACCCATAGTATGAATAGCAAAACGATCAAGTCATCAAGTTCATTGCTATATCAAACTCATACGAAATAGTTCTAATCCTCAGACCATGAGATCATGTTAATCACTGATACCAGAAGAGTGCTTTGATGATATCAAACGTCACACCGTCACAGGGTGATTATAAAGGTTGATTTGGGTATTCTGAAAGTATTAGTTGAGGCTCATGGATCAAGAGTGGGATTTGTCCATCCGGATGACGGAAAGATATTCTCTGGGCCCTTCTCGGTGATATTGCATTGGAATCGCTTGCAAGCATGTGACTAGGTCACAGGAATGCATTATCACGGAACGAGTAAAGAGACTTGTCGGGAACGAGATCGAACTAGGTATGGTTGATACCAAATGATCGGATCTCGGACAAGTAATAATATCGTGAGACAAAAGGAATTAACTATGTTCATTACCGGTTCACACGATCACTAGTTCATCGTTGAGTAAGTGGGAGTCATCATGGATTTCCAGATCCCGCTGTTGATTATTGATCGGAGAGGAGTCTCGATCATGTCCACGTTATTCACGAACCGTAGGGTGACACACTTAAGGCTCGTCGTCGTTTTTGAGTGGATACGATACTCCGATCGAATTACAGGACAGCATAAGGGTTGTTTCAGAAAAGCACCGAAACTGTTTCGGGATATCGAAATAACTCAAGGGTGTATTTGTTAATGTTTGTTAATTGAATGAATTAACAAATATTAAAGAAATAAAAATGTTTTATTAAATCAATAAGTGTGAATTTTAATTGGCATGAATGTCATGCATTAAAATGGGGGTTACCTCATGTTGATGAGGGATTAATCTCCATAAAGGGAATAAAGAGGGGAAATGAAGAGGAGGGGAGGCCCTTGGCCGGCCAGCCCCTTGGCTGCCCTCCTCCTCTATATAAACCCCCCCTCTCTCCCTTGGTCACACACTTCTTGATCCTCCCTCCCTTGCATAGTTGCTGCCCACTTTCCGTCTTGGCTTAGCGAAGCTCTGCCGGAATTATAGTTCGTAGTTCACACACTTGGAGAAGTGTGTGGAGGAGTGTCCGGCGGATCCCTTCTTCCGCTGCCCCGCTGGACCGAGGGCGTGGAGGAGTCGACGTCAAGCTGCACGTGTGTGCGAGTACGGGGGCGCTGCCACTTGTGGCGCCGGGTACACGATCTTGTGATCGTCAAGTGAACCACGACGTCAACTACGTCAAGTGAACGACTACGTCGACTACGTGCGTCTTCACCAACTCTCCATCGTCAACGTTTGTGCGGGAACGTAATCCCCGCTCACGGTCGTCGAGGGTGAGTATCCGTTGCTACCATCTCGTAGAGTTTCTTGGCCAGTTTATGCGTTCATGCGTAGGAAAATTTTTGTTTTCTATGCTACGAACCCATCACAAGCAGCGGACATAAGCGGTGTTGAAGACCCACATCATGCCTACTACCCTACAGGCAACTGACTGGGAGACGAATCCTAGTTCGCACCGGCGTCGTCGTTCCTACCATCATCTTCCTCATAGTCCTCTTCATAGTCTGACCAAGATGATAGCCAGGGACAAAGCCGTGAGTACATTTGAATTGTACTCGCAAACCATCTAAGGGGAGAGAGTTTGATATGCAGTATGGCTATAGTGATGCGTGGTAAATAACCAGCCCGTTGGGAACCCCAAGAGGAAGGTATGATGAATATAGCAGCAAGATTTTCCCTCAGTAAGAAACCAAGGTTTATCGTCCAGGAGAGGAGCAAACAAACGACTGAAGGTGATGCTTGCTAGCTTGCGACAGCTCAGGACAATTTATAGGGCGCCTCATCCATGCTTTGCTTTGCTAGCTGCAACGCGGAACCTGCACACAACACAACCAAATACTTTGTTCCCAACTTACGATGAGGTTGTCAATCTCACCGGTTTGCTTGAAACAAAGGGTATGAGCATATCAAGTGGAAAGTGATAATAGTATGCGAGTAAAGTAAACAGTGTGAATAAAGTAAACATGTGATAGCAATATAAAGGAAATAGGACCGGGATCCACAGTTCACTAGCGGTGTCTCTCCATAAGATAAAATAATACAAGCTGGGTAAATGAATTACAGTTGGGCAATTGATAGAATAAAGATAATGTGCATATGATGAGAGGATCACTATGAGATTTACTCTGGGCATTACAACAAAATACATAGACCGCCATCCAACTGCATCTATGACTAATAATCCACTCTAGGGGATATCATCCGAACACCCCATGAGTATTAAGTTGCGAACAACAGATAACTGCATTAAGCAAAGTGTGTAATGTAAACAAAGCATATACCCTCGAGCATATGAATGTTGTTTCCCCCCTAGTAGCAACAGCACATCTACAACCTTAGAGGTTTTTGTCACTCCCCCAGATTAAATAGAGGCATGAACCCACTATCGAGCATAAATACCCCCTCTTGGAGTCACTAGCAACTACTCGGCCAAGATAGCTACTAACAACGGAGAGCATGCAAGATCATAAACAACATAGAGATAACATAAGATAAATTTCAGTACTTCAACTCAAGCATAACACCAATATTCATCGGATCCCAACAAACCAAACATGTAGAATTACATAATGGTGATCTCAATCATGTAGGGCAGCTCATGCGATCTAAACATGAAGCACATGGTGGAGAAGACAACCATCTAGCTACTGCTATGGACCCATAGTCCAAGGTAGACTACTCACTCATCGCTCCGGAGGCAAGCATGGCGATGAAGAAGACCTCCGGTGGCGATTCCCCTCTCTGGTAGGGTGCCAGGAAGAGCTTCTGGACCCTCCCGATTTTCGGATCAACGATGGCGGCGGATCGCGATGTGTTCTGGAAAACTGATCGGGTGTTTAGGTTTTTCTTGTCAGGGGGTCTTTATAGGCGAAGGGGCTTCGTCAGAAGTGGACCGAGGTCGTCTCACACATAGGGGACGCGGCCAGGCCCTGGGCCATGCCGCCCTGGTGTGAGGGCACCTTGTGGCCCCACTCCAACTCCTCTTCGGTTCTCTAGAAGCTCCGGTAAAATTCTGGACGACTAGCTTTGGTTTCGTCCAATTCTGAGAATATTTCCTGTGTAACTTTTCTGAAACACAAAAACAGCAAAAAATAGGGAACTGGCACTATGGCGACTTGTTAGTAGGTTAGTTCTGGAAAATGCATAAAAGTGCCACGAAGTGTAACGAAACACTAAGCAAATGGTGTAAAAACAAGCATGGAGCATCAAAAATTATGGATATGTTTGAGACGTATCAGCATCCCCAAGCTTAACTCATGCTCGTCCTCGAGTAGGTAAGTGATAACAAAATAAATAATTTTTGAGGTGACATGCACCTACACAATCTTGATCACATATGTACGCGTTGTGAGCTGGGATCAAAAGAACTTAAAACATGGGCATGAAAGACATAATCTTGATAGAAGAAACTTAGCAACCATGTTATAATCATGAAAATGAACACAAACAAAAGATCATGAAAATGAAACAATGAAAGTCAAACGTGTGTTCAAATCATAAGGAAAAACATACAAATGGTTTTCAGCTTGTCCTTCATAGAGAGCAAAACATAAATGCATAGGACACCTTAAAGTTTAAGAGGGCGACTAGATACAAGTAATTTGAGAACAAGTGAAACCAACAATATGAATCAATCAATGAAAACTTTGGGACAATGCACATTATACTAAGAATGACAACTATGCTCTCTTAATGGTGCATAAAGATAGAAGGTGGTGACTCAGCATAAAAATAAAAGAAAGGCCCTTCACGGAAGGAAGCAGTGATTGCAAGTTTTATAACCTTCAAAAATTATGGTACTTACCGGCTTTGAGCTCTCATTGCCCCCATCATAAGCATCTTGAATGGTTAAAGTTAATGCGATAATAATTATGATGCATATGCTTGACAAATCATAAGTTGAAAACCTCGTGTCCCGTGAATATGAGTACCCAAACCTCATGCTACTTTACTTAGAGTCCCAAGCAAGGCTCTTGTCATTGTAAGTACATACGTATCACCGAGAACCGCCAACGGGGTACCTCCGTGCCCGATGACATGGAACAAGCCCACATCAAACTGACAGGACAAGCAGACAATGAACACCTCGATATCTCTTTTATTTACCATTTGTTTAGCTTTTTATTTTGAGATGCGTCATCGAATGTCTACTGTGGGTATGCTGCAAATTTCCACCATGAATTATGCATGGCTTAGATTGGCGGCCCAGGCATTTCCCTAACACATATACAAACTCCATGATCCCCACAAGATTCCCAATTCAATTCACACCGCGGGCATCCATAAACAAAAGATCACGATATCAACTCAAATAAGAAGTGCAATGTTGAAAGCTTGCCCCATGACGGTATGGCTGGGCTAGTCCCCAACTTACAACTTGTAAGCATAACAACTCAACATAAGAGACCACAATGTCAAAATTTTAAGAACAAGAAAAAGTAAAGTGTGCCTTCCGGTTCATGAGAGCTTTACTGACCAATTTTCGAATAACACTGGTAAGAGTTTAATTTGAAGAGTAAATAAAAGCAAGTCAAATTTACTTGGAATAGCAAATTGCTAATAGGTATGTATGGTGGACACTTTGGCAAACTTGGTTTTTAGGAGTTGGATGCACGAGTAGAGCTCATACTTAGTACAAGGCGAGGGCTAGCAAAAGACTGGGAGCGACCAACTAAGAGAGCAATAATGGCCATAATCATGCAAAGCGACATTAAAAGAAGCATAAGATGGAATCAAAAGTCAAAAACTAAATGATCATAGAGGCTACTGGCGACTATGGAAGCGTCTAACATGTGTGAGCATGCGCCAAGTCAACCCAAATAAAGCATCAAGGAGAAAACCAAAATAATGCTTCCAA
The DNA here is from genome assembly GCA_007115705.1 of Dactylis glomerata. Taxonomy (NCBI): domain Eukaryota; kingdom Viridiplantae; phylum Streptophyta; class Magnoliopsida; order Poales; family Poaceae; genus Dactylis; species Dactylis glomerata. The sequence goes on from QXEO01001791.1 coordinate 582,532, forward strand.
ATAATTAAAACAACGCATGATTTTTTCAAAGGCTCATTAAGCAATCTCAGTTATTTGAGACAAGTCATGCTACAGCAAAACCACTAAGCATACTATCAAAAAGACATCAAGCACGACATGCAAAAGCCTAAGCCGCAGTCTACACAAGCTCCTTCTTGTACCACTTTTTGGCATAAAGCTTTTTCTCTTTTCCAACACCATTCAAACTTTTTATAAACACCTATTTTGATGAAAACCAATAAAGATCAGAGGCAAAAATACACCTTGATGAAAAGATATATCAAGATCTAAACACAAATCAAGGCGAAAATCAAAAACTAAACGCAGTTCTAGAAAAAGAGAACACTCGTTAAAATTGTAAGAATGAAAAACGGAGTGTTCTTGGCAAATGAAAACCAAGGCAACTTCTCCAAAAGAATTTGTTGGGGTCCAACCATTTACTGCAGCAAACTAAACTAAACTAAACTGAAAACTAAAAACAACTGACGCTCCAAGAAAAACGCATAATGCATGAAGCAATAAAAATATAGTGTTTTGAAAGGTACCCTGATTTTTGCCGATGAAGAAGGGGTGCCTCGGGGGCATCCCCAAGCTTTGACGCTTGTACTTATTGGATATTTCTTGGAATGATACATGGGCATCCCCAAGCTTGAGCTTTTATCCATTCTTAAACTCATCTCATCACTCTCTGATCCCTACACTTGAAAACTTCCTTCATAAAAAACTAAACACAAATCTATTAACAATATTAGTGTAAGCATAACATAGAATCAACCTCTTTTTTCTTCAGGTTTCAACCCAAAACCACCACATATAAAGCATATACTACTGTAGCAACTTCCCCAAAAGTTCTGTGATCAAAAGAACTCAAAAAGAAAGCGATAAAGCGGCAAACACAAATATTGGCAGAAATCTGTCAAAATAGAACAGCTGACAAAGGTCGAATTTTTGAGGTATTTTATGTTGCTCAAATCAAAAAGTGTTCAACTAATGAAAGTTTGGATATAACCTGGGGCATATGCATAAGAAGTCGCAGGTCCAAAAGATATACAGAGAATTTTCACGAATTTTTATGGTGCAGCACCGAAAACAGTTTCAGGACAGCAACATCCTCAAATCTTACCTCGCTCAAATTAGAGGCTTCTCTTCGCACAAAAACGAAATAAAAAGGATAACGAGAGGTTATTACAGTAGTAATAACTTCCAAGACTCAAACAAAAGAAAAAGAACTGAATGTAAAAACATTGGGTTATCTCCCAAGAGTGCTTTTCTTTAACGTCTTTGAGCTAGGCGCAGAAAATTGCGAATCAAGTAATATCAAGTGATGAAGCATCAAGCTCATAATTTGCTCTAAGAATAGAGTCAAACACTAATTTCTTTATTTTCCTAGGGAAGTGTTCCATACCTTTCTTGAGTGGAAATTGATATTTGATGTTGCCTTCCCTCATATCAATGATGGCACCTACAGTTCGAAGAAAGGGTCTTCCCAAAATAATAGGACACGAAGCATTGCATTCAACATCCATGACAAGAAAATCAATGGGAACAAGGTTATTGTTAACCACAATAAGAATATCATTAATCCTTCCCAAAGGTTTCTTCTTAGCAACATCAGCAATAGGAACATCATAATAACACTTTTCAAGCGGTGGTAAATCAAGCATGTCATAAATTTTTCTAGGCATAATAGAAATACTAGCGCCTAGATCACATAAAGCATGGAAATCTAAACCATTAACCTGCATATCAATGATGGGTTCCCAACCATCTTCTAACTTCTTGGGAACAGAAGCTTTTTGCTTCAACTTTTCATCCCTAATTTTCATGAGAGCATTGGTAATATGCTTAGTAAAAGCAATATTTAAAGAACTAGCATTGGGAGTCAAAGCAAGATTTTGTAAGAACAAAATAACTTCAGATATATTGCAGCCATCTACATCAAAATCATTAAAGGAAATAGAGCTATCATCTCCTACACTCCGAAAATTTTTAGCACTCTTTTGAGAAAAAGTTTTGGCAGTTTTCGGCTTTTTAACACAAGGAGTGGGAGTTTTCTCTACACCAATCAAAGTAAGAGGATTGCTAGCATTAGGAGCAATATCATTAGAGGTAGTAATGGTACATACCTTCATCTCTCTAGCCATCTCATCTTCTCTTTCCCACCTGGCATGCAATTCTGCTAGCATCCAAACATTTTCATCAATTCTAACTTGGATAGCATTAGCAGTAGCAAAAACATTGTTCTCTTTCACATCATTAGGCAACACTTTTAATTTCAGAAGTTCAACATCATGAGCAAGGCTATCAACTTTAGAAGCAAGAATATTAATTTTGCCTAACTTTTCCTCAACAGACTTGTTAAAAGCAGTTTGTTTACCGATGAAATCCTTGAGCATTACCTCAAGCTCGGAGGGCGTGGCCCTAGTGTTGTTGGAGGAATTACCATAAGAATTACCATAACCATTACCATTTGTAGAAGGATACGGCCTATAATTGTTACTAGCAAAATTGTTCCTATAAGTATTGTTGTTAAAATTATTATTTCTAATGAAGTTCACATCAACATGCTCTTCTTGGGCAACCAAAGAGGCTAAAGGAACATTATTAGGATCTACATGAGTCCTATTATTAGCAAGCATAGCCATAATGGTATCAATCTTATCACTCAAGGAAGAGGTTTCCTCAACAGAATTTACCTTCTTACCTTGTGGAGCTCTCTCGGTGTGCCATTCGGAGTAATTTACCATCATATTGTCGAGAAGCTTTGTTGCGGCGCCCAAGGTAAGGGACATAAAAGTGCCTCCAGCAGCTGAATAAAGTAGGTTCCTTGAAGAAAAATTCGGTCCTGCATAAAAAGTTTGAACAATCATCCAAGTAGTCAGTCCATGAGTGGGATAATTCTTTATCATAGATTTCATTCTTTCCCAAGCTTGAGCAACATATTCATTATCAAACTGACTAAACTTCATAATATTGCTACACAAAGCTATAATCTTAGCAGGAGGATACTATCTACCAATAAAAGCATCCTTACACTTAGCCCATGAATCAATACTATTCTTAGTCAAAGACAGCAACCAATCCTTAGCTTTTCCTCTCAAAGAAAAAGGAAACAACTTAAGCTTAATGATATCACTTTCAACATCCTTATATTTCTGCATCTCACATAGCTCAACAAAATTGTTGAGATGAGCTGCAGCATCTTTAGTACTAGCACCAGAAAATTGCTCTTTCATAACAAGGTTCAATAAAGCAGGCTTAATCTCATAAAAGTTTGTAGCAGGAGCAGGTGGCGCAATAGGAGTGCAGATAAAATCACTATTGTTCGTGCTAGTAAAGTCACACAACTTGGTGTTTTCAGGAGTAGCCATTTTAGCAAACTAAAAGTAGACAAGTAAAAACAACTACAAAGGATTCTAATTTTTTGGGTTTTTGATAAAATGAATGCAAGTAAAAATAAAGTAAAGTAAAGCAAAACAAATAACAAAGTAAAGGATGTGCGTGTGAAAACTCCCCTCGCAGAAGTCTTCTACTTCCTCCCTGGCAACGGCGCCAGAAAACTTTGCTTGATGCGTGGTAAATAACCACCCCGTTGGGAACCCCAAGAGGAAGGTATGATAAATATAGCAGCAAGATTTTCCCTCAGTAAGAAACCAAGGTTTATCGTTCAGGAGAGGAGCAAACAAATGACTGAAGGTGATGCTTGATTGCTTGCGACAGCTCAGGACAATTTATAGGGCGTCTCGTCCAAGCTTTGCTTTGCTAGCTGCAACGCGGAACCTCCACACAACACAACCAAATACTTTGTTCCCAACTTACGATGAGGTTGTCAATCTCACCGGTTTGCTTGAAACAAAGGGTATGAGCGTATCGAGTGGAAAGTGATAATAGTATGCGAGTAAAGTAAACAGTGCGAGTAAAGTAAACAGGTGATAGCAATATAAAGGAAATAGGACCAGGATCCACAGTTCACTAGCGGTGTCTCTCCATAAGATAAAATAATACAAGCTGGGTAAACGAATTACAGTTGGGCAATTGAAAGAATAAAGTTAACATGCATATGATGAGAGGATCACTATAAGATTTACTCTGGGCATTACAACAAAATACATAGACCGCCATCCAACTGCATCTATGACTAATAATCCACTCTCGGGGATATCATCCGAACACCCCATGAGTATTAAGTTGCGAACAACAGATAACTGCATTAAGCAAAGTGTGTAATGTAAAAAAGCATATACCCTCGAGCATATGAATGTTGTTTTCCTCCTAGTAGCAATAGCACATCTACAACCTTAGAGGTTTCTGTCACTCCCCGAGACTAAATAGAGGCATGAACCCACTATCGAGCATAAATACCCCCTCTAGGAGTCACTGATACGTCTCAAACGTATCTATAATTTTTGATGCTCCATGCTTGTTTTTACACCATTTGCATTGTGTTTCGTTACACTTCGTGGCACTTTTATGCATTTTCCGGAACTAACCTATTAACAAGTGCCACAGTGCCAGTTTCCTATTTTCTGCTATTTTTATGTTTCAGAAGTGATACAGAGGAAATATTCTCAGAATTGGACGAAACAAAAGCCAGAAGTCTTATTTTTCCCGGGAGCATCCAGACATCCGAAGAGAGGAAGGAGAGGGGCCACAGGCCTCCCTCACACAGGGCTGGCGTGGCCCAGGCCCTGGCCACGCCACCCCTGTGTGAGGAGGCCCTGGCAGCCCTCTGACATCGCCCCTTCGCCTATATAAAGCCTCAGGACGGAAAACCCTAGGGGATTCGGCAATTTTCCAGAAGCAGTTCCGCAGCTCCGCCGCCACCGTCGACGAATTTCGGGGGACAGAAGTCTCTATTCCGGCACCCTGCCGGGACGGGGAAGTGCCCCCGGAGCCATCTCCATCGGTCTCCATCGCCGTCTCCGCCGTCTCCATCAACCTTGCTGTCTCCTATGATGAGGAGGGAGTAGTTCATCCCCGGGGCTGAGGGCTCTACCGGTAGCTATGTGGTTCACCTCTCTCTCCCATGATGTGATCTTTATGTGATCGTGAGCTTTGTATCATGTTGAACAAGTAGATGTTATTATTCAGATATTATGCTACTCCTATGCTTAATTATTATAGTGTACTCTAGTGGTGATTATTAAAGTAATCTATTCCTCCTACCATGGTGTAACGGTGACAGTGCGTGCATCGTGGTGGTACTTGGTTTAGGCTATGATCGTGATCTCTTGTGGATTATGAGAGTAATTATTACTATGATAGTATTGAGTGATCTATTCCTCCTTTCATAGTGTAATGTTTACAGTGTGTGCACCGTGTTAGTACTTGGTCTAAGTTGCAATGATTTCTATCTTGAATTGTGATTTGATTTGGATATCTCTATGAGTGGTGTTTGTCAAGTACTTGATGAACTTTAAGGGGTGCTTCTGTAGCCACTACACAATGATTAGTGTTATTCAATAGGAGAGCAATTCAGAGTACCATAGTGGAGAGAAGTTGTTTATTTGTTCAATCATGTTATATTGTTGGGAGTGTGTCCACTAGTGAAAGTATGATCCCTAGGCCTTGTTTCCAAGCATTGCACACCGTTTACTTGCTATTTTGTTACTTGTTTGCTTGCAGCGATATTTATTTCACACCACGTTTGCTACTTATAATCATCTATACCACTTGTATTTCACTATCTCTTCGCCGAACTAGTGCACCTATACGTATGACAAGTGTATTGGGTGTGTTGGGGACACAAGAGACTTTCTGTATCGTAATTGCAGGGTTGCTTGAGAGGGATAGCTTTGACCTCTAACCTCCCTGAGTTCGATAAACCTTGGGTGATCCACTTAAGGGAAACTTGCTGCTGTTCTACAAACCTCTGCACTTGGAGGCCCAACAAGTGTCTACAAGAATAGAAGTGCGTAGACATCAAGCTCTTTTCTGGCGCCGTTGCCAGGGAGGTAAGGTAAAAGGTACTCGCATCCTCCTGTGTGAGTGCTCAGAGTTATTTCCTTTAGATTCTGTAATTACATCTTTTTGTTTCTTGTTTTTATTTTCACTAGTTAGGCTTAATGGAAAACAAAGAGTTCTTTAGTCTTTTTCCTGATTTTAGATTTGAAGAGAAAATTGAAAATCCTTTGGAGCTTATTTCGCATAGCAATGTTATTAGTATGAATGCTTTGAATACCATTAATGCTAATGCTATAGAAAAGTCTAAGCTTGGGGAAGCTGGTTTTGTTAAGTATGATATTTTTAGTCCCCCAGCTTTAGTGGAGAAAGTTTGCTCTGATGATATTTTGTCTCCCATATGTGATGTTTCTAGTGATACTTGTGCTCCTCGTCCTTTTAAAATACCTACGAAGATTGTTGAACGTGTTAGGGATAACTGCTATTTAGGAGATGGAACTGTCCATCCTGGTGATCATTTGCTCTTTATACATGAATTATGCGAGTTGTTCCAGTGTGCAGGTATTTTAATGAACCAAGTTAAGAAGAAGCTATTCTCTTTATCACTGAAAGGCAGAGCTGAGGAATGGTATCGGCTGCTTGAAGATGGTCCATCTATTGCATGGGAGGAAATTGTATCTCTCTTTTATTCCAAGTTTTATCCTCCAAGCGAAATTCATAAAGATCGTAATCGGATATATAACTTTTGGCCTCATGAGGGAGAAAGCATTGCCCAAGCGTGGGGAAGATTGAAGTTACTAATGCATAAATGTCCTATTCATGATCTTCCCCGTAATATTATTATTAATAATTTTTATGCAAGGCTTTCAGGACATTACAAGGACTATCTAGATGCATGCTTTGATGGGTCTTTCACAAGCAAGGATGTCGACACCAAGTGGGGTCTGCTTGAGACAATTCAAAACAATATTGAAGGTTGGGATAGCGACAAAGGTAAAGGATCAGGTATGAATTATGAGTTTGATTGCATTAAGTCTTTCGCTGAAACTGCTAATTTTCAAGAGCTTAGTGCTAAATATGGTCTTGATCCTCAAATTGTGGTTGATTGCTTTAAAGCCTTTGCTTCCCATATGAATGTTCCTAAAGGAAATGGGGACGTGTATCATGAACCTTTTAAGGATACTTGCATAGAAAGTGATATTGCTATTGATGATTGCAATAAACATGCTCAAACTTCTAAAAGTCCTATTTCTTATAAGCATGTTAATTTTTGTGGAGTACATAGACCTTGTGAACAGAGTTACAACAAGGAAGATTATTGCATCACCCATGCAAATGAAGAAACCAGCATGTGGCTCAAGGATCTAGATGTGCTTGGTGAATGGGTTTGTGAGCTTTATCCTTTCCTTTGTGAATTTTGCGGTGAAAAGAGGCACTTTAATTTTCAATGCCCAATTAATCGAACGAGTACCGCAGATTTGTATTGTGATGATAAGATTACTTTCAATCAGTATTATGAGCTTACTTTGTTTTTGAATTGTGAAGAGATATCTAGAAAGATTGCTTTGGTAGACATGAATGATGTTGATCTTAATAGCACCCTTCGTGGTTGTCATCTCTATTGTGCTAAAGATTGTCTCGCAAATACTTACTTACAAGATCTTATTAAACATGATGTTTTGCCAAGCTATGATAGGACTAATAGATGTTTCGATCTTATTAATAGAGAGGAGGAATCCTCCAAAGTTTCTTCTGTTGTTTCTGTCAGCAAGCCAGATTATGTGGAGAAGATGCCTTTCCCTCCTAAAGAATATGTGGAGAAGATGCCCTTCAAGTCTCTCCCTCCTAAAGGAGAGAGTAAGAAGAAGAAGAAGACGAGTAAAAGGCGAGAGGACACGGTATCTTCCCCTAAGCGTTATGATCCTGCTATAGATTATGATAATTCTGATTGGGATGATGTTTCTATGCCTGTTACCTATGTTAGTGATCATGATTGGGAAAAGCACTCTACTTTTGATATTGAAAATCTTTTTGGTACCAATTCTAAGGTTAATAATTGGTGTACCATTAGTGCTATCCATGTTCCTTCTTATGATGATATGTTTGATGAATATGCTTTGCGACATAGTAGTTCTCTATCTTGTGATGATACTAAACCTCTAGTGTATGATGATGATTATAATGTTTTCAATTCACCTACTTTTGAGGAGAAAAATAGTTATGATTACAATATGCCTCCTGTTTTTGATGATTATGGTGATGAGAATAATTATTCTGTTGCATCTGCTCCTACTACGATTGTTCATGTGGGGAGTATTCATTCTTTTATGCATGTAGCTCATGATAGGGATCCTTTATGTGATAGTTATATTGTTAGTTCTATTCATGATGCTACTGAAAGTTATTATGAGAGAGGGAAACATGGTTTGATGGATCTCAACAATATTGAGTTTCCCCTCTTTATGTTGCAATTTTTGAAGCTATACTTGTTTTGCCTTCCTATGCTTTTTGCTTTGCGCTTTCATGACTTGTCTCTCTACAAGACTATTTTTCATAGGAAATGGTTTAGATTTAAATGTGTTTCATACATTCTTTTTGATGCTCTCTATTGCTTAAAGTTCTTATACGGCGCCTTTGCCTCAAGCTTTTATATGGCACCCACATGAGCATCTTTGCAAATTACTGCGCCTAACTCAAAGGCGTTAAAGAAAAGCACTCTTGGGAGATAACCCATTGTTTTATTTTCAGTACTTTTTCTTTTATTTGAGTCTTGGAAGTCATTACTACTGTAATGACCACTCCTTATACTTTTTATTTCGTTTTTGTGCCAAGAGAAGCCTCTAATTTGAGTGAGGTAAGATTTGGGGATGTTGCTGTCCTGAAACTGTTTTTGGTGCTGCACCGTAAAAATTCGTATAAATTCTCTGTATATCTTTTGGACCTGCGATTTCTTGTGCATATGCCCCAGGTTATATCCAAACTTTTGTTAGTTGAACACTTTTTGATTTGAGCAACAGAAAATCCTTCAAAAATTCGACCTTTGTCAGCTGTTCAGTTTTGACAGATTTCTGCCAATATTTGTGTTTGCCACATTATCACTTTTTTTTGAGTTCTTTTGATCACGGAACTTTTTGGGAGGTTGCTACAGTAGTATTTGCTATATATGTGGTGGTTTTGTGTTGAAATCTGAACTGAAAAGGGTTGAATATATTTTATGCTTACACTAATGTTGCTAATAGAATTGTGTTTAGTTTTGTATGAAGGAAGTTTTCAAGTCTAGGGATTGGAGAATGATGAGATGAGTTGAAGAATGGACAAAAGCTCAAGCTTGGGGATGCCTATGCATCACCCCAAGAAATATCCAAGAAGTACAAGCGTCAAAGCTTGGGGATGCTCCCGAGGCACCCCTTCTTCATCGGCAAAAATTAGGTCACCTTTCAAGACACTATATTTTTATTGCTTCATGCACTATGTGTTTTTCTTGGAGCGTCAGTTGTTTTTGTTTTCAGTATTAGTTTAGTTTAGTTTGCAGCAATAAATGGTTAGATCACATCATGTTTCTTTTGGAGGAGATGAACTCGCTTTTCATTTGCCAAGAACACTCAGTTTTTCACTCTTATCGTTCACCGAGTGTTCTTCTTTTTCTGCTACTGCTTTTGGTTTTCATTTTCGCCTTGATATGCGTTCAGACCTTGTCATATCTTTTCATCAAGGTGTATTTTTTCCTCTGGTCTTTATTGGTTTTCATCAAAAGAGGTGTCTTTAAAAATTTCAAATGATGTTGGAAAAGAGAAAAAACTTTGTGCAAAATAGTGGTACAAGAAGGAGCTTATGTAGACTGCGGCTTAGGCTTTTTCATGTCATGTTTGATGTCTTTTTGATAGTATGCTTAGTGGTTCTGCTGTAGCATGACTTGTCTCAAATAACTGAGATTGCTTAATGAGCCTTTGAAAAAATCATGCGTTGTTTTTATTGTATGGAAGCATTATTTTGGTTTTCTCCTTGATGCTTTATTTGGGTTGACTTGGCGCATGCTCACACATGTTAGACTCTTACAGTCGCCAATAGCCTTCATGATCATTTAGTTTTTGACTTTTGATGCCATCTTATGCTTCTTTTAATGTCGCTTTGTCGCTTTGCATGATTATGGCCATTATTGCTCTCTTAGTTGGTCGCTCCTAGTCTTTTGCTAGCCCTCGCCTTGTACTGAGTATGAGCTCTACTCGTGCATCCAACTCCTAAAAACCAAGTTTGCCATTGTGTCCACTATAAATTCCTTTGCATGGTATTTGTAAGCCATTCCAAAGTAAAATTTTCATGTGCTACCTTTCAAAAACCTTCAAAACACTTCTCATTTTGTGACATTGTTTTCAGCTCATGGGGACGTAGTGGTCGGATTTGCTATCTTCCATATTGCTTATTCCAAAAAGAAATAAAAAGAGAAAACAAGAAAGAAAAAAAGGCACTCCTCCAAAGAATGTGAATGTTGGTGGGCACCCGGTGGAATCGGTTAGCCATGGTTTGTGAAAGGAAAAAAGGTGGGGAGGAGTGCTAAGCTTTATAAAAAGAGCACAAAAGTGCCAATCTCTCTCTCAAAAACTTGCTTCATATTTGTATGGAAGATAGTAAGAACCCCATTGCCAGTCATTGACAAAGACAACCAGCTCTCAAAATCAAGTTTTATCTCTCTGTTTTACAAATGAAAAGCTCTAGCACATGTTTAATCACTGCTTCCCTCTGCGAAGGGCCTTTCTTTTACTTTTATGTTGAGTCACCACCTTCTTTCTTTATGCACCATTAAGAGAGCATAGTTGTCATTCTTAGTGTGATATGCATTGTCCCAAAGTTCATTGATTGATTCATATTGTTGGTTTCACTTGTTCTTAAATTACTTGTATCTAGTCGCCCTCTTAAACTTGAAGGTGTCCTATGCATTTATGTTTTGCTCTCTTTGAAGGACAAGCTGAAAACCTTTTATATGTTTTTCCTTATGATTTGAACACACGTTTGACTTTCATTGTTTCATTTTCATGATCTTTTGTTTGTGTTCATTTGCATGTTTATAACATGGTTGCTAAGTTCTTATTGTCAAGATTATATCTTTCATGCCCATGTTTTAAGTTCTTATGATCCCAGCTCACAATGCTTACATATATGATCAAGATTGTGTAGGTGCATGTCACCTCAAAAATTATTTCTTTTGTTATCACTTACCTACTCGAGGACGAGCAGGAGTTAAGCTTGGGGATGCTGATACGTCTCAAACGTATCTATAATTTTTGATGCTCCATGCTTGGTTTTACACCATTTGCCTTGTGTTTCGTTACACTTCGTGGCACTTTTATGCATTTTCCGGAACTAACCTATTAACAAGTGCCACAGTGCCAGTTTTCTATTTTCTGCTGTTTTTGTGTTTTAGAAGTGATACACAGGAAATATTCTCAGAATTGGACGAAACAAAAGCCAGAAGTCTTATTTTTCCCGGGAGCATCCAGACATCCGAAGAGAGGAAGGAGAGGGGCCACAGGCCTCCCTCACACAGGGCTGGCGCGGCCCAGGCCCTAGCCGCACCACCCCTGTGTGAGGAGGCCCTGGCAGCCCTCTGACATCGCCCCTTCGCCTATATAAAGCCTCGGGACGGAAAACCCTAGGGGATTCGGCAATTTTCTAGAAGCAGTTCCGCAGCTCCGCTACCACCGTCGACGAATTTCGGGGGACAGAAGTCTCTATTCCGGCACCCTGCCGGGACGGGGAAGTGCCCCCGGAGCCATCTCCATCGGTCTCCATCGCCGTCTCCGCCGTCTCCATCAACCTTGCTGTCTCCTATGATGAGGAGGGAGTAGTTCATCCTCGGGGCTGAGGGCTCTACCGGTAGCTATGTGGTTCACCTCTCTCTCCCATGCTGTGATCTTTATGTGATCGTGAGCTTTGTATCATGTTGAACAAGTAGATGTTATTATTCAGATATTATGCTACTCCTATGCTTAATTATTATAGTGTACTCTAGTGGTGATTATTAAAGTAATCTATTCCTCCTGCCATGGTGTAACGGTGACAGTGCGTGCATCGTGGTGGTACTTGGTTTAGGCTATGATCGTGATCTCTTGTGGATTATGAGAGTAATTATTACTATGATAGTATTGAGTGATCTATTCCTCCTTTCATGGTGTAATGTTGACAGTGTGTGCACCATGTTAGTACTTGGTCTAAGTTGCAATGATTTCTATCTTGAATTGTGATTTGATTTGGATATCTCTATGAGTGGTATTTGTCAAGTACTTGATGAACTTTAAGGGGTGCTTCTGTAGCCACTACACAATGATTAGTGTTATTCAATAGGAGAGCAATTCAGAGTACCATAGTGGAGAGAAGTTGTTTATTTGTTCAATCATGTTATATTGTTGGGAGTGTGTCCACTAGTGAAAGTATGATCCCTAGGCCTTGTTTCCAAGCATTGCACACCGTTTACTTGCTATTTTGTTACTTGTTTGCTTATAGCGATATTTATTTCACACCACGTTTGCTACTTATAATCATCTATACCACTTGTATTTCACTATCTCTTCGCTGGACTAGTGCACCTATACGTCTGACAAGTGTATTGGGTGTGTTGGGGACACAAGAGACTTTCTGTATCGTAATTGCAGGGTTGCTTGAGAGGGATAGCTTTGACCTCTAACCTCCCTGAGTTCGATAAACCTTGGGTGATCCACTTAAGGGAAACTTGCTGCTGTTCTACAAACCTCTGCACTTGGAGGCCCAACAAGTGTCTACAAGAATAGAAGTGCGTAGACATCAGTCACTAGCAACTACTCGGCCAAGATAGCTACTAACAACGGAGAGCATGCAAGATCATAAACAACATAGAGATAACATAAGATAAATTTCAGTACTTCAACTCAAGCATAACACTAATATTCATTGGATCCCAACAAACCAAATATGTAGAATTACATAACGGTGATCTCAATCATGTAGGGTAGCTCATGAGATCTAAACATGAAGTACATGGTGGAGAAGACAACCATCTAGCTACTGCTATGGACCCATAGTCCAAGGTAGACTACTCACTCATTGCTCCGGAGGTAAGCATGGCGATGAAGAAGACCTCCGGTGGCGATTCCCCTCTCCGGCAGGGTGCCGAGAAGAGCTTCTGGACCCTCCCGATCATCGGGTCGACGATGGCGGCGGATCGCGATGTGTTCTGGAAAACTTATCGTGTATTTAGGTTTTTCTCGTCGGGGGGTCTTTATAGGCGAAGGGGCATCGTCAGAAGTGGACCGAGGTGGTCTCACAAATAGGGGGCACGTCCAGGCCCTAGGCCACACCGCCCTGGTGTGAGGGCACCTCGTGGCCCCACTCCAACTCCTCTTCGATTCTCTGGAAGCTCCGGTAAAATTCTGGGCGACTGGCTTTGGTTTCGTCCAATTCTGAGAATATTTTCTGTGTAACTTTTCTGAAACACAAAAATAGCTAAAAACAGGGAACTAGCACTGTGGCGACTTGTTAGTAGGTTAGTTCTAGAAAATGCATAAAAGTGCCACGAAGTGTAATGAAACACTAAGCAAATGGTGTAAAAACAAGCATGGAGCATCAAAAATTATGGATACGTTTGAGACGTATCATGTAGCAAGGATATGCTCTGGTCTAGTTTACTTTCTTTGAAAACCCATCTTTGTCGATATAGCATGTCCAGAACCATGTGCTAAGACATATCTATATCCTTATTAAAAACATTTATAAAACAATTTTAGTAAAATCTCTTGGAAGGGGGAAACCCTTTTTTGTTCATAAACCAGGTCAATCGAACATGACCAACTCCATTCATAAAACCAGGTCAATCACACATGACCATCTCTAATTTCTCGGCAGAACCCTGCAAGTACTCTGACCCATACCCATGCCACGTCAGTACCCTCTGAGTACTCCGTCCGGCACCTTGCTCCATTTTTCTGAAAACCACTTTTAAAAACCAAAATCGACATTGGGCAATGTAGTGATCTTTCCAACCGTCCATGACCGAGGACTCGGCTATTCGAATAGGTTTACACTCTGCAGAGGTTGTACACTTTACCCACAATCATCCGGATACTCATCGTGTGGGCATCTTCCCCGCATAACATCATATGCCACGACAAGCACCCGATCATAGTTTTTCACCTGTCCATCTTAGCATAAGATCGACCGCCAAGAGGGGTATCCCTCAACACCAAAGCCCAAGTGGCTGTTTGACCCAGGAGTTGAAAATTCCCCAGCCCACTCGACCCTTCGGAATGACACTACCTGTGGTAGTTCTGTACTCACGGTAGCTCATTATTCAATGAGGGCTCTCGGCTTGTACCCCTACCCCCTGAAAAGGTGACAAAGCAAGCCTGGGTAACCTCTCCTACCCAGGGTGCCATGGAAAAGGTGTCCATGGTCGGACTGCCATTACATTTTGTAGATCCCATACTAAGATGAACAAACTACCCTGCTATGCCCTATCCCATACCAGGGTAATTGTGGTTGCACAGGTTAATTGTTCTGAACACTACAAAGAAACACCAATGTTTTTCTTATGAAACCAAACTTGTCTCCAACTCCTGGATATTCATCTGCCTCATTTTCAAACACATTTTTGAAATCCATCATTGGAATAATTTCCTATTCCAAGGTTTTCGAAGACATTTTCAAAATCTTATTTGAGTGTTCCCAACCTAGAGTTTTTGCTCCACTACAAGGTTTTCCAAGAAGGTCATGATGCTAATCATCAAGCCACTACCCAGGGGATAAGTAAGCGTGGAGAGGGTGTCATCCATGAGGATGATAACAAATGACTTGTGGAGCCAAGTCGCCAATAATTGCTATCTAGAGGTGATAACAATATAAAATCATGCAACTTCATAAACATTTATAATATATGCAATAAGTAAAACTAGGATCAGATATGAAGCAAGTTTAGATGGCTTGCCTTGCTCAGCTTGTCCCTGGTCTTCTTTATATGCAAAGATTTCCCCCTCCTTGGTAGACCCGGTGTCGTTCAAATCTAACGCCGATAAAGAATAAAGTAATAAGCACACAAGCAGAAATAATTCGCACACTTTACTACAGCAAGCAAGCACACACATGCACAAAGTATCAACAGGTATCCTAACACAATACTAAACTACTCCAAGTGACTTCACCCAATTATCTAATTCCAGGATTAAATGGTGAATTTAGGAGACAACAAACCCTAATAAGCCATTCACTACACTCAGGGAGTTCTATACAACCAACCCATGCAAACAGTATATGAACAGAAGGATGTGATTTTTATGAATCCAACAAAAGTGGATTCATCTCATTTAGAGTTATAAAACTTTTTATATGAATTTCCTAGTGCAAACAATGGCTATTTGGGAAAATAAAATCCCAAATATTCTCTGTTTAATAGAAAATTCTGTAAACATAAAATATGCAATACAAATCAGTGCATGACCAGGAAAAATTGGAATCATACCAATAGCACCTACAGAAAGTCATTTTTGAATTAAACAAGCCATACAAGCACTTATATTGCAATAGTTACTGCAGCAAATACACAGATAAAAGAGGGTTCAAAACACTGCCTAATGCAAGATACCTTAACAGGTATTCCAACAAAATTGGATTCAGTATTTTCTGAGTTTTAGAACTCTAGATTTGGATTTTAGAAGGAAACGTGCTTAGTGAACAAGATTAATTAGAAGTAAATCTACAGGAAATATTTTAGTACAAAGACAGTGTAATACGCTAGATATTGCATGATAGAACACACAGAAATTGGAATCAGGTCATTTGGATGCTCCTAGAAATTTCTATAGATTTTACGGTTTAACAGATCTAGTAAATGCAATTACAATTTTTCCTTAAAAGAAATTGCTAGTGGGCCGAATTCAACACATCTGGCATCATAGTGCCAGGCCGACACACTCAGATATGTGCCATGACCAGAACTGTAATTAAGAGAGAGAAGAAAAAATGCTTTAAAAATCGTCAAACTGAATAACCGCATGCATCGTCTTCAACCTGTACCTGCTAGCAGAGTACAAAGACGGGGCCTCGAGTGAGCTCACCTGGGACAGCCGGCACTCAGCGGAGGAGACGCAGGGAAGGCACAGGGGGGTCTTCTCGGTCCCCATGGACGCGTAGGAGGTTCTCCGTCCGTCGTATAGCATCGCAGCCGAGCTCGACGCCGGGACGGTCTGCACGGAGAACGGACGTCAGCGGACTTAGAGCGAGCTCCTGGGCAAGAAAGGGTCGAGGTTAGCTGAGCTAAAGATGGAGAAGACAGAGAGGTGTAGAGAGAATGGAGGGAAGGGCGACAGCCTCATCGGAGATGAGCAGCAGGACGACGACGAGCTCCTGCTCGCTTCCTCACCGGACTGAAAATGGCATGAAGCAGGGATTCACCCGAGGGATGTCCTGAGAGTGAGAGGAGTGCTAGGGGAGCGGTGAGGATAGAAGAGAGGCCCGGCTTCCTTTTAAGGCTGGGGTGATGGTGTCGTATTGTCGTGGATGGAGAGCACGAGAGGGTCGTGGGTCAGGGTAGTGCGGACGCGATTGGGCAACGAGGCGGTGGCATTGGGGACAGCATCAAGACGTGGATCCAGTGCGGCCAAACATAAGGAAAATCGCGTGCTGAGATTGCCGGGACGAGATGGTGTCTATGTGTGCACGAAGGTGTTTGATCATGTCCGTACCGTCGTGGGTACACAAGAGAGGCATCGAGGTAGTCTGGCGTGTTTCTGGACTACTGCTCTATGCTGAATCAGGTTGGCATGGTCTGGTTTGCACGGGAGGTACGGGAACGGATCGGTATGCCCAGATCGTGGTGGCCACCGACTTGGCAAGCACGGGGAAGGCAGTGTAGGGTGGGAGTCATCTTGGGAGTGTGCGAGTCACAGAGAGGAATGACAATAGAGCCTGCTGGCAGGACCATGTTAGAAGGAGTAGTCACGTCCAAGCTGACCAACAAATGGGTGCCCACCGGAGGAAAAAAAGGAGGGAGGATGGCGTCGTCCCGGGCCAGCTATTGGGCGATTATGGCGGTGCAGGAGGCGTGTCTGCAGGCGTGTGAGAGTGGCAGGGCACAGGGTCAGCTGGAGGGGAAGAAAAAGAGAGGGCAGGAACCTCCAACAAGAATGGGCATCGTCCTCCTTCCCCTTCTCTCCAAGCGCATCCTGCCAAGAAGGCTACAGAGCGAGGGTGGATGTCCAGAGGGAGTGAGGGTGATAGAGAGGTCAACGAGATGGTTACAAATATGATCCAAAAGGAATGAGAGAGAGAGAGAAATAGAATGGACACGATCCATGTGTTAATACAACCTAGTTGTTGACAACGTTGGCAATCTCTCCATGCACTTGCATGTTTTGAAGGATCGGAGCGAGTAGTAATGAGGTAGTTCATGGCCTTGCCAAGTTTGCTAAATTTTGGATTGAATAAACTCACCAAAATTGGTATTTCGAGATTTTGTCAAAGGGTAGGCGATGACGTGATGTTGCATGAGATGATTAGTTTTGCCTTTTCAAATAAGAGTGGGATTATTCCCAAATTTGAGAATTATTGAAGTAGAAAAGATCATCTTCTATGTGCCCATATTGGATGAAATTTGATTTCAAGTTAGTTTTCGGAATTTTTGATAAAGAAAAGATAATATTTTGCTCATCAGATCCTCTTTGCATATCAGATCACAGTAGAATTTTATCACATTTATATGAGGAATAAAAGTGCAAGAAATGGTATAGTCGCCACTTCCCATACATTTTGTAAATAAGTGAAAATAAAATAAAGAACTAATTTATGGAAATTATTTTTGATGGGAAATTGGGTGATATAACACATGTATCACATTTCCCGGTTTTATTTGAGAAAATATTTTGAAAAATATTTAATAAAAACTAGAAACAATTTTGTCTGAAAGGTAGAAAAAAAGGAAAACATTTATAAAATCTATCTAATGAGTTCTTAGTTAGAGTAGGCCTCACTTCGGATTTTTGATAAACTTGTATTTTGAAAAATAAAAGATCCTTTTATAAGAAATATGAATTTAGGGTTATAGAGAAGAAACAATAGAATAGTTTAATAATAGAATGGGCTGAAAATAATTGGTAAGAGTATCCCCACTAGCCACAATATATCTTGATGCATTCAAGATAGGTTGGGCCAAATGCCCACTTGTAGATCATAGCCACACACAATAATTCACACAAGGTCAAACAAACCAAACAGTCAAACGATAGCAAACATTCAAACATCACAAAGAGAGGTGTTGAACAAGTGATCCAAGATGATCATGCCAGGGTAAGTTTTTTTAAGAAGGGTTTTAAATAAAGGAGTAAAGATTTTGTAAGATCTTAGAAAACAAGGGAGACAGGAACATCTCTTATTTTTCTATAAGGTGTTTTAAAAGGGGTTTGAAATCCATTTGTAAAATAATAGTTCACAAAAATAGGGAAGTCATACCAAGGTATAATCCCTATAGTTTTTATGAATACTCAGTTTGGAAAGCCTTTGTGCCAAAATAAATCTTGGCTCTTTATTTTATAAAAGATAAACCACTTGAAACAAGAGAAGTTGCCAAGATAATGGTTTTATCAAATTGCTAGGGATATTTGAAATGACATGATCATAAGGGCACAAGGATTGTGTTGGTTCACAAGCTTGTTCAACAAAACAACTTACACAAGCAAGATTAACACAACAATACAAGCAAACATGCATGAATCTTCATTACATTTGATTCAGCAAAAAAAAATCTTGGCCCTCATTTTTGCATTACTAAACTCTGCTTAAACAAGGTTACAAAAGTTGGGGTGTCACAGACCTTCCCCCTTAAAAGAATCTCGTCCCGAGATTCCTAAGTGTGAGACTAAAGATGTGTAGAGACTAGGTTATAGTTAGACTTCAAAAGGCTGCTCTTCCATCTTAGCGGTGATGTCCTGAGTTGTGTTGAAGACTCACTTTTGTTGAAGGTGTAGATATCCTTAGTTGGCTGAAGTTGATGGCTGGAGAGTGGATGTTGCCGAAAGGATCTTGTCAAAACCTCATCTAGACATTTTAAGGTTAATGGGGTCAAGCTATCTAGTATGTCCGAAAAGATTCTAAAAGAGTCAGAAGGTTTACAGCTTGCAAACGAGGTCCTGAAGAGTCAAGGCTTCTCGGATAGCTTTTGTTGTCTTGGGGTCGTAGTTTCCTTCGCGTAGCCTGATGGAATCTTCAAATCTTGGTGTCGCGCCTTGAAGCTTGATGGGGGTGTAGACCCTTCTGTCTTGAGCTTGGAGTGCTCTAGAAGTTGTAGATAAAGGCGATTAAGCTTCGGTGTTTCTAAGTACGTCAAATCTTTAGTATTAATTCTCTGTGCTTCCTAACTATGAGGGCGCATGTTAGTCCTAATTGCAAGCATACTTCTGGGCCTTCTTGGGCTTGAGCTGAAGGTTCTTCTTTGGTGGAGGCGAGTCGAGGGCTTGGCCTTGAAGAGTCTTCATGCTTCCATTTGCTTAGCGGAGATCAAGCACGTGAGTCTTCGGGCTTCAAGTGGCGATAATGTGTTGAACTACAAAATTTAGGCTTTACTTTGATACTACTATGCATAATGTTAGTTAGCTTGTTAGAAGATTAGTCAGTGCTGGAGGGGTCAAGAGAGTATCATCAATGTTAGCGGGACTCTAGATTTAAGGTTAGGCGATCCAGGTTAGTGAAGTCTTTGTCTTCTAGAGGTCCTTTGTAGTCCAGGCGGGTCTATCTTTTGTTTCCTTGACGTTGTAGAGAGCTCTTGATGAATCTTGAAGCACATAGCAAAAATTGTCGCGTCGGATCTTGGGGAGGTGTTGCGGGAAGAGTTATATTCCACTATTATCAATGCTAGAGTTAGAGTCTTACTATTAACTTATCTATGCCACTTGAGCTGACATAAATACATGAGAGGAAATCACACTTTAGAGAGTATTCCTGTTCAAGGTTCTACACGTTAGAGGGTTTTTAAGGCCAAGAGGCCAAAACACGCACAAGCACAAAGTAACAACACACACTCAAGAAACACACAGGGCAACATCAAACAACATCAAGAACACACAAGGTACTACGAGTAAGGACACTTAACAAACTCGCGATGTTTGGGGTTAGCTCAATAAAGTAAAGTGAGCTTATCCTATTAATCCTAGGGGTTAGGTTGGTCATAGTCGTTGACTCCTTCATTTTCTTGCTTCTGGCTTCAGCTGAAACTTGATGGCAGTTTTTTTTTGAGCCGTTAATGTTGATTTGGGGAAGTGCAGATTTGAAGGTCTTCTTGAATCTCATCACATGGTTGTGAGGTCTTCAGAGGGATTGTTGAAGTTCTCCATATATGACAATGTCTCGTGCCAGGCCTAAAAATTTCTAGTCAAGCAACCGAGAACTTGGTCCTTGACGACTACAAAAGTTCATGTCCAAGGCGGAACAAGATCAGTTTCTTCACAGAGCCGTTGGTGTGAACCAAAGGCAAAATATTTGTTCACACTCTTCTTCATTTTGCTACTGGAGAGGTTTGAGGACACCCTTCTGACCATTTGCTCCATCTTGTGTTGCTAACATTCTGGTCTAATTGGGGTACATTGTTCATTAATTAATTTTGAAGTGGAGGAGACAAAAGAGTAAATACTTTAAAATTTGTTTGGTAATCAGAGAGGTAAGATTTGAAGTTTTGTAGAGGTGAGAAAGGTATAAGCCATACAATTGGCTGCTTAGAAGAAATAACCTTTGCAAATAGTTTTAGCAAAATATTACTTTCCTATCTAACGCCCATGCTAACTAAGGTCTCCTACAGTCAGGATGGCTCTGATACCAACTCTGTGGGGACCCTGGATTACCCATCCGGAATACCCGTTATGCATACAATTCATGATCCCAGGAAAAGTGTCATGAATCCACATAACCGAGTCGATATCAAAGTTACATCATCCATTACAATACCGAATAAAAGTCTTACAAATGGGTCACATGACCAAGACTGATAATGCCACGCAGGGCAAGTCTACAATCAAGCAGCGGACATAAGCGGTGTTGAAGACCCACGTCATGCCTACTACCCTATAGGCAACTGACTGGGAGACGAATCCTAGTTTGCACCGGCATCGTCGTTCCCACCATCATCTTCCTCATAGTCCTCTTCATAGTCTAACCAAGTTAATAGCCAGGGACAAAGCCATGAGTACATTTGAATTGTACTCGCAAACCATCTAAGGGGAGAGAGTTTGATATGCAGTATGGCTGTAGCAAGGATAAGCTCTGGTCTAGTTTACTTTCTTTGAAAACCCATCTTTGTCGATATAGCATGTCCAGAACCATGTTCTAAGACATATCTATATCCTTATTAAAAACATTTATAAAACAATTTTAGTAAATCTCTAGGAAGGGGGAAACCCTTTTTTGGTTCATAAACCAGGTCAATCGGACATGACCAACTCCATTCATAAAACCAGGTCAATCACACATGACCATCTCTAATTTCTCGGCAGTACCCTGCAAGTACTCCGACCCATACCCATGCCATGATAGTACCCTCCGAGTACTCCGTCCGGCACCTTGCTCCATTTTTTCGAAAACCACTTTTAACTAGTATTTGCCAGGTGGGATGGGAACCATGGTTCCAGTTTTGGTGGAGATGTGCATCTTTGCATTCCCAACCAACTTTTGTAACTAGTGTTTTTCAGTTTCCACATAAAAAATGCATTTTCCATTTTTTAAGTGGCCGAAGGGGTCAAAACGGCAGCTTTTTTGTGAAGAGGCCACCAAGGGCAGTGTGCAAAACCTCACCACTCTATTTTCATGGGTGGGGGACCTACTAGGGGTGCCAGATCCAGGAGCTTAGGAATTATCTTGGCCTGTGGCCATATAAAAGAATTATTTTTGCCCTAAATCCATTTTAATCCAATTTTGCACTGGGCTACAAGAGATGCACATCAGAAAAATAGGGGAAAAATACATGGAGGTCCCCTGGGGGTGTGGGACCCTAGAACCAAGACCAAGCCATGGTTCCCATCCCACCTGGCAGACATCGATGGCACCGCGAGTTTGACCTAGATCTGGAAGGGGGGCCTAGGGAATTCAGAAAAAATCAAAAAAATGGAAAAACACTGCATGGAGTCATGGTGAGTGATGCATCACCTAGGAAAAATACCAAACATGGCATCCCAAGGGTTCACAGGTGGACTCTTTCACAAAGAGGTGCTTCCAGGTAGGAGTTCCCTTGGTCTTCCTTGCTAGGTGACCATGGTTTGTGCAAGTTCCACAGCAAACTATGGAACCATGGTCCCATTTTTGGTGGAAATGTGCATCTTTGCATTCCCAACAACTTTTGTAACTAGTGTTTTTTTTAGTTTCCACATAAAAAATGCATTTTCCATTTTTCAGGTGCCCAGAGGGGTCAAAACGGCTGCTTTTTTGTTAAGAGGCCACCAAGGGCAGTGTGCAAAACCTCACCACTCTAATTTTCATGGGTGGGGGACCTACTAGGGGTGCCAAATCCAGGAGCTTGGGAATTATCTCGGCCTGTGGCCATATAATGAATTATTTTTGCCCTAAATCCATTTTAATCCAATTTTGCACTGGGCTACAAGAGATGCACATCAGAAAAATTGGGGGAAAATACATGGAGGTCCCCTGGGGGTGTGGGACCCTAGAACCAAGACCAAACCATGGTTCCCACCCCACCTGGCAGACATCGATGGCACCGCGAGTTTGACCTATATCTGGAAGGGGGCCTAGGGAATTCAGAAAATTTCAAAAAAATGGAAAAACAATGCATGGAGTCATGGTGAGTGATGCGTCACCTAGGAAAAATACCAAACATGGCATCCCAAGGGTTCACAGGTGGACTCTTTCACAAAGAGGTGCTTCCAGGCAGGAGTTTCCTTGGTCTTCCTTGCTAGGTGACCATGGTTTGTGCAAGTTCCACAGAAAACTATGGAACCATGGTCCCATTTTTGGTGGAGATGTGCATCTTTGCATTCCCAACAACTTTTGTAACTAGTGTTTTTTCAATTTCCACATGAAAAATGCATATTCTATTTTTCAGGTGGCCGGAGGGGTCAAAACGGCTGCTTTTTTGTTAAGGGGCCACCAAGGGCATTCTACAAAACCTCACCACTCTAATTTTCATGGGTGGGGGACCTACTAGGGGTGCCAGATCCAGGAGCTTAGGAATTATCTCGGCCTGCAGCCATATAATGAATTATTTTTGCCTTAAATCCATTTTAATCCAATTTTGCACTGGGGCTACAAGAGATGCACATCAGAAAAATCGGGGAAAAATACATGGAGGTCCCCTGGGGGTGTGGGACCCTAGAACCAAGACCAAACCATGGTTCCCATCCCACCTGGTAGACATTGATGGCACCGCGAGTTTGATCTAGATCTAGAAAGGGGCCTAGGGAATTCAGAAAAATTAAAAAAAATCAAAAAAAATGGAAAAATACTGCATGGAGTCATGGTGAGTGATGCATCACCTAGGAAAAATACTAAACATGGCATCCCAAGGGTTCACAGGTGGACTCTTTCACAAGGAGGTGCTTCCAGGCAGGAGTTCCCTTGGTCTTCCTTGCCAGGTGACCATGGTTTGTGCAAGTTCCATAGAAAAACTATGGAACCATGCTCCCATTTTTGGTGCAGATGTGCATCTTTGCATTCCCAACAACTTTTGTAACTAGTGTTTTTTCAGTTTCCACATAAAAAATGCATTTACATTTTTCAAGTGGCCGGAGGGGTCAAAACGGCTGCTTTTTTGTGAAGAGGCCACCAAGGGCAGTGTGAAAAACCTCACCACTCTAATTTTCATGGGTGGGGGACCTACTAGGGGTGCCAGATCCAGGAGCTTAGGAATTATCTCGGCCTGCGGCCATATAATGAATTATTTTTGCCCTAAATCCATTTTAATCCAATTTTGCACTAGGGCTACAAGAGATGCAGATCAGAAAAATTGGGGAAAAATACATGGAGGTCCACTGGGGGTCTGGGACCCTAGAACCAAGACCAAACCATGGTTCCCACCCCTCCTGGCTGACATCGATGGCACCGCGAGTTTGACCTAGATCTGGAAGGGGGGCCTAAAGGGAATTCAGAAAAATTCAAAAAAAAATGAAAAAACACTGCATGGAGTCATGGTGAGTGATGCATCACCTAGGAAAAATACCAAATATGGCATCCCAAGGGTTCAGAGGTGGACTCTTTCACAAAGAGGTGCTTCCAGGCAGGAGTTCCCTTGGTCTTCCTTGCCAGGTGACCATGGTTTGTGCAAGTTCCACAGCAAACTATGGAACCATGGTCCCATTTTTGGTGGAGATGTGCATCTTTGCATTTCCAACAACTTTTGTAACTAGTGTTTTTTTTAGTTTCCACATAAAAAATGCCTTTTCCATTTTTCAGGTGGCCGGAGGGGTCAAAACGGCTGCTTTTTTGTGAAGGGGCCACCAAGGGCAGTGTGCAAAACCTCACCACTCTAATTTTCATTGGTTGGGGACCTACTAGGGGTTCTAGATCCAGGAGATTAGGAATTATCTTGGCCTGCGGCCATATAATGAATTATTTTCCCCCCTAAATCCATTTTAATCCAATTTTGCACTGGGGCTATAAGAGATGCACATCAGAAAAATCGGGGAAAAATACATGGAGGTCCCCTGGGGGTGTGGGATGCTAGAACCAAGACCACACCATGGTTCCCACCCCACCTGGCAGACATCGATGGCACCGCGAGTTTTACCTAGATCTGGAAGGGGGGCCTAGGGAATTTAGAAAAATTCAAAAAATGGAAAAACACTGCATAGAGTCATGGTGAGTGATGCATCACCTAGGAAAAATACCAAACATGGCATCCCAAGGGTTCACAGGTGGACTCTTTCACAAAGAGGTGCTTCCAAGCATTGCATAACATGGTTTCATAACAGTTCATAACATAATAAACACATAGTACTTCAATGTGTTCAGTTCATTACATAATTTTATTGTGAAAGCACGCTACATTAGGGTTCAAGCTAGGCGCGTAGCTGCTTGTTTTCTTTCTCAAGAGACGCCACGAGTTGGCAGCTTGCGAGGTATTTCATTTTGGAATCCACGAGCTCCCTGAGTGCTTTCTCATTTTTAGCCAGCAGTTCCTGCATGTGATCTCCAGGGTGATAGTACTGTTTGTTAGCTTCAAATTCCTCCAATAGATCTTTGATCCTAGTTGTATTCTTCTGTGCCAAGGCTCTGGCTTCCTTGTTCAGTTCCGACCACTTTAGATTCTCCTTTTCAAGCTGCTTGCGCTCACGAGCAAGGCACTTTGCAAATAAGAGGACTTTAGCCATATCCACTTCCTGGGTAAATTTTTTCTCCCTTTGTTTGGCTATCCGTTCATTAAGCCAGGATGCCATATCTGGGTTCAACCCCACCTTCTTTTGCTATATAAAATAAAAATAGGGTTATTTCTACCAAGGACGCCAACTATGTGGCAGTGTCGTCCTTGCAAAAACCCCATTACAGGTAAACCACTCTACACTCACCTAAGTCAAAATCGCAAGAACCCCAATGCATGTCAACACAATTAGAGAGTGCTTACCTCGCTGAGCCGGGGAAATGTGGGCAACGGGTTATGGATCGCCGCCGCCATTTTTGGGGAGAGAGGCACACCCTGCAAAACCATCATGGCTTCGCCGGCTCTGGAACATTTTATTCCATGGTAATGAGTTATAGAGGAGGAAGAAGAAGACAAACAAAAAGATGATGATGAAGAAGAAGAATTCGGCCCAGTACCCGGATGAGCCCTTGCCTGATTGAAGTTTTCCCTTCTCCATCAGGGAGAGCAAAGATCGCGCCTCTATGTGAGGGCTTTCTCTAATGGATGGAGCAAGTTCCTTCCGGCGGCGAGCTCTCTCCATTCTCTCCGCTTCCTGAGTCGTCAGGGGGTGGTTTCTCTTTGGAGGCATGGCTAGACAGAGCGGATGGCCGGGCAGGAGGAAGGAGAAGGAAGTAGGTGAATGAATAATAAGGCAAGATAGTCAAACAGCCCAGCCTATGGTCCAACCACTGCTCTCTGTCTTCTCACCTTCTCATGCAAGCTATATCCACCGTAAATGAAAAATAGAGCCCCCGCCCAGCACGCGGGTGGCTACGTGGCGCCGATTAACTGACGCTCACTACCCCATCCCATCGTGCCAGTGCCAGGGTCCTGGCTAGACCCTTCGACGAGAAGGAACCGGTCCGCATACACGACAAGGCATGCCAGGACACGCCGGAAGATAAAATGCATTATATTTTATATATTAACTTAAAATAGAAGGGTCAAATCTTACGTAAGATAAATTGCATTGGATAGAAAATGCTAGCTAATATGCATGCCATTTGCATTTTCTTCATAGATTACTAACTTAACCACTAGCTACACCCAGTACATGACGTTGTCGGAGTCGTCGGAGTCAACCTCCATTGGGGCCTTGTCCTTGCCCTCTGCTTCACCCTCCAGCATGGTTGCCTTGCCCTTCCCCCTGCCCTGGGGTTCCAATGACCTGGTCATGGCCGTCTTCATGTCTCACGCAAACTTTGCGTCGGCGGATCTTGGCTGCTCACCATTGACGCCGATGTCCTCATCGTCCGATTCAAGATTGATGAACAGAATGGGTTTGAGGGCGATCTTGAACCGGCCTACACTACGAGGCCTGCTGGAGCCACTGCGAGACCTGCTCGAGGTCGAAGAAGTAGGAGTTGGAGTAGATGCATTACTGCTCGGTTCAAGCCACCATGGCCATCTGATGCGGTGGCGATTTTACCTGCCGCGCTGTGCATGACCGGGCGTGGATTTCCCGCTGTGGTAGTACGTACCGCCGCCATGGCTGAGGCCTGGGGTGGTAAGGCTGAGGCCTGGGGTGGAGCTTCCGCGTCGTGCACGGGAGGTGTTGTACCGGCCGGTGCGAGACATCTGAACTACGGGGAGGGCTCGCTCGTGTGAAGAACAGGAGGCGGAGGCTAGTGATCATGGTGTCTGCCCAGAGGGAAACAGATCTTTTTGACGCGGTAGCTCTCCATGGAAGCACATGGCCCCAGCGACTGTGCATTGGTTTCTTTGTGTCCAATGATGGCAATTTCATTGGTCGCATAGTTGCGTTGCACAATCCCACCTGTCATACTCAAACGGTCATATTCTAGGGGACGCGCCGGTATAACTACCGGATGCAAGAGCAGCGTCTTCACTCCGATTCTTCCTTCTTCCCCTCCCCCCCTTGCACCTACGATTCATTTCTGGCTAGCTCACATCTGCTGTTCTAGTTTCCCACCAAGTTCCTCTGTTGTGCTCTCCCTTGGGTGCAAGGTAATGGTTCGCGGCTACTGCAGTTCTTCGCGGGCGGAATCAGGGTCGGCTCGCCGATGCCCCCTATCCCGTATCGGAGTAAGCCCTACGACTACTCGCTGGACAAAATCTGTGACTATGGAGTAAAGATGCCGAGATGGATTGCGTGGACGGATGAAAACACTGGGAGAAGATTCTACAACTGCGGCATCCGCGCGGTATTATTGTAAACTAATCAAGTTTTTTGGCAGTTTAGTTATTTGAATTCTCACATCTTTCCTCTTCATTTACTTTGTTTTTGGCAGGAAGGCAAGGGCCGAGGCTGCGAGAAGTATGAGTGGATGGACGACCCGCTGCCAGTTTTCCAGAGAGAGCTTGTTCGTGATCTTCGTGATGTTGTATGGGAGAAGATAGAGGAGAACCGTGCGCTGCTTGATGAAAACAAGGAGCTTCTGGACAAACTTCGGAAGCTCGAGCAGAGTGGTGGTGTGCATGCTCAGTTGCAGAAGCAAGCAGCTGAAATAGAACAGATCAAGGTTAGGGCAGATGGTGGAAACAATTTGCTTTTCATATGGATATGTTCCATGGCACTTGCAGTTTATGTTGGCATTATGATGTCTAGCACCTGAAAAGCACAACTGTAAGGACCCAAATATTGTGTAATGTGAAATGTTATCCTATGCCATTTATTCTGCCTTTTATGACTGTCCCTCTGAACATTATCACCGAAAAAGAACATATGCATAATGTCAAACAAGGCTTATTAAAAATGAGTACATAGTTTACAAATTACAAATTCCATAACAAATACAGTTCTGACAGAATTTTGGGCAGTTCTAGGGCCCCTGTTTTACACTGCACACACACACACACTCATGTTCCGGAAAAATAGTTTTCACAATTTTGTTGTATTACAGAGACGAAGCACTCAGAAAAATGACTGAATTAGTCATGCTCCGCCCTAGCTGTCTTCTTCCTCTTTGGGAACAGTTTTCTCACCTTCTTGTATGTTGGATCAGAAGGTTCTGGAATGTCAGGCCAATCTGAATCAGATTCCATGTCATCATTACTCCACTCAACTTCCTTGTGAAGCACATACACAGCATCAGCAGTCTTGCACCTTGTCTTGCGCTTCCTGACAAATGTTAGAAAGCAGGTAAGCATAGATATTACCTAATTATAAATAAAGATCATACACGCAAACACTTCATACCTAGGCTTTGGTCCGTTCAAAGGACACCCCGCTGCTCTATGTCCAATACATTTGCATTGCTTACATCTGTTTTTGCCTTTCTTGCTACCACTAAATGGCATGCCCTGCTTCTCCATGAAATTCTTGAACCTACTCTTCTGAGGTCTTCCTTTGCCTCTTTTAACATTTGGCTGGCATAGCTTGAAAGGTAGTTGAACCACAGGCCACTGTGACTGGTCTATGCAAGGAGGGATGGCACCAGCGTAGGTAGCTCGGAATTTAGCCAAAGAGAAGTACTCACTCACATATTGATTAAGGTGTGGCAGAGATCTTTTCTGAACCAAGAAGATTAACGTGTGTGGGCATGGCTTCCCAGTATGCTGCCACTCTAAGCAGCTACATTCTCTACTATCAATCTTCACGACATGCCTCAGGCCAATCTGGCTCAAATCTCTCAACTCACAGCTGTGGTCGTTAGACTCTCCAACTCTAAGGTAACCAAGACCTCGACTTCTTTGGTTTATTTGCTGAATAACAGCGGGTAGAATGTGCCCTTTGAAGGAAATATGCCCTAGAGGCAATAATAATATTGTTATTATCATATTTCTTGTTCATGATAATGTTTATACTCCATGCTATAATTGTATTAAGCGGAAACATTAATACTTGTGTGGTTTATGAACAACACCGTGTCCCTAGTATGCCTCTACTAGACTAGCTCATTGATTAATGATGGTTAAGGTTTCCTAACCATAGACATGTGTTGTCAATTAATAATGAGATCATATCATTAGGAGAATGATATGATGGACAGACCCAAATAAAGCAGAGCAATTAGATCGTGTCATTGTGTTCATCTTTGCGAAGCTTTTCTATGTCATGTATTGTATTCCTTAGACCATGAGATAATACAACTCCCTAGTATCGGAAGAAAGCTTTGAAGTCATCAAACGTCATCCTATGTGAGGGTGATAATAAAGGTGTCTCTCAGGTGATCGGAAAGTACTTGTTGAGTTGTATGTATCGAGATGGAATTTGTCCCTCCCAAGTCGGAGAGATATACTTCGGGCCCACTCGGTAATCGATATCAACACCGCTTGCAAGCATGTGGTTAAGGAGTTAATCACAAAGTGATATCGGATTACGGAACGAGTAAAGTACTTGCTGTGAACGAGATTGAACTAGGTATGGCGATACCGACGATCAAATCTCGGGCGAGTAAAATATCGTGTGACGAAGGGAATACATATACGGGATTAATTGAATCCTGACATCGTGGTTCATCTGATATGATCATCGATGAATATGTGGGAGTCAATATGGGTTTCCAGATCCCGCTGTTGATTATTGATAGAAGATCATGTCTGCATATTCTCGAACCCGTAGGGTCACACACTTAACGTGCTTCGACGCTAGGATAGAATGGATAATTGGTTTATGAGTTTTAGTTCGGAGTCTCGGATGAGATCCAGGACATCACGAGAGGTTCCGGAATGGTCCGGAGAATAAGATTCATATAAAGGAAAGCAGTTTTTGGATTCCGGAAAGGTTTCGGAGTTTATCGGTATTGTACCGGAAGGTTCTAGAAGGTTCCAGAGTGGGACCAACGTGGGCCCACTTGACGGAGGCCTGCGTGGGCCTAAGGGGAAGTGCCCTGGCTGCCTTGGGCCAGGTGCACAAGGCCCCTAAGGCCCAGCCGGCCAAGCCCAAGGGGAAACCCTAAAGGAAACTTCAAATAAGGAAAGGGGGGAAACTTGCCCCCCACTCCTCCTTATCCAAGTCGGCTAGGGATTGGAGGAGGGGACTATGCTGGCCGCCCAGCCCTCCATATAAGGGGGGGGGCAGGGGGCGCAGCCCTCCTTCAACCCCAAGACCCAAAAACCCTAGCCGCCCCTGCTGCCCTCCCTCTCTCTCTCTCACGACTGCGCGTAGGCGAAGCCCTGCCGCAGAAACTCTCCACCATAAAGCACCACGCCGTCGTGCTGCTGATCCAATCTATCTCTCCACCATACTTGCTGGACCAAGGAAGGAGGAGACGTCGCTGCACCGTACGTGTGCAACTCTCGGAGGCGCCGCCACTTGCGGCGCAGGATCGGATCGGATCGCGAGGAGGAGACGGCGAGTACGACTACGTCAACCACGTTCTCTTGAACGTTTCCGCTGTGCGATATCTTCAAAGGTATGAAGATCTCATCTACCTCTCTCGTTGATTACATCTCCTAGATTAGATCTTGGCTTTCTTGTTCGCATCCGTAGGAATTTTTTTTGATTTACTATGCTGCGAAACCCTTCAGTGGTATCAGAGCTAGATCTATGCGTAGATGTGTTTCACGAGTAGAACGCAACATGCTTGTTGCGGGCGTTGATGTTTTCTGTTGCAAACCTCTTGTTGTGTATCTCTTATGGCGCGGTATAGTGAGATCGAAGCGGTCCAGGCCAACTTTACGCGACCTCGTTCGCGAGACCGGTTCCGCACTTGACGTGTGGCTTGTTCCACACATGCGGCTGGTGGATGCCAGTTTCTCTCACTATAGTAGTCATGGGACTTACATCGGATGTTAGCAACCATAATATCACCGTTGTGGCTTTTCGTAGGTAAGAATCGTTCTTAGCTTACTACTCCCATAAGCCACGTAAAACTTGCAACAACAAAGTAGAGGCGTCTAACTTGTTTTTGCAGGGAGTGTTTTGTGATATGGTATGGCCACAAGATGTGATGTGATATATGTGATGTATGCGATGATCATGTTTTGTAATCTTTCACGACTTGCATGTCGATGAGTTAACAACCGGCAAGAGCCATATGGTTGTCTTTATAATTGTGTATGACCTGCGTGTCAACTTCTTATACGCCATGTAATAGCTTTACTTTATCGCTAAATAGTTAGCAATAGTTGTAGTTGCTATTCGTGGTGGAGGCAATCATGGTGGAGTGATGGAGATCATGCCGGCGCGCACAAGATGGAGATCATGGCGCGGAGATTGGCTATACCATGTCACATAAAATTATATGCATGTGATGTTTATCCTTTTATGTATCTTATTATGCTTAGATCGCGACGGTAGCATTATAAGATGATTCCTCACTTAAAGATCAAGATAAAATTGTGTTCTCCCCTCGTATGCGCCGTTGCGAAAGTTCGTCGTGTTCAAGCATCTCGTGATGATCGGGTGCTATAAGCTCTACGTTCACATACAACGGGTGCAAGCCAGTATTTGCACATGCGGAGATACTTGGGTTTGACTTGACGAGCCTAGCATGTACAGACATGGCCTCGGAACACACGGACCGAAAGGTCAAGCATGAGTCATATGGATGATATGATCAACATGTTGATGTTCACCATTAAAGCTACATCATTCACGTGATGATCGGTCTCGGTGTAGTGAATTTGGATCATGCTTCACTAAACAACTTTGAGGGATGTTGAATTTAGTGGGAGTTCACTAGTAATTTGATTAACTTGAACTAATTATCTTGAACTAAATCTTGTTGTATTTGCATAAGTCGTTGTAGTCTTTGGCAACCGTTTTCCACCGACACTTAGTTTTAATTGAGTTAAAAGAACTATAGAATTCTGGATAGTCACTTTTTCGGTCTAGTGCCGTTTAATGTCAAGACTAAAGATTAAGTCCTATTGCAAACTTTAGCAAACCTTGCTTGCTCCATACGATTTAATAAATTGTATTAATCTAAGAGCAACGATTCAAGTTTAGTATCTAAAGATCATATGTTTGCCTTCATGATAAATTGATCTTCAAAATTGTTTGAGAATCAAAGTGATCATCGAGCTGAAAGAATTGTTTCAGAAACAAATAAGAAGTGAAAGATATTTGATATCTAAGACTTTGATTGTTTGCAAAATGATGAAGTATAATTTAGTAAAAGAACATATGCTCATATTGTATGACTATATGCGAAGATTGAAGATGCTAGGCATCCCGATCACCCAAAAGTTTGGGAACTAATATTATACTTGCATTCATCCTTATAAGCTATAGTAGTTTCATCATGAAAGATGTCATGATAGGACGAATGAAAAGGTATTGGCTAAATTGTTTTGCTATACCAAAAGAATACTAAAGAATGGAATCAAGAAGAATACCAATCATATGATGATGGCGATCCACTTCAAAGTGCAAAATCCAAGGCTATTAGTATTTGACTAACATCCTTTGGACTATGTGTCAAATATGATGATGCCACTATTGATGTCGATATATTCTTCTAAATAGAGAGGAAATGCTAAATAGGATCTGCAAAAATATTTGGTAGAAAAGTAAAAGACTGGAAAATTCCATCTCAGGTATATAAATGATATACATGTTATAGATGTATTCTTTGCTAGTACATAATTCTTGGGTATTGGATACGAGATTGTTGGTATGAAATGTCATACAAAGCAACAATACAAGAACTATGATGGCCTAAGTAACTAGTAAAAGAATATGATAATG
The DNA here is from genome assembly GCA_007115705.1 of Dactylis glomerata. Classification (NCBI taxonomy): domain Eukaryota; kingdom Viridiplantae; phylum Streptophyta; class Magnoliopsida; order Poales; family Poaceae; genus Dactylis; species Dactylis glomerata. Next base: position 615,375 of record QXEO01001791.1, read on the forward strand.
ATGCATGTCGAGATACAAATAAAAGTGTTATTGTGCTTCTCGTCGACATCAAACCTAGCCTTCAAGATATTTCATGAACTTAATAATTGTTATTTTGTTCTGGTATTATGAGAGCAATGGTTGTTCAAATTATTACCGTCTTCCATAATCGATGGATAGATTATTATCTTGTTGGTGAAATAGACATTTATAACACTGATGCTAAAGATCGCAAGACAAAACAAATTTCACTTATATGTGACACCGCCGTTTAAGTCATATTGGAAACAAAACATGAAAGAAATTCTATATTGATAGATTTTCGAGTCATTTGATTTTGAATTGATTGACGCTTGTGAGACTTTTCCTAAAGATGATTAAACTCCGTTCATGGGCCATGGACAGAACAAGTGACTTACTAAATGGAGATCATACATGTTGATGTATGTAGTCCATGGTGTGAAGTCGATCATGGTGTATTTTCTATTTCATCAATGACTCGAATAGATGTATGGTATATCTGCTTGATGAGATAGAAGTATGAAACAATTGAAATTGTTCAGTTTATGAAGTGAAAATTGTTGTAACAAGAATATTCAAGTTGTATGATTAGATCATAAAGAAGAATATTTGAGTTACAAGTTTAGCAAGCATCTAAGAGTTAGAGGAATTGTTCCACAAACTTGCATTGTGATAAAACACCATAGGAGTATGGAGTTTTCGATGGATGTAATCAAACCTTGTTTGACATGGTTAGATCAATAATGAAATAAACTACCAATATAATTTGTGGATTATGCTTTAGAGACTACCGCTTTTCACTGAATAGAGTGCCATCATAATCTGCCGAAATGACACCATACAAGTTATAGTTGTCTTTTCTTGAATTTTGGTATGCAAGGCATATGTGTAAAATGTTTACAACCAAAATCGGATTAGTAAGTCTTTGTAGGTTATCCCAAAGAATGTCGATGGGTATTCCTTCTACTATGAACCCAAACACATAGTGATTGTCACTAAAAGAAGTGAATTTCTTATGAAGGAGTTTTCTCGCGAAAGGTTTAAGTGGGAGGAAGATAGAACTTGATGAGGTTATTGAATCTGAGCAAGATGATCAGAGTAGCGCAGCACCAGAAAAAATGTTCTGGAAGCGGCAACTACATTCATAGCTCACGCGTCTACAATATGTTGTAGTCACGACATCGAAGTTCCTATTTAACCAAGTTGGTCGTAATCAAATAGCAAGATTTGAGGACGAGATATTATTAGATAATAATAACCAACAATATACAAATAAGCGATGATGGGCCCTGACTTCGTCATATGAATTATTCTAGCAACAATTACATATTGAGATATGATAGTTGAATAAACGAAACAACGTTCCTCTACCGGAATGCACACCAAGGACGTGTAACTGACACGACCCAATGGGTTTTGTTGATTCAAAGGTTGCTAGATATGTATGCAAACTTCTATGGTAGAAGAAAGCATAGCGAAGTTGGAATCTTCAATGATGAAAATGTTAAAGTGTTAATTTCATCAAGATATTTGAAGATGCTTGTATTACAAGAAAGTAAGTGGGAGCGCTAAGACATATTTCTAATGCTTTATGTAGATGACATATCGTTCATTAGAAATTATGTGTTTTTCTTGATATTGTTAAGTTTTCATTAAAATTAGTTTTTGATGAAAGACTTAGGTAAAACCAGAATATTAAGCATCAATGTCTATGCAGATAGATTGAGGCACTAATATAGTTTTGCCAGAGTACATAGATGAAATATTGAATTTGTTCAATATGGAAACAATAAGAACGGTTCTTGTTGCATGGAAGAGGTTGGAGCAAGAATCAATTGTTTTGACACTTGATGAGTGAAACCACAAGAATGATTTTATCAATCTTGTATACCATGATATGTAGATCCAGATCTGTCCAATGCTCTAAAGGTTATAGCATTCATATGATGATTGTTGGACAATAGTAAAGATATTCTTATGCACTTTCGAAGAAGTAAGAATATGTTCTGTATGCAGAAGTGACAAATGGTTCATTGCAATGAGTTACATTGGCTTTGTCACACATACAAGTAAAATTTTATCTCAATTTTAAGCTATTTGTTTTGAGTTAGAAGGTGGCACAATAAGATGGAAGAAAGTTCCATGATGACTTGGATGAGTTCCAATGTTAATATTGTGGCGGACACTGCAACGAGGGCTAAGTATATAATCGCTTTAGAGGTGGCATAAAAGATGCAAAGTGGATAGTGATAATCCAACTTATTTGTGGCACTGTCGTCCAGGTCATATTGGCATAAAACGCATAAAGAAACTCCATTCTGATGGACTTTTGGAGTCTCTTGATTTTGAATCATTTGACACATGCAAGCCATGCCTCATGGGCAAGATGATCAAAAACCCGTTCTCCGGTATAATGGAGCGAGCAACGGACTTATTGGAAATCATACATACCGATGTGTGCGGACCAATGAGTATTTTGACGCACGGTGGATATCACTATTTTTCTAAGTGTGCTAGTACTATGTAGTTCTATTGTATGACAATAGTGACAACATAGTCTCGGCCAAGGTACAAAGGTCTCACCAGAAGACCAAGTTTATACGATGCCATCTCATAGAAGATGAGAAATGCGTGTTGACGCAAAATAACATGCAAATACAAACGGACCTGAAAGTGTCAGACCCGTAGATAAGGTTTACCACATACAAGGCGTATGAATAACACCGGAATGCCATAGGTGTTAAAGGCGCAAGTATGACTAGATTATTGACTCTAGTGCAAGTGGGAGACTGAAGGAAATATGCCCTAGAGGCTATAATAATATTGTTATTATCATATTTCTTGTTCATGATAATGTTTATACTCCATGCTATAATTGTATTAAGCGGAAACATTAATACTTGTGTGGTTTATGAACAACACCGTGTCCCTAGTACGCCTCTACTAGACTAGCTCATTGATTAATGATGGTTAAGGTTTCCTAACCATAGACATGTGTTGTCAATTAATAATGAGATCATATCATTAGGAGAATGATATGATGGACAGACCCAAATAAAGCAGAGCAATTAGATCATGTCATTGTGTTCATCTTTGCGAAGCTTTTCTATGTCATGTATTGTATTCCTTAGACCATGAGATAATACAACTCCCTAGTATCGGAAGAAAGCTTTGAAGTCATCAAACGTCATCCTATGTGAGGGTGATAATAAAGGTGTCTCTCAGGTGATCGGAAAGTACTTGTTGAGTTGTATGTATCGAGATGGAATTTGTCCCTCCCAAGTCGGAGAGATATACTTCGGGCCCACTCGGTAATCGATATCAACACCGCTTGCAAGCATGTGGTTAAGGAGTTAATCACAAAGTGATATCGGATTACGGAACGAGTAAAGTACTTGCTGTGAACGAGATTGAACTAGGTATGGCGATACCGACGATCAAATCTCGGGCGAGTAAAATATCGTGTGACGAAGGGAATACATATACGGGATTAATTGAATCCTGACATCGTGGTTCATCTGATATGATCATCGATGAATATGTGGGAGTCAATATGGGTTTCCAGATCCCGCTGTTGATTATTGATAGAAGATCATGTCTGCATATTCTCGAACCCGTAGGGTCACACACTTAACGTGCTTCGACGCTAGGATAGAATGGATAATTGGTTTATGAGTTTTAGTTCGGAGTCTCGGATGAGATCCAGGACATCACGAGAGGTTCCGGAATGGTCCGGAGAATAAGATTCATATAAAGGAAAGCAGTTTTTGGATTCCGGAAAGGTTTCGGAGTTTATCGGTATTGTACCGGAAGGTTCTAGAAGGTTCCGGAGTGGGACCAACGTGGGCCCACTTGACGGAGGCCTGCGTGGGCCTAAGGGGAAGTGCCCTGGCCGCCTTGGGCCAGGTGCACAAGGCCCCTAAGGCCCAGCCGGCCAAGCCCAAGGGGAAACCCTAAAGGAAACTTCAAATAAGGAAAGGGGGGAAACTTGCCCCCCACTCCTCCTTATCCAAGTCGGCTAGGGATTGGAGGAGGGGACTATGCTGGCCGCCCAGCCCTCCATATAAGGGGGGGGGGGCAGGGGGCGCAGCCCTCCTTCAACCCCAAGACCCAAAAACCCTAGCCACCCCTGCTGCCCTCCCTCTCTCTCTCTCGCGACTGCGCGTAGGCGAAGCCCTGCCGCAGAAACTCTCCACCATAAAGCACCACGCCGTCGTGCTGCTGATCCAATCTATCTCTCCACCATACTTGCTGGACCAAGGAAGGAGGAGACGTCGCTGCACCGTACGTGTGCAACTCTCGGAGGCGCCGCCACTTGCGGCGCAGGATCGGATCGGATCGCGAGGAGGAGACGGCGAGTACGACTACGTCAACCACGTTCTCTTGAACGTTTCCGCTGTGCGATATCTTCAAAGGTATGAAGATCTCATCTACCTCTCTCGTTGATTACATCTCCTAGATTAGATCTTGGCTTTCTTGTTCGCATCCGTAGGAAATTTTTTTGATTTACTATGCTGCGAAACCCTTCACCCTTTTAGTCTGTCCCCAATATATCTTTTTACTTTTATCAGCCTCATCAACATACCTCGTATTGTGTTCATCAACATATGAACTGGAAGGTCTTTTAAGTCTTTGACCCAGTTATTTACGGTTTCAGCAAGGTTGTTGTTTATGTAATCACACTTTATTGCAGGATTAAAAGCACTCCTCATCCATAAAAGGTTGTGATGCCTTTCCAAGTATACGGCAAAATCAGAGTTCTCAACATATATCTTGTCCATAAAAAATTTGTAGCTCTCAGGCTTGTAGGCCCTAACAGCAGTCCACATGTAGCGATATATAGTGCCTGAGTAGTGTCTGTACAGGTTCAGCATCAAATGAGCATGGCATTCTCTTTGTTCAGCATGTGGAAATACTGTCCTAACTGCATTTGCCAATCCTTTGCATGCATCAGTGCTTATGGCCAGTGGTGAAACATCACCTATTGATCTATGCAGTTGCCTCATAAACCACTCCCAGTTCTCCTCTAATTCCGACTGAAACAGGCCGAATGCCACCGGGAACATCTAGTTGTGCCCATCCAGTGCTGTCACTGATGCTAGACAACCATTCCATCTGCCAGTGAGGAAAGTGGAGTCTATACTCAAATATGGCCTACAACCCTCCTTGAATCCTTGAATACAGGGATCAAGGGCCATAAAAAATGGTTAAAATATATGTTCCCCTCCTCCTCTTTCATGTCAATCTCGACAACACTATCTTGAGACCTAGATTGTATTTCAGCCTTGAAGTTGTACAACAGCCTGAAACTATTATCCCAGTCCCCATATAGTGTTTTCAAAGCTCTCTCTTTACCTTTCCAAACGATGTGATACTGTAGCTCGACGTTGTAATCAGCCATAAGCTTTACCTGAATCGCCTTGGCAGTCTCATTTGGCGTTTTCTTAAGAATGGCCAAAGCATGCTTCTCAACCCATTCTGGAGTTGCACAAGAAGATCTTAGTTTGTAGCCTGTTGGACACTTGTGTGCAGGTCCCATCTTGTTCACCTGCATCGAAACATTCATTTTATAGATTAGTTGCTTCATAATAATTCCTAAACTTGCTTCACATATGAAAACCCAAACCTGTCAGTTAGAAATAGATATTTGTGTGCGAGGAAAGCTTGTCGGTACCCTAACTGTTTCTCCACCAGGAAGTATCCTAACGGAGATCTTCCTTGGGCATTGATCCTTCACCCTCTCCCCATTGTAGTGGTCTAATCTGCACCTCACCTCGTACCATTTCCTTGTGTTTCTAGTTCCGAAGACGTCAAACTCTCCGATGATACAATATTGCGCAAATGCTTTCCTGAATTCTACCATATTGGCGAAGTATGTGCCCACCATAATTATAGGTACCACTAGATCATATGTTATCGCTAACTCGCTAGTGACCTCATCATCTACCGGGATGGCAGCTTCCTCCATTAGTGATTCATCGATTACATCATCACCTGTTTCTTGTTCCACCACCTCTATTTCACTGTAATCATCTTCCTCTATGTCTGAAACGGGAGGACCTTCATTGTCTTCCTCTACATCATCATCACTAGGTTCACTAGCGATGCCAGGTACATCACACATTGTTTTCTCTGCCATGGGTTCGTCGATGCCATCACCTCCCATGGGTTTGACATTGACATTCTGCCAATCTACTTGATGTGCTAATAAATTTTCTCCCACATCTGTTTGTACTAGTGATGGTGGTTCTGCCCTTTGTTCCATAAAATCTTCTTCAATTTGGCATTCTCATTGACAAGTATCCTCGTTATCTGAGTCTGCTAACGTCCAGTCCTTTGTAGGGGAGGGGGTGGTGTTTTTGTAGGGGGTGGACTCCTTGTTGGTGTTTCTGGTGGGGGTGGACTCCTTGTTGGTATACTTCTTGGGGGTGATCTTCTTTGTGTTTGACTTCTTGGGGGTGTTATCGGTGGTCTTCTTTGTGGTTGACTTCTTGGGGGTGTTCTCCTCGGTGGTCTTCTTTGTGTTTGACTTCTTGGGGGTCTTATCCTCGGTGTTCTTCTTTGTGGTTGACTTCTTGGGGGTGGTTTCCTTGGTGGTCTTCTTTGTGGTTGACTTCTTTGGGGTGTTCTCCTCGGTGGTCTTCTTTGTGGTAGACATCTTGGGGGTGTTCTCCTCGGTGGTCTTCTTTGTGGTAGATATCTTGGGGGTCTTATCCTCGGTGGTCTTCTTTGTGGTTGACTTATTGGGGGTGGTTTCCTCGGTGGTCTTCTTTGTGGTTGACTTATTGGGGGTGGTTTTCTCGGTGGTCTTCTTTGTGGTTGACTTATTGGGGGTGCTTTCCTCGGTGGTCTTCTTTGTGGTTAAGGGGGTGTTCTCCTCGGTGGTTTTTTTTGTGGTTGACTGGGTGTTCTCCTCGGTGGTCTTCTTTCTGGTTGACTTCTTGCGGGTGTTCTCCCCTTGGTGGTCATCAACCACTCTGCCCTAGACTGCGCGGAGGCATTCTTTCTGGGGGAGGTCTTCTTGCATAGGAGCTTGCGGTTCCGCTTCAGAGTATCTGTTAGAGTAACCTTTGCAGTATTCTTTGGACTTTCCTTTCGATTATCAACCTTACTAGGGCTGATCCAATCCCTTATGGAACTAGGCATGTTCCCGTTAACTTCAGTTAAACCATACTCTGGATCAGCATGGGTGGTTACGTTACCGAGAAACAGTATATGGTTATTCGATCCATATTTATCCAATGCCACATCTAAATTAGGTTGATTGTTAATGCCAATCTCAATGTAATCTTGGATCCTTCTATTATACCACATATATTTTGCTTTTTGGTGAGATCCCATCAGCAAGTTCTCACTAAACTTTCCAATCTGTTCAGCTACTTGTATCCCCTTCTGGCGATCGACGTAGACATCAACATCGTGTCCTTTAACGAGAACATTTGAGCCATCATCAAGTTCTGCAGTGTAGTTGTCGAATGTGGCCACCATTCTCAAAGGAGGAGGAGGTTCAGCAGCAGCAGGTTTTTCAGCATCAGCAGCACCAGGTTTTTCAACACCAGCAGGAGGTTCAGCAGCTGGATGATGTTTACCAGCAGCAGGTTTACCAATAGCAGCAGATTTACTGCTAGCATGTGTAGCAGCTTGAGCACCAGCAACAGATTTTCTTAGATTACCAGCATGACGAACAATATCAGCAGGATATTTCTTGGATGCCAGGGCAACAACACCATCTCGTGTTCCACCAAAAAAATTTAGCATGCAAAATGTGGCCAGGAGAGCCTGCAAACCTTTCCAATTGATCTTCAATCATTTGCATGTCCACAGGTGTAACAACCCCCCGTGGTGATACCCATTCGAATTCTGCAGTTTGTGCAGAGCCCATTAGAACAATTCCACGAACAAGTTCAACCATCCCAGATATAGACTTCAAGCTTCTTTCTGGAGCGGTCAAGTTTACCGTACGACCCTCCACAACTAGGGAGTGGCCATTGTCAAACATAGCAAGGTACTGATGAATTTGTAGAGGGAGGCTGTAATCTTTCCGAATCCTACTCGACACAAAGTTGGGGAAATAAGAAATGCTTGTTAGTGTTCGACTAACAAACATTTCTCGCTAAAATATATCTTGATTTCCTACATCCAGCTAGCAGATACCGATGAAGAATGGTAAAATACATAAGAGAAGACAAGCTCACCTCCTCCGGCTGCTCAGGGTGAGACATGATTCCTGAGTTGCGGGCCCTTCCATCCTCTGTGCTGCACAGCTCATCTCCCGGCGATGGCGATCTATCTCCGCGCAACGGCTCGCTTGACATTCGGCATCACCGCGGGCCGTCGGGCGCGGGCACATGAGCTATAAGCAGCGCTATCTGTCTGTGTCGTCGCCGCCGCCTCCGCCGTCCTAGGGTTCAGGCAAGGTTAAGGGCGGAGGAACGAAGTAGATCTTGACCGTACACCTCTGCGGAGTGACCCCATTACATCGAATTGCCACGCAGATTGACACGCTGGAACTAACATGAGACGGAGAAATACTGACATGCGGGACCGCAATGGGCCCAGAACGGGAGAAGTCACGGCAATATTTGGTTTGGCCTACATTCGTTCAAAATAGGCCCTCTGAGGAATTACCTACCCAACTTTTCAAATGACGTCTATTACAGGCAACAAAGGTACATGTGAGCCTGTGGCAAGGAACTCGGTGACCGCAAACAAAATCGCCCGCAGTTTCATGTATTGCTCATAGCGAGCACTAGGGCAACTTGGCCGGCTCTTTACGGCCCATGAATAGGTATAGTTGTGTTTTTTATTTTATTTTAACACAATAAATAAATAAATAATATCTAATCACATCACTACTAATAGTAATCTCAAAAGCTGCTCATGCATATAAAAAAATATTCACATTTTGAAAACCATGTTCACATGGTTAAAAAATGTTCAGCCATTCTGAAAAAAATGTTAGGGAATTCAAAACAATATCCAGGAATCCAAAAAAACATGTTCATACGGTTCAAAAAACCGTTACACAAGGTTTTAAAATTATGTTCACTGGTTCAAAATGATGGCTTAAAAATTTGAGGTTCAAAAACATGGGTTCAAAAACATCATGGTGTATTCCTTCGCTCGCCCTTCCCCGACCGAACGACCTAGCGAGAGAGGGGCGCCCAGGCATCGACCAACGGCGGCGCTCGTACTCCTCCTGCCCCCTGCTCCTGCAAACGGTGTGGGCGTGCGGCAGCCCTCCAGCAATCATGGCGCAGTCCCCCTTCTACCATTCCTCCCTAGTCCCTCTAATCTATCTCCTCCTTTTGCAGGTTCGGGCCAAAGGTCACCGGTGCAGGCGCCCTCCACCCTCGATCGCTCTCTCCCGTTCGGCACCACCGCACCAGCACGAAGGGTGGCCGCACTGCCCTCTCCCTCTCCAGCGCCTTGCCCACTCACTCTCACAATATTCTCTGTCCAGATGCAATTCATTACTTTGGACATCCAAACAGGATTTGGTATTCAATCATGATATCAATTATGAGCACCAAATACCTAAACATCCAAACAGAAATATTGGTATTGAATCTCAATGCAAATATCACATGGTAATGACATTTGAGCCAATGCAATGCCAAGCCCACGAATACAAACATCCAAACGAAACCTAAAGGTAAGTTCGAAGCGACGTACCTACCGACGTATTGCAAGATTATTAGTAGAGATTTCTTTTTATTGTCTAACTGTCCGATAAAAGTGATGATAGGAAACTAGAGGGCTTGATTTGCTTGCATGTAGTGTTTCGGAATAATTGACCAACGGTAGCTAACTGATGTTGTTTATGGGTTTGAAAACTATGCTTTTGATCAAATTTAACTCATTTTTATTTTATTTTTAAAAAATAAATTTTAATATATTTCAAATTTGTGATTTGCAAATATTGGAAAAGCTTCTTGATTTTTGTTGCGCTGGCCTCGAACTCTCAATCCGCACCACCGCCAGCCGTACTCTTCATTGTCATCGACTAACTCGCTCCACCTCAACTTCGAGGGCTATCACACGTCAAGGTGCGCCCCTTTGTCCTGGCAAATACTCACTGGACTAATTTGCCACCTATGCAGTTTTTTATCCCGTTGCAACGTACGGGCATTTTAGCTAGTATATTATTAAGAACATCGGCCTTCTATGCCACCTACTTCATATGTTCCGTTGAGGGTAGTGATCTTTGTGATCGTGGTGTTGCTTGTATTGATGTTTCTTCTTAGCCTATATGTAAATAATGGAACAACTCTCTTGTAAACCATGTGACCCTACTTTGTTTGAATACTTTTATCTCAAAACAATGTATTCATACATATATGTAATGCATATTTAATATAACATTTCACAAGATGTAGTCTGGAAGACACGGTGATAATGATTCATACTCCGTGTAGATCAAAGTAAACAGGCACATCATCTATGACTTCACCCCCAACAGGGCAAAAGAAGTTCACAAGGAAGCAATAGCAATAATGACGAATCAAATCCAAGGATTGCAATGTCAAAAGTACTCTAGCTACCTATCCAAAAAGGTATCCCATCGAAATCCTTATCTCCCTTTTGGGATAAAGAAACTAAAAGGAGATCAAGTCGTGAGGATCCTACCCAAGACGAGGAAATAATAGAAGCTGGGTCCCATGCTGCTGCCTCCGAAGGAGTTGGAGTGATCACTTCTTTAACCGTGCAAAAAAACAAAATAGCTCAAGGGATAGATACTGACAAAATAACGACAGAGGCAATTGGACCAGACAGTGCGGAGCTCTAAGGAGCCAAAGCTGCTGGCTGTATCTAAGGTACTAGAGCAGGAAGGCATCGGGAACTGGATCTGTAGGAGCAACAACTGGACCAGAAGACATGCAGGGTGGATCCTTACGGTGCGGTAGCTTCTTTCTCATGTCGCCCTCTGGCTGATATAGAGGATGCTTGGAACCAAAATCCAACTTTAGTTGCACATTCTTTTTGATCATCTGGCGGTTGATCAACCGCTGGATGTAAGGGGAAAGTTGATCCCCCTCTTATGATCATAACTTGTCAGGCGTAACTCATTCACAATAAAATGAAGAATGTCAAATGACTCGCCTTTTGAGATGGCTGATATCAAATTCCATGCGTAGCCTCTGATACTGCTGCCATCGCCTGATCGAGGCATGAGAGTCACCCTTAAGATTTTGTTGATGGAAGCTGGAATAGGCAGCAACCCAGGAAGCTTTCCAGGAGTGACGTCCAGAACATTTGGATTGTAGAACTCAACGGCGTTAGCACGGCCATAGTAGTCTTTCCCGTGAATCGGAAGTGTTTTAACTTGTGATAAGCCCAAAGCCTGACCAAACTCATCCATGGTGGCAACAAGTCGCAGGCCATTTGTCATCCAGGTCAGCTCGCTCGTTTCATCATCCACGTGAAAGGTGGCATAGAACTGCCGAATGAGCTCTTCATCCCATGGCTGCTCCAGATTCATGATGTGAACCACCTTAGCTCGTCGGCAACATTCATAGAGACCATCAAACACTTCCTGCTTCTGAATATATTCCCAATCAATCCGCTTATGCTCGGCGAACTTCTTGGTCTTGTAAACAGTTTCGTACAGATCCTGCTGCACAAGAGTGTGAAAGCGGTCATCGGTGGCATCCTTGTCGCTCTCATATTGGTTAACCATTCTGAGCTTGCAGAACTTCTTACACGGAAGTTGGTTGTAGGGCTCAGGACTCCTAGCTGCATGCTGCAGAGCTGGTGTCCGTCGAGAGCTCGAGAAAGTCGTTTTCTTTGCGTGAACCCCAGCAGCCGTTCTCTTGGGCTTGTTTGAAGACTGAACAGGTGCATCCCCAAATTTGGACCTGCTTCGTGTCCTAGTCTGCTCAGATGTTAGTTGGATCTTCTGTTCAGAACCCTCACGAGAAGGATCAAATTGGTTCATGGTCTTGAGCTTTTTGGCAGGAGGCCGATCACTCTTAGAAGATGGCTTCCTTCTAATAGGCATCTCCTGATTACTGGGGTTGGGAGGAGGCTGAGCACTCTTAGGAGCTGGCTTCTTAGCTATCTTGTGCTTTATGGCAGGAGGCCGAGCTTGCCTCCATGCTGTCTTATTCAGATGAGTCTGAAACACAGGAGAAGAGGGCTCATACTCTGACGCTGACTCTGACTCTAACTCATCTGATGCAGAAGCTTGAGGAATTTGCTCTTCAGAGTTGATCTTTGCTATTTTCATAATGCACCTGTGAAAAATAGTATAGGAGGAAAGTATCATGGGATGATCAAGATAGAGTCAGACTTACATAGATATAAAAAAATGTCACAATAGCAGCTAATTCCACCAGAAATCAACCAAATTTCAAAAAATCTGGTCCCATTCAAACAATAAGATGCTTGAATCTAGAAATTATATTCGATGTCAGCACTGACAAGTTCATCATGGACGCACTTGGGTGCAAGCATATGACAAAAGTTAGATGAGTAATTATTTCTACCGCCAACCTTACACATTGTTGAGGACTCAACTGTAGCAGAACTTCTAGGTTACGGTGAACTTACAACTTGTAAGGATGACCAAATCAACAAAATGTGACCGGATTTAATCGATCTCACCGCGACCCCACGAACCCTGCAGATCTGGAACGAGTTGAACAACTCTAGGACAGAAACGATGAACTCAAGCGTCCGAGGAACGGCGGCGCGAAGGTCGCGCTCGAACCGAACTAGGAAGACGGCGACGCAACAGGAGCTGGAGGCGAATCGGAGAACTGGGTGGGCCGGCCCATTTACTCGTTCTCTTTCTGACAGCTTTCTATTTATTCGTTCGCTTTCTGTCAGCATGCTTTTAAATTCGAAATTTGTTCAGTTTCGAATCTGAAAAAATTCAAACATTGAACAAATTTCGAAATTGAACAAATTTCGAATATGAACAAATTTCAAATATGAACACATTTCGAATCTGAACAAATTTAAACAATTTTCAAATTTGAACAATTTTTTGAATTTGATCAAGTTACGCATATGAACAAAAAACGAATTTGAACATTTTTTGTATGTGAACAAAAATTTGAGTTCAAACAAATTTTGTATATGAATAAATTTTGAAATTTGAAAACGTTTGAATCAGAAAACAATTCAAAATCTGAAAAAAAAATCGAAGCCAGTAAATAGTTGGTCGGCGATGCTGGGCAAAGGTAAGAAGTTGACCGGGAGGGGTGAAGTTGGCAATGCCTCGGTTCCACGAAGACGCCAACACCGCGGCTAGCCGCTGTGGAGATGAAAGAGCAAGCCCTAAAACTTGGGGTTTGAGGGTGCGGGTGTCGGGGTCTTAGGGTTGGAGGTGGGAGGCTCGCTGGCACCAAAGATGGAGTCGGTCGGAAGAGGGTGGGAGGGAGGGTCGGGCGGGCGAAGGACCGGCAGGGGTGGTGGATCGAGGAGGCAAGGCGGCGCTTGCACCGTCGGCCGCGGGTGGCGGTGGCAGGCGGTGGAGGCAGGGGCACTGGGGAGGAAGAAAATGAGGGTGGTAGGTAGAGGGCGGAAGGAGGAAGAAGATAAGGAGGTTAAGGAGGAAGACAACCGAGGTAGGGGAAAACATCAGTCGGTCGCGACCCACGTGTAGTGTACAAGTCGATGATATAATACTCACGAAAGTCCCCTTCCGTAAATATCAAATCCCCCAGAGTGGTACAACAAAAACATTGCGGGTCCGCAACTTTATGTATTGATCGATACCAACCAAAAGTGTACAAAAGATTCGAGATCATCCTCGGTCCATTGAGGAGTCTCATTTGTAAACCATTTCAAACTAGCAAATCTAATTAGTAATGGTATTATAAGGCATAGCACCATTACAACCATGAGCATTTATTTATGAACAGTCGCTAAGCTCCACTAACTATTCTATAATTCTACGCTTCGGTGTTCGATTCCTCATCGCTAGTATCGTAAACATTACCGTAGTCAACTCCTTCTACTCCTCCAGAGAGATCCGGCTCCTTGTAGTATTGTTCCTCACTATCGTCAGGAACATCTTCGCTATTCTCACAATCTAAAGCAAGGGTTTTCGAGGATAGATTGAGTACGGGCGTACTCAGCAAGTTCTATAGAAATGGTGTATCATGCTATAACAATAGCTTGGAATAAGAGAATTTCAAACATATGCAAGTTTTGGAAAATAGTTTTGTTGGATGAATTAAAGTTTTAATTTCATAAAAACTATGTTCATTAGTCTTCGCGGGTTGTTAGAACTTTTGCATAGTTCCTTTCCACGCGGCGTTCGCAATTCCTTTCCCGGAATAAGAAGTAACATGTCACAATTCTATACACTCTACAGAGGTGCGCTAATTTGCCCACAAATGTCCTTGGCCCTATTTCCAATATCATACTTCCTGTGGTATGAGGCCAGTTACCAAGTATAGCCGAATCATGCCGAGCACAAACTAATTCTGTGATCCACCCATCGTAATTAATCTGAACCACAGTCCAAATCAATTACCCTCTCCACTAGAAGACATTAACTGTTACTCTGTTGCACAGAGCAGGGATGTTTACCATGAGCTCCCACCCATTGATTTTCCTCGAAAGGAATCTCAATCCGGCTATGCCTCCGAGGATATACGAAACTTGGAAGTAACTTCCGATTCGCTTGTCCCATACCAAGTTCTGTGGTCAGCGTGATTTACGGCGCTTTGGAATAACTGATAATAGTTGTTATTAAATCCTAGGTATTCCCGATATAATGGAACCTCCACCGTACGACACTCCGTTTGTACATCTAATCCATGGTTCCATCATCCACCAATTCTTTTTGGAAGAAGTATTTTGATGCAATTGGTATGAAATACTACGCAGTTGTATACTTTTGAAAATACTCAACAGATATGAACAAGAGTGACCTTGCCTGACAACTGCAAGATAATGCAGTTCGAAGGTTTTACTTGACCCTAGACCTGTGGTTCCGAAGAATGACCATTGTCCGAATAGAAGACAATGTTTTAAAATCCAAATGATTTGAAAAGATTACTTGCAAACTAATTTTTATAAACCCTTCCCATATTTTTGAGTGATTTGTTATTTGAGTTTCTTGTTGCTCATATGAATTTCCCTTTAGAACCTTCATATTAATTTCACTTTAGAATGTTCATATATCTGAAGAATTCTTTCGTTGTTCACAAGGGATATACTGCTTCACTATAGAAAGACCCATTGAATTGAAGCACATCATTGATCGAACAACCAGATAAGCTATGAGCCACCGGAAGGATCGTGGATAGCTAGAACTCTATGAAAAATCTTTCTATGCCGCAAAGATGGATATATTGCAAACTCAGAAGAAGTTCCAAGATATTCTTCTTAAACTGATTTATATACTATTTTGAATATTTTCATATTCAAATGGTATTCTTTTTGTTCAAAATAATAATCTCCAATATTTGGAAAGTATTATTTCTTGGTTTTTATTTTCTTTTGGTACCTTATTAATACCCAAGTCATTTAGCAAAGACATAATTGAAATTTTGTTTTTTAAAACTTCACACAAGTGCTATAACAGTATTCAAAACTTTTCTTAAAGTTTAAAAGTATTTTGATAAATATTTGAATAAGTGTTTAAATATTTATCTCATTTATCAACAAAACAATAGTTAAAAACTTTTATCCCTAAAACTTTCATTTGAAGACATATTTGAGTTAGTCATATTTTTAGTTTCCAAAAAGGTATTTTTCATAATTTTTGGACTACAAAATAAAAATGTATGTCTAATTTACAGTTAAGCCCCTGGAATTAAAACAAATCACAAAATTAACTCCAGGTGGGACCCCACTGGTCAAACCCCTTGGTCAAACCGACCGAGCCAGTTTGGTCAGATTGAATCACCGCACCCCCACCTTGCTCACTCTCTCTCGCAATGCAATGGCGATGTGGTCGCCTGCGCCATCGCCGGCGTGCGCTGGCCGTCTCCGGCCACCGTTGGCTTTGCCGCCGCCTAAATGACCGCCTCCTTCCGCTCAACCTCTTCATCAAGGGAATCGAGCGATGGTGCTCGCTTGCTCTCATGCGCATCCCCTCTGGCCCTCTAGGGTTAGGGTTTTGATGCGCTCATTGTCTCTGACGAGCTTGGCCATTCTTCTCGGCTGGGCTGGCTAGCTTATCTTCCTCAAGGTGTCCTAGGGTCACTGGCTTGGGCTACATCGAGGTGTTCTTCCTCGATGGCCTCGGCCATGTCTTCTGCTACCTCTACTTCCCCTCCAATGGAGCTCAGCTCCATGAACAAGTAAGCGACTCTCTCCCCTCACTCTCTCTTGCTCTGTCATTGCTCTAGATAGTCTCTTGATGTGAGGACCCCGGCTTACCACCCGGGATACCCGTTATGCATAAAATTCACGATCCCATGAAGACCATCGTGAATCCATATAACAGATTCGGCATTTCAGATTACAACATCCATTACATAGAGAGTTCAAATAGTCTTACATAGGCCACTTGGCCGAATATAAATGCCACGCATGGCAAGTTCAACTGACACATACTTAGTAAGTAGCTGCGGAGATACACGTAGCATAGCTGACCCGAGCCAGGCCTACTACCCTACAAGCGACTGACTGGGAAACGTTCCTAGTTCACATCGGCGTTGTCGTAACCGCCATCGTCCTCTTCGTAGTCATCTCCTAAGTTTGGCCAAGTTAATAGCCAGGGACAAAGCCATGAGTACATTTTGAATTGTACTCGCAAACCATCTAAGAGAGTTATTGAATATGCATTTGGTTGGAGCAAAGGAAAGGCTCTAATCTAGTTTATCCTATCTAACAGATTTCTCTTGTCGATATAGCATATCTTACGACATCTCTATATCTTTGTTGAAAACTTTTTGAAAACATATTTTATAAAACCTCTAGGGAAGGGGGAAACACTTCTTATGAAACTCAAGAATCCTTGGGCAATCAAACATGACCACCTCCAACCTCCTCGGCAGTACCCTCTAGGTACTCCGTCCATACTTCGTGCCACGGCAGTACTCTCCAAGTACTTCGTACAACACCTTCTCCATAAATCTGAAAATACTTTTATAAAACCAAAACTGACATTGGGCTAGATAGCGACCATTCCAACCGTCCATGACCGAGGACTCGGCTATTCGAATAGGTTTACACTCTGCAAAGGTTGTACACTTTACCCACAAAATTCGATAAATCCACCGGGAGTCCACCACGGACCGTCATACACAAGTATACGGGGCTCGGATAATCGAACATAGTTCTCCATCTGTCTACCTTAGTACGGGTGTCTACCCTGTGGAGTCTACCTCCTCGGCAAACCCTGGCTGTCTACCTCCGTCGAGCGTAGTTCTAGTGCCACGGCAGGAGAGACCCAAGTGTCTTCCAGGCGGGTAGCCTATTGGTGGGCCCGCTACACTATTGCCCACCACTTGCGACAACCCGGATTCTAGGGTCCTACGAACCCTTATATAGTGCGAGGCTCCCTGCACTAAAGCAGATAAACTTCAGACTAAGCCCCGTCCCATACCGGGGTAATGTGGCTGCACGGGTTAATTGTTTTGGTGGATACCTAGTGATCACTAATGTCATGTGAAAAACCACCAACATCCTTTTTCCTTAACTCCCATCTCCAGTAGTGTCAAAACCATTTTCATAAACATTTCAATGGAGTAGATACTACTCCAAGGTTTTCAAATTTTTTTGAGTGTTCCCATCCTAGAGTTTTTGGCTCCAATAGAAGTTTCCCAAAGGTTGTGATGCTGAACATCAAGCCACTTCTGCAAGGGTGTTGGATAGGTGTCAAGGGTGTCATCCCTAAGGATGATAATCAAATTCGACTTGTGGAGCTAAGTCGCCAACCATTGCTATTTAAGAAACAATAGCAATATGAAAACAATGCATAGAGGTAAAAAATAATAGAAAAGATGCAATGAGTAACATTAGGATTCAGATATGCAACAAGAAGATGGCTTGCCTTGAGTGGCTTGTCCCCGGTCCTCCTCCTCTTGATACTCGAAGACCTCCCCTTCCTCGGCACACTCATCGTTCGATTCTATCATCGGAAAATAATAACACCCAAGAAGCACACATGCATACATAGTCCACACACATGCCATACAATAGCACATTGCAATCAGTAAGTATTAGAAACAAACAAGTTTAGATTCTGGACCAAGATCTCATTTTATAAAAGAAAAGTCATCTTATTAATAGGAAAAGCAATTTCTAATGGCAAATAACCCTATACTCAATAAAAATAGCTTGCAGGCATCAAACTTGATCAAGAACTCACAACCAACATGAAATCAGATAGATAACAATCTTAAGAAGCCAACCCAATTGGAATCACTCCAAAACAAAATAGGGTTGATTTATAAAGGTTTTCCTAGTCTTCAATATCACTAGAAGTGCTAAATAATTCTTAAAAACTTTTTGTAACTCCTAAAATTATACCAAAGGTCAATTCAGAAAGCTACAGTAATGCATAACACTGAGAAGTTTGAATCACCCCAAAATAATATTTCTAAATGAAACAATAAATCAAACAATGCTATTTTTCAATAACACCAAAATAATTACTGTAGGAAAAGTAAAGCTCCTAAAATAGCAAAACAAGTTCCTCATAAATCACAATACAACAAGGCATCACTGAAAAATGAAATCACTCATTTTCATAATACCAAACTCGAGATTTGGATTAATGGGTGAAAACCACTAGATCTACACATTTTAATTCTCAGATATTATCCAGAGTCCAAAAATATTTGCATGCAGTACCAGAGGATAGGTAACACTTCAAGGATCACAGAAAATTTGAAATACAAATTTTTGATGCCCAGATAATTTTCTAAACAATTTTGAATGTAGCAGGGAATAGCAAATAACAAAAGTTTGTATACGAAAAAAGGTAACAGGCCGGATCTGGCCAGGCCTCACGGGATCCAGGCAAGGCTAGCCCGCTGGCTCGCCGACCAGTCCGACATGGGGCCGAAGGGGTACTAGCGGTCCTCGACCGTCCGATTAGAAGGCGATCGATGGTAGGGTGTTGTCTCCTTCGCTGGACTAGGTGCGCGTGGGAGCAAACCCTAGGGAGGTGATACATCTCAAATGTATCTATAATTTTTGATACTCCATGCTTGTTTTTACACCATTTGCTTTATGTTTTGATGCAATTCTTGGAATTTTTATGCATTTTCCAGAACTAACCTATTAACGATATGCCACAGTGCCAGTTCCCTGTTTTCTACTGTTTTTGTGTTTCAAAAAAGTTACATAGGAAATATTCTCGGAATTGGATGAAACAAAAGCCAAACCTCCTAATATTTACTAAAGCTTCCAGAAGACCGAAGAGGAGATGGATGGGGGCCACAGGCCAGCCACACCCTAGGTTGGCCCGGCCAGCCCCTGGCCCGCGCCCCCTAGTGGTGAGGCCGCCCTGGCCCACTTCTGACGCCACCCTTCCGCCTATATATTCCTCCCGACGGGAAAAACCTAAAGACCTGATCAATTTTCCAGAAACACATTGCGATCTGCCGCCGTCGTCGACCCGAGATCGGGAGGGTCTAGAAGCTCTTCCCGGCACCCTGCCGGAGAGGGGAATCACCACTGGAGGTCTTCTTTATCGCCATGCTTGACTCCGTCGTGATGAGTGGGTAGTCTACCTTGGACTATGGGTCCATAGCAGTTGCTAGATGGTTGTCTTCTCCACAATGTGCTTCATGTTTAGATCTTGTGAGCTACCCTACATGATCAAGATCACCTTTATGTAATTCTACATGTTGTGTTTGTTGGGATCTGATGAATATTGGTGTTATGATTAAGTTGATGTTCTGAATTTCATCTTATGTTATCTCTATGTTGTTTATGATCTTGCATGCTCTCCGTTGTTAGTAGCTATCTTGGCCAAGTAGATACTAGTGACTCCAAGAGGGGGTATTTATGCTCGTGTGGGGACCCCGACTTACCACCCGGGACTCCCGTTATGCATACAATTCATGATCCCAGGAAGATCGTCGTGAATCCACATAACCAAGTTGGCATTACAGAAATACATCATCCATTACATAACGAGTTCAAATAGTCTTACATGGCCACTTGGCCGAATTTAAGTGCCACGCAGGGCAAGTTCACTATCAGTGCAGCGGATACAAGGGTAGCATCGGTAGCCCGGTCCATGCCTCTACCCTACGGGCGACTGACCAGGAGATGGGTCCTAGTTCGCCCCGGTATCGTCGAACTCCTCACCTTCGTCATCATAGTCTTCCTCATAATCTGACCAAGTTAATAGCCAGGGACAAAGCCGTGAGTACATTTCAATTATACTCGCAAACCATCTAAGAGGGAGTGATTAACATGCAGTTTGGCCATAGCAAGAGAAATGGTTTCGGGTCACTTGCTCTATACTACTCATAGTTTCTCGTGTCGATATAGCATGTCCTACGACATTTCTATATCCTTATTAAAGAAGAATTTTTATAAAACCATCTTTACTAAGAGTTCTAGGGAAGGGGGAAACTCATTTATTTTCCAAGATCAACAATGGTCAATCATACATGACCATCCTCCTTCCTCAGCAGTACCCTACAAGTACTCCGGGTCACCCACGTGTCACGGCAGTACCCTCCGAGTACTCCATCCAACACCTTCCTCCTTTCTCTTTCCAAAAACATCCTTTGAAAACAAAACCGACATTGGGCTAGATAGCGACCATTCCAACCGTCCATGACCAAGGACTCAGCTATTCGAATAGGATTTCACTCTGCAGAGGTTGTACACTTTACCCACAAGATTCGATAGATCCGCCGGGATACCACCTCGGTCCGTCATACACAAGTATGCGGGGCTCAGATAATCGAACGGAGTCTTCCATACATCTACCTTCGTACGGGTGCCTGCCCTGTGGAGTTAACCTCCCTGGCAAACCCTGGCAGCCTACCTTCATTTAGAGTGTAGCTCCAGTGCCATGGCAGGAGAACCCAAGTGTCCTCCGGTCGGATAAATCCCGAAGGATCCCGATTCACTATTGCCCATAGTCTTGCGGCAACCCGGATTCCAGGGTCCTACAAACCCTTATATAATATGAGGCTCCCCGCACTAAAGTAAATAGACTTCAGACTAGGCCCCGTCCCATTCCGGGGTAATGTGGTTGCACGGGTAAATTGTTTCGGTGGATACCTAGTGATCACCAATGTCATTTAAAAGTCACCATCTCCTTTATCCTCCATGAGCATCATCATTTGCTCAAAGCCCCTTTTGTAAAACATTTCAGTGGAGTAGGTGCTACCCCAAGGTTTTTGAAAGCATTTTCAAGAAAACTTTTTGAGTGTTCCCATCCTAGAATTTTTTTTGGCTCCACTAGAGGGTTTCCCAAGGGTCTTTCTGCTAATCAACAAGCCAACTACTATAGGGGTGAAGAGTAGGTGTTCAAGGGGGTCATCTCATAGGATGATAACAATGGGCTCGTGGAGCTTGAGCCAACAATATAATTGCTACAAGAGCTATAGCAATATAAAAACATGCAATTTTATAAACCATTACGCAACCTGCAAAACAAGTGAATAGGATTCAGATATGCAACAAGTTAGATGGCTTGCCTTGAGTGGCTTGTCCCTAGTCCTCCTCTTCCTGATACTCAAAAACTTCCCCCTCTTCGGTACACTCCTCGTTCGATTCTATCGCCGGAAAAATGGTAGCACACAATGAATATACATGCATACACAAGTCTCAACACTTTATGCACACCATACCATACAAACAAGAGTATCAAAAGCAAACAAGTTAATAAAACAAAACAAGATTTTATAGGTTTTAGTTATTAAGTTAATCCTACTTCGAATCTAGGGTTTTTCAAACAAAGCAATTAACACACTAATTATTTCCAATAAGCCTGTGGGTGGTTCTATGGACCAAACAACATACTGAGTAAACTAACAGGTTGACAACAATCTTAAGAATCCAACAGAGTTGGGTTTTCACAAAAACAGTTTGTGGTTTAATTCCTATGAATTAAACAATAGGAAATAATACTATAACACCAAAATAGACCTCAGATATTCTCTGAGCATCAGAAAAATATGAGCTAAATTGTTTTGGAAAGCTCTTCCAGAGAACAACCCAACAAAATTGGATTCATATAGAAATTCCTAATATTCTGCAGATGGCAATTTTCCTAAGATTAACTACACAAACAAACAAATCAATTACTACTGCAAAAGTATGGGTCCTAAAATAGTAAAACAACTTGGTCAAGCAAACTAACATGTTAAGATATCACTGAAAATTGGATCTACTCATTTTTAGTATACAAAACTCAAGATATAAAATAAACATTGAAAAAGGATCTAATTAGCTTCACTATTTATCATTTCATCTACAAAGGGTCTACAAACATGGGAACTATGCCATTTGAAAGATATGACAGCAACCTACACATAGAAATTTGAATCAATCAATTTGCTCATACAAAGAATATTCTAGGAATTTTACAAGTTCACAGATCAAATCAAATTTGAAACAGATTTCTAAAAAAATAGATCCAGGCCGGATCTGACCGAGCCAGGCCGCCAAGCGATGGGCCAGCCCAGATCTGACGCGGCGTGGCGGGAAATGGCCGATTTGAATGGCTGGCCAGCGGGCCAGGCCAGTCAGCGGCGCTGGGGGCCGAATCGGTATGGGGCGTCGAGCGCCGTTCGATCAAGTGAAGATCGATGGCCTCGGTTCGTCGTCTCCGCGACAGAGGGTTTAGGTCGACGGCGAGGCTAGGGTTTCACTAGGGTGGTACGGTGCTCACCTAGGGCTCGTCGGCGACGATTGGATAGCGTGGATCGGCGGCGGAGTGTCGGAGATGCTTGATGATGTCGTCGGAGAGGTGAACGGGGCCGCAGCTTCGATCTAACTCACCGCCATTGCTCCCAGGTGCTCCGGCGAGGTCGATGATGTCGTCGGCTACCGATGGATCTAGGGCATGAAAAGTATAGCGTTAGATTCAGAAGAGGTCTGGGAAGCCAGTGGGGAAGAAAAGAGAGGGTGGCGGCGACGAAATCTGATGGCAACCTTCCCCTTCTTCCTCGGCTTTAGTGTTTCTCCGGTGAGCTCGCTAGGGCTAGTCATGATGAACGAGAGCGTGGGATACAGAGAGAAGAGCTCACAGAGGAGAGGAGATGCGGAGAGGGGGCAAATGGCAAGCAGAGAGGGTGAGAAGAGGGGTGCTCGAGATTTATAGGCTCGCGATGATCTCAGTTCAGTGTAGACTCGTTGGAAATGATTCGTCGGCTGGGGTGGCTTGCTGGGGACGGCGTCGTGGACTGAGTCCAACGATGCAAATGAGAGGCTCGAGCGTGCGCTGTGTCGACCATGATTAGGTCGGTTTTAGTTCAGGTGTGCTAGGTTTTGGTCACGGGCTGGACACGTCGAGGCATAGGCGAGCTAGGCGTGTGTGTCGCGTGAGGGAGCGTTCGATGCCGTGCAGAACGGTGCAAAGCACGAGTGAAATGGACGTGCACATGCTCTGGAACGCATTGCACGCTCTCAGCGTCCACGGCGTGTGCTCGACACGGTCAGAGCGAGGGCGGCTGCAGGGTCTATGGCCGATCGGAGCAGCTGGCATCGATTGGGTGGCGTCGATGGTGGCCAGAGGGCATTGATGGCAAGGCAGCAACGGCTGGCTTGCCGCTGAAGCCTCGGTCTCCATAGGCATGCGCATGGTCGGCGTCGGCGAGAGGAAGAGAGAAGGTAGGGTGCAGGGGCTGGGGTGTCTGGCAAGTGGGGTCGTGGGGGTCCTCCTAGGCGGCAGCTCATCGCCGACTGGGGTAGAGAGTGAAGAGAGTGAGAGAGAGGGGGTAGGGCAATCTTGCAAAGATTGCCTCGGGTTTCACCCCTCCCTTGTGTCCATTTGCTACAGGAAAAAGAGAATAAGAGAGGGAGAGGGTGGTGGCCGGCTGGGGGTGGCCTCTTGGTCGACTTGGCAAGGAAAGAAAGAAGAAATGGCAAATTCGGCCAAAATTTGTTTGAATTTTGAAAAGATCAAAATTTGATTCAAGCGGTGCTGATGATTGGCTAAGAAGTGATTTTTAAGTAGTAGAAGTCCACCTACCAAGTTTCAGAATTTTTGAACAAGTGGAGGTGGGGTTTTGGTGATGTTCCTATTTTCAAATAATGCTTCAAAAATAAAAGAAAAAGAAATTCTAATAAAGTGTGATCAAGCAAAGAGGTTAAGCTAGGGTTTCTATTTTACTTAAGCAAGCATCAAGACCAAGAAATTTAGCATAAGATCATAGCACCAAATATAATTCAAGAATAAAGATATTAGTTGTAGAGAAAATAGAAATTCAAACAAGAAATAAGCAAACACATGCACTCGCATAAAATCATGCATACACATACATGAAATCACACATGCTAGCACTCAAGCAATCATAGGAATAAAAGTTTTTAAATTACCCCAAAATAAAAGTGCCAAACTTTGGTCTAACAAGGCTTACAAAAGTGGGGTGTTACAGACCTTCCCCCCTTAAAAGAATCTCGTCCCGAGATTCGGTAGCTAAGCATTGAACAACTCGGGAAATTCTCACTGAAGATAATCTTCACGTTCCCAAGTGGCCTCGTCTTCTGTGTGGTTACTCCATTGCACTTTATACATGTTGATTTTTCTTCTACGAGTAAGACGGACATCTTTCTCCAAGATACGGATCGGTCTCTTGTGGTAGGTCAAATCATGGTTGAGGTCAATAGAGTCTTGGTCAACTTCCTTGAAAGTATCGGGTTTGCTAGGGGTTTGAAGGCATTTGCGTAGCTGTGATACATGGAACACGTCGTGGAATTCAGAAAGCTTCGGGGGTAGCTCCAGTTTGTAGGACATCTCTCCGCGGCACTCTAGGATCTTATACGGGCCAATATAGCGGGGTGCTAGCTTGCCCTTAACATGGAATCTTTGCATCCCATTGAGAGGTGTAACACGGAGATAAACGAAATCTCCCACCTGAAATGATATGGGTGTTCGTCGAGAATCGGCGTAACTCTTCTGTCTAGATTGGGTGGCTTTTAGTCGGTTTTGAGTCAGTTGCACTTGTTCTTCGGCCTTTTTAATGATATCGGGTCCAAATACTTGGCTCTCTCCGGTCTCGGCCCAGTTGAGAGGGGTACGGCACTTACGACCATACAAAGCTTCAAAGGGGGCCATTTGTAGGCTCGCTTGGTAGCTATTGTTGTAGGAAAACTCGGCAAAGGGTAGACAATCCTCCCACTTGGCTCCATATGAGAGGACACAGGCGCGAAGCATGTCTTCAAGGATTTGATTCACTCGCTCGGTCTAACCTCCTGTTTGCGGGTGGAAGGCGGTGCTAAAGGAAAGGTTTGTCCTAAGGGCTCGGTGTAGGCTTTCCCAAAATCGGGAGGTGAACTGTGATCCTCGATCAGACACGATTCTCTTCGTACCCCATGCAGGCTCACGATTTGGCTTATATAGAGCTCGGCTAGATTCTGGCCTCGGTCGGTGGTCTTGATGGGTAGAAAGTGGGTAACTTTGGTTAGACGATCAATGATGACCCAGATGGAGTCATGTCCCCTGTTTGACCTCGGAAGGCCGGTGATAAAGTCCATACCAACTTCTTCCCATTTCCACATAGTTATTTTCAATGGTTGGAGCAGACCCGCAGGTCTTTGGTGCTCAGCCTTGACACGTTGACAGACATCACACCGCGCAATGTAGAAAGCTATCTCTCGCTTCATACCATGCCACCAAAATTGCTCTTTCAGGTCTTGGTACATCTTGGTGCCTCCTGGGTGGATCGAGTAAGGAGTATCGTGGGCCTCCTTTAAAATCAGCTGCTTCAACTCATCGATGCTGGGGACGCACAGGCGTCCGTTATACCACAGCACACCTTGGTGGTCAATTGAAAATCCAGGTACTTCTTCTCGTCCCATCCTATGCTTGATCCCTTCAATACTCTCATGACCTTTCTGGGCCTCTTTAATTTGATCAAATAGAGTAGGCCAGACTTCAAGGTTGGCTAAAAACCCATGGCTTACCAGTTCAAGTCCAAACCTTTCAAACTCTTGGCATAGGGTAGGTTGGTTGGTCTTTAGCAGGGCATTTAGAGAGCTGGGCTCTCGACTGAGGGCATCGGCAACAACATTCGCCTTACCCGGGTGATAGTGAATGCCTAGATCATAATCTTTAATAAGCTCAATCCATCTTCGTTGCCTCATGTTCAACTCCTTCTGGGAGAAAATGTACTTCAAGCTCTTGTGGTCCGTGTAAATTTCACACCGGTTTCCCATGAGGTAGTGTCGCCAAGTTTTTAGTGCGTACACCATGGCGACGAGTTCTAGGTCATGGGTAGGGTAGTTTAATTCATGTGGTCGCAATTGTCGGGATAGGTAAGCAATGACCTTGCCGTCTTGCATCAAGACACTTCCAAGTCCAAGCCTGGATGCATCGCAATAGACGTCAAAACTCTTGGTAATATCGGGCATGGTTAAAATAGGGGCGGACACAAGTCTCTTCTTGAGTTCTTGAAAACTTTGCTCGCATTTTTCAGTCCACTTGAACATTTTGTCCTTCCTGAGGAGTTGAGTTAACGGGCGAGCAATGCTAGAAAATCCTTCAACGAACTTTCGGTAATAACCAGCTAGTCCAAGGAAAGCTCGAACCTCGGTGGGGTTGGTCGGGGCTTTTCTCTCCAGGATGGAAGTGATTTTAGAGAGGTCAACGGAAACTCCACTAGCTGATATAACGTGGCCTAGGAATCCAACTTCTTTCAGCCAAAACTCACACTTGCTAAACTTAGCATAAAGTTGTTGTTTGCGCAGTGTTCCCAACACGAGACGTAGATGTTTTGCTTGTTCTTCCTCCATTTTGGAATAGACCAAGATGTCGTCAATGAACACCACTACAAACTTGTCAAGGAACTTCATGAACACCTTGTTCATGAGATTCATGAAGTAGGCAGGGGCATTTGTCAAGCCAAAGGACATCACGGTGTATTCAAACAAGCCATAGCGGGTGGTGAATGCGGTCTTGGGAATATCAGACTCTCGGACTTTCAGCTGATGATATCCGGTATGGAGATCAATCTTGGAGAATACTTTGGCTCCATTCAGCTGATCAAATAGATCTTCAATTTTTGGGAGCGGATACTTGTTTTTAATAGTCACTTCATTGAGTTTACAGTAGTCCACACACAATCGAATGGTACCGTCCCGCTTGTCCACAAAAAGAACAGGCGAACCCCAAGGTGATGCGCTGGGACGAATAAGACCCTTGCTGAGCATATCAGCGAGTTGCCTTTTTAGCTCTTCTAGTTCTTGGGGGTTCATGCGGTAGGCTCATTGCGCAATAGGGGCTGTCCCGGGAACCAACTCAATAATGAACTCGATATCCCGATCAGGGGGCATACCTGGCAATTCTTCGGGGAAAACATCCGGGTATTCACATACCACTGGGACTTGGTCGAGGGTTGGCCCGGATACAGACTTCTTGTAGTAGGCTTTGCAGGATGGCATTGTTGCAATGTGCTCAATTCGAACACCGTCGCTGTTGGTCACGGCTATAGACTTTCGAGCGCAATCTATGTGTCCCTGGTATTTGGACATCCAATCCATTCCAAGCACTACATCCAACCCTTTCGTGCCTAAGATAATAAATTTGGCTCGAAAAGATACCCCGTGAATAACTACTAGCACATCTACACAGTTGTCCTTGGTCTTCATGACGGAACCGGGAATCTGAACTAGCATAGCCCTAGTCATCATGGTAGGCTCTAACTTTCCCTTTTTCACAAAGTGCTCGGTAACAAAAGAATGTGATGCACCCAAATCAAACAACACTCTTGCAGGGATGGAGTTGACAAGAAATGTACCAAGCACAACATCTGGGGCTTCGGCAGCTTCTTCCGCAGTGACATGGTTCAGACGGCCCCTTGCATTTTGGGCTTGAGTATTTGGGTTCCTACCGGAGGGTCCACGGCCTTGACCCTGATTGGGTCGTGGCGCGCTGAGGCTCGGGGCAGAAGGCTTCTTTAGAGGACACTCCTTAGAGAAGTGTCCAGGCTGACCACAGGTGTAGCATCCACTGCCCTGACTGCGATTGGTGGGGTTGAAAGTGTTGCGGTTGTTTCCAGAGAAGTTTCCTCCTGATGGGCGATTGCTGGGGTACTGACGGCTGGGGTTGTTGGGCCTAGGAGCTTGAGAGGCGAACCTCTGGGGTGGTGGCGCTGCTCTGGATGGGGGCATACTGCGGGACCTGTGACCACTAGGTCCTCCTTGGTTCATCATCCTCCTCTTGCGACTCTCACGGGCAGCTTTGTTCTTGTCTTTGACCATGATGGCAGCATCTACCATGGCTTCTAAATTGGGATAGTGAACAGCCACAAGGTAAGTCTGTAGCTCCTCCTATAATCCGTTGAGAAATCTCTCTCTCTTCTTCTCATCGATGTCAATATCGTTTGGGGCGTACCTCCCCCAGGTGGTGAACTTGTCAAGGTAGTCGGTAACACTCATACCTCCTTGCTTAAGATTGAGGAATTTGTCTCTCATGATCTTGATAAGTCCTGAGGGTACGTGGGCCTTGCGGAACTTGGTCTTGAAAGCATCCCAAGTCATAACTTGTCCCTCGGGCTGCATGGCGCGGACATTTTCCCACCATGCTCCAGCTGGTCCAGCTAAAAAGTGAGTCGCATACAGGACCTTCTCGTTCGCTCCCACTCCCGCATAGTCAAGCTTATTCTCAATAGTCCGGAGCCAATCATCGGCATCCAGAG
Organism: Dactylis glomerata; assembly: GCA_007115705.1. NCBI lineage: Eukaryota > Viridiplantae > Streptophyta > Magnoliopsida > Poales > Poaceae > Dactylis > Dactylis glomerata. The sequence goes on from QXEO01001791.1 coordinate 644,120, forward strand.
GCTCAGCGGACTTAGTGAAGGTGGGTGGGTTGGAGTTTTGGAAATCCCGGAGCTTGGTTTGGGGTTCATCATTACCATTGCCACCATTGTTGTTGTTGTGGTTGGTGGCTAGCTGGGCAAGGTGTTGGAGAGTGGCGAGATTGGCTTGGCGCTCGGCACGTGCGGCATCACGTTCTTCTAACATGAGTCGCAGCACCTGCGTCATGTTGGGCTCAGGTGGAGGGGGCGGATTGTTTCCGACTTGGCCTCATGTTTCCGGAGCCATTCTGGAGAAAAGCGGTTGGGTGAGAAACCAAGACGAAAATAATTAAAGCAAACGCGTCATGCATAAACATTTTGTAACAAATCATACATGAGAGACATGCATAAACTAAGCATCCACATCATCATAACATCCAAAAGCATCCAAGTCCAGTACATGCATACATACATGCAAAAGTGGTGCCACATCAGTCTAGCACCCATCACCCATAGTCTCATACATCATCACATCAATGGTTTCAGCAGAACCATGCAATACATATGCAAAAGGGGATAAGTAAATCCTACTCTGTAGTCGTCATCCTAAGTGAAGTGGTAGTGTGTCGGACACCTACTAATCGATGGTAACATGGGGCTCAATCTCCTCGGGATCCTCCTCGCTTGGAGTCTCGGCCGCGTAGAAGTCCATGATAGTGTTGCGGTCGTCACCGCCATCGCTACCACGGTCGTCGTCGGTGCTCGCGGGCTCCTCGTCAAGGGCCTCTTGGTGGTCATCGTCACAGCCAAGGACTGCCTCATTCTCCTTGCGGAGCTCGGCGGTCTCCTCCTCCTACTCTGACACGTGACTCTCTAGAGAAGCTAGGTGGTCCTCCAAGTCGCGGACACGCTACCACAGGGTCCTGTTCCTCTTTGAGATCCTCCTCTTAGCGGCGAGGAGGTGGTGGCGAGAGAGGATAGTCTCCCGAAGATCCTCACAAAGAACAGCTAACTCCAAGCCCCTCTAGTCGGTGACCATATGGACGTGGTCTAGCTGCTCCTGGGTGTGGTGCAGCAAGGCCTCCGTGTGGCAAAGGTCGCGGCTGAACGGAGTGTGGGCGGCGGCCTGATAAGGAAGACCGTTGGAGTCAACCCGTCCGTAGTGCTCGTAGCGGGTACCAAGTAGCTCATCGTAGTGGAGGTGGACGAGACGCAAGATGGCATGTCACAGAACACGCATAAGTCCATCGCCCCAAGTACGCTCAATCACCTCGAAGGTGAACCCCTGGGAGATCGGCGGGACCTCCTTCCCGCGAACCTGACAAATGAGCTGGAACCTCCGGACGCGGGCGTCCGAGACACGCGACCAGCTCCACCAAGTCGCGCTCAAACACAAGCACGTCCTCGTGGGTACCGACCTGACGGTGAGTGGTAGTAGCATCCATCTACACAAAATTTTAAGGTAGATTTAATTAATAACATGCCCAAGTGTGCAATATTTTAAATACCGTAAGAACTTGAATTAAAATGCAAGTAGTCTACATGCTTAAAGAGCAAGGGAAGAGATGAGAGCAATATATATTTACCTTATATATATTAAGCCATCTCTTTTAGTTTAGTAACAAAATAAGTTTTGGTTTGGCCTAACGCCCAGGCTACTCTAGGGTCTCCTAGGGTCAGGATGGCTCTGATACCAACTCTGTGGGGACCCCGGCTTACCACCCGGGACTCCCGTTATGCATACAATTCACGATCCCAGGAAGATCATCGTGAATCCACATAACCGAGTTGGCATTACATAAATACATCATCCATTACATAACGAGTTCAAATAGTCTTACATGGCCACTTGGCCGAATTTAAGTGCCACGCAGGGCAAGTTCACTATCAGTGCAGCGGATACAAGGGTAGCATCGGTAGCCTGGTCCATGCCTCTACCCTACAGGCGACTGACCAGGAGATGGGTCCTAGTTCGCCCCGGCATCGTCGAACTCCTCACCTTCATCATCATAGTCTTCCTCATAATCTGACCAAGTTAATAGCCAGGGACAAAGCCGTGAGTACATTTGACTTGTACTCGCAAACCATCTAAGAGGGAGTGATTAACATGCAGTTTGGCCGTAGCAAGAGAAATGGTTTCGGGTCACTTGCTCTATACTACTCATAGTTTCTCGTGTCGATATAGCATGTCCTACGACATTTCTATATCCTTATTAAAGAAGAATTTTTATAAAACCATCTTTAGTAAGAGTTCTAGGGAAGGGGGAAACTCATTTATTTTCCAAGAACAGCAATGGTGAATCATACATGACCATCCTCCTTCCTCGGCAGTACCCTACAAGTACTCCGGGTCACCCACATGTCACGGCAGTACCCTCCGAGTACTTCGTCCGACACCTTCCTCCTTTCTCTTTCCAAAAACATCCTTTGAAAACAAAACTGACATTGGGCTAGATAGCGACCATTCCAACCGTCCATGACCGAGGACTCGGCTATTCGAATAGGATTTCACTCTGCAGAGGTTGTACACTTTACCCACAAGATTCGATAGATCCGCCGGGATACCACCTCGGTCCGTCATATACAAGTATGCAGGGTTCGGATAATCGAACGGAGTCTTCCATACATCTACCTTAGTACGGGTGCCTGCCCTATGGAGTTAACCTCCTCGGCAAACCCTGGCAGCCTACCTTCATTTAGAGTGTAGCTCCAGTGCCACGGCAGGAGAACCCAAGTGTCCTCCGGACGGATAAATCCCGAAGGATCCCGATTCACTATTGCCCATAGTCTTGCGGCAACCCGGAATCCAGGGTTGTACAAACCCTTATATAATATGAGGCTCCCCGCACTAAAGTAAATAGACTTCAGACTAGGCCCCGTCCCATTCCGGGGTAATGTGGTTGCATGGGTAAATTGTTCCGGTGGATACCTAGTGATCACCAATGTCATTTAAAAGTCACCATCTCCTTTATCCTCCATGAGCATCATCATTTTCTCAAAGCCCTTTTTGTAAAACATTTCAGTGGAGTAGGTGGTCCCCCAAGGTTTTCGAAAACATTTTCAAGAAAACTTTTTGAGTGTTCCCATCCTAGAATTTTTTTTGGGCTCCACTAGAGGGTTTCCCAAGGGTCTTTCTGCTAATCAATAAGCCAACTACTATAGGGGTGACGAGTAGGTGTTCAAGGGGGTCATCTCATGGGATGATAACAATGGGCTCGTGGAGCTTGAGCCAACAATATAATTGCTACAAGAGCTATAGCAATATAAAAACATGCAATTTTATAAACCATTATGCAACCTGCAAAACAAGTGAATAGGATTCAGATATGCAACAAGTTAGATGGCTTGCCTTGAGTGGCTTGTCCCTGGTCCTCCTCTTCCCGATACTCAAAAACTTCCCCCTCTTCGGTACACTCCTCGTTCGATTCTATCGCCAGAAAAATGGTAGCACACAATGAATATACATGCATACACAAGTCTCAACACTTTATGCACTCCATACCATACAAACAAGAGTATCAGAAGCAAACAAGTTTATAAAACAAAACAAGATTTTATAGGTTTTAGTTATTAAGTTAATCCTACTTCGAATCTAGGGTTTTTCAAACAAAGCAATTAACACACTAATTATTTCCAATAAGCATGCAGGTGGTTCTATGGACCAAACAACACACTCAGTAAACTAACAAGTTGACAACAATCTTAAGAATCCAACAGACTTGGGTTTTCACAAAAACAGTTTGTGGTTTAATTCCTATGAATTAAACAATAGGAAATAATACTATAACACCAAAATAGACCTCAGATATTCTCTGAGCATCAGAAAAATATGAGCTAAATTGTTCTGGAAAGCTCTTCCAGAGCACAACCCAACAAAATTCGATTCATATAGAAATTCCTAATATTATGAAGATGGCAATTTTCCTAAAATTAACTACACAAACAAACAAATCAATTACTACTGCAAAAGTATGGGTCCTAAAATAGTAAAACCACCTGGTCAAGCAAACTAACATGTTAAGCTATCACTAAAAATTGGATCTACTCATTTTCAGTATACAAAAATCAAGATATAAAATAAACATTGAAAAAGGATCTAATTAGCTTCACTATTTATCATTTCATCTACATAGGGTCTATAAACATGGGACCTATGCCATTTGAAAGATATGATAGCAAGCTACACATAGAAATTTGAATCAATCAATTTGCCCATACAGAGAATATTCTAGGAATTTTACAAGTTCATAGATCAAATCAAATTTGAAACAGATTTCTAAAAAAATAGATCCAGGCCGGATCTGACCGAGCCAGGCTGCCAAGCGACGGGCCAGCCTAGAACCAACGCGGCATGGTGGGAAACGGCCGATTTGAATGGATGATGTGGCGACCCCGAATTTATCCCAAATTCGAAGTGCCCGTTATGCATTCCACCACAATCCCAAAATCATTGTTGTGATACACATAACGTAGTTGGTAACCAGTTCCATAGACATTACAACACGGTAGTCCAAATACAATGGTCATAGTGACCAAGTTCATATTACAACACAATACAGCAGCGGAAATAACGTCTTCGGGTCCATGCCTTCACCCTACAGGCAATGGCGTCTCCGTAGAAGATCTTAGTTCTGGTATTCTTCTTCATACCCTTCCTCCGGATACTCTTCCCCATAGTCTGGCCAAGTTGATAGCCAGGGACACAGCCGTGAGTACATTGGATGCACTCGCAAACCATGTTACAAATGAAATGATGAAGTAGATATGCAAGGTTGATATGGTGGACTAAGCACTAAGTTTAGTTGCCAAGGCTAGTTTTATTTTCCCAAGAAGGTTCAATTGGTAGGAAAGAGGTTTAATTCTCTAAGTTCAATCTAAAGAGGAACTTCAAGTGTGTCAAAACCAGGTCAAGTCATGTCATTCACCAAGTTCACCAGGAGTTATTATCATTCTTGACAAAAGTCAAGTACAGCTTGCCAACCGTCCATGACCGTGGACGCGGCTATTCGAATAGTTTGAAAACCTCTGCAGAGGGGTACACTTTACCCACAAGATTCGATACATCTGCCGGGAGAAATCCACGGATCATCATACACAAGTATGCGGGGTTCAGATAATCAAACAAACTCTTTCACTTGCTCACCCTAGTATAGGATCCTTCCCTAGAGCCCGGGATACGGAATCCCCGCTCCGGCGCCTCTAGTTTTGGCCGCTCCGGGATGCCAGATTAGTGGAATCCACTCGGTTCAGAAGTAACCGCTCACGGTGTCCTTCCATAAAGGTTGATACAAGGCCTCCCATACTAAGGTAAACAAGCTACGGACTAAGCCCCTTCCCATATAGGGGTAATGTGGTCGTACGGTATGGTTGGCTCACATAGTACATCACTTAGTATCATTTGACAAATACATTCCATAGTTCTTAGTCACGATTATTTTCCTTAATAAAACCATAATGTAGGAGTGGTTTCTAATTCAAGTTTTCAAGTTCATTTCACCAGGTTCAAATGGGGTTCCTCTAGAGATAGCACAAATTTTATTAGCGACTAAGCGACTACATTGAGGGATGATACCACTAAGTAGAGTTGGATAAACTCAGCTTGATGCTCTTGCTAAACCAGAGATCACTTCACTTCTACCATTCTACTCTAGCAATTCAATCATGCAATTTACTTAAATCAAGTAGAATGCAATCTTAAAACTAGGCATTGTGAGTATGAATCAAAAGATGGCTTGCCTTGGTTGGCAAAGTGTCCGGGGTATTCTTCTTGTTCTTGATAATATTCCCCCTCAATATCCTCCTCCGCAATACTAGCGTCTAAAAATGAATAATACCAAGCACACAATCATCACACAATACTAACATTACTTCAACACACATACTTGTTTTCACACGATAGTATTCATGGTGGATTTTATTTGAATTGATTGGCAAGTTTTCTTCCAAGTTTGCATTGAGTGTGCATGTTCACATTTTCTACCATAAGCCATAGGTGGTTTACTTATTAAACATTGGTATTGAACTAGGAGGGGTTGGACTGGTTCAAGTGAGAAGGGTTTAATTAAGTGGATTGGTATTGAGGGCAACAATTAATTCTAAGTCTGCAATAGAAATCTATCATTTTATGCTACTAACTAGGAATGGGTTAGGGTATACTTGGTACCACTAACAAGTTTTTAGTAGATGAAGAGTGACTAACCAGTAGGGGAGGTCATTGGTGAGTTCACAATTTAAATTTCATGATTTTAGGAGGCTTAAACAATTTTCTAGAAATCTTCTATGATTAATAAAGCTATGGTCACACTATTCATATTTATTTAAATTCCTAACTCAATTTGAATTCTAACCAGTTCTACTGGGTAGAGAATTTGATAAGCTTTCCAACGCATATTCATTTGCTAAAAATGGATTTGTAAATCTCTTGGAATTTTAGTTTGAAAAACATATCTGAAAGTTATTTGAATTAATTCAAACGGGCGGGAAAAATAAAAATTGAAACGGACCGAAACTTAACCGCACCGGGCCGAATCCTGGATGAATCCCGAACGGGCCAGCCCAGAAAACGTTTCTCGCGGCGGGAAAGAATTAAAACAGAACCTGAAAGGAGGGTCCCACCCGTCAGGTCACTTAACTAAACCGAATCGGTACGCGACCCTCGGATCTAGATCGAACGGCTACTACGCGTCGTCTTCCTCGGCCAGGGCAGAGCTCACCGGCGTTGCAGAGACGAGTGTTCGACGGCGAGGGCGTGACAGAGAGGAAGCAGAGCTTGCCGGCGGGATAGCAGATCGACGGCGGTTGCTCGACTCCTCCACCTCGCACCAGCAGCAGCTCCAATGGCGGCTGAAATCCTCCAGAACGTGGCGGCGCTCCCGTGCAGAGCTCGGACGATTCCGAGGGAGGGAGGAAGAGAGAAGAGTGGGGATCGGTTGCGGTGGGTGTGTGCTTCCTCTGGGGGTGATCGACAGGGGTTTTTATAGTCGTGGGAGGCCGGGGGCAAGGCGACCAGTGCGTGGCCAGTGCGGGGGTCCTGGCGGCGTTCGGAGGTCGCACCGGGCATGGCGGCCTCGGGGGCGTGCTGGGAGGTTGTCGCCTCGGCTGCGGAGGGCTGTGGGTCGGTGCTGGCGAGGGCATGGCGGTTGGGAGCGTGCAGAGAAGAAGAAAGACTGGGAGGGGGCCCTGGGCGCATTTCTCTTCTTCCCTCCACTTCTCACGGCTCGGGTCGGGGCAGAGGGAGCGGGGCTCGACCGCGGCGCCTCCCAGGAGCATGGCTACAGGCGCTGGACGAACGGCGACAGTGATCATCACAGTAACTAAGATTTGCTCGATTTTCATCTGTTAAGTGTTCGACGAAATGCCCGCAAGAGATTTAAATTTGAATTTTTGAAATTTTCCACTTTGGGTGATCAGCATATGAGCCAAGGTATCCAGGGGTATTTTTGTTCTGAAGAAAGGATGAGTTTTGTAGAAATCTTATTTCAAATTTTTGGTATTGTCACTGATTCAGATTCAAAGTTTGGTTGATGTTTGAGTCAAGTTCTGGTTTGAGTTTTGGGTAGCCACCTCTTGGTTGAGTTAGTATATGACTTGGTTAAGCTCAACGAACTGGCCAAACATGGAGGTGAGTTACAGATTTCTTAATCCAAGGGCTCAAAGTAGGGTAGTCAAACAGATTTCCTAGATCACCTTATTCTTCTCTTTTTCTTTCTTTCTTTTGTTTCTTCTTTCTTTGGTTCTTATAATTATTCTCACTTGCTTCTGTCGGTTAGGTTAGAATTAACTAACTAGTGCACAACCAAAATTAAGACACATAAAATCATAGAAAATGTATAATGGGAAATACATGTATGCATGCAATAATGGATAAAAGTTTTATCTTGGTCCAAAATTTGGTACTTTGATTACTAAGAAGTGGATTACAATTTTCTGAGTTGTTACAGATGACCAGCGGGCTAGGCCAGTCAGCGGCGCTGGGGGCCGAATCGGTACGGGGCATCGACCGCCGTTCGATCAAGTGAAGATCGATGGCCTCAGTTCGTCATCTCTGCGACAGAGGGTTTAGGTCGACGGTGAGGCTGGGGTTTCACTAGGGTGGTGCGGTGCTCACCTAGGGCTCGTCGGCGATGATTGGACGGCGTGGATCGGCGGTGGAGTGTCGGAGATGCTTGATGACGTCGTCGGAGAGGTGAATGGGGCTGCAGCTTCGATCTAACTCACCGCCATTGCTCCCAGGTGCTCCAGCGAGGTCAATGATGTCGTCAGCTACCGGTGGATCTAGGGCATGAAAAGTATAGCATTAGATTCAGAAGAGGTCTGGGAAGCCAGTGGGGAAGAAAAGAGAGGGTGGCGACGATGAAATCCGACGGCAACCTTCCCCTTCTTCCTCGGCTTCGGTGTTTCTCTGGTGAGCTCGCTGGGGCTGGTCAAGATGAACAAGAGTGTGGGATATAGAGAGAAGAGCTCACATAGGAGAGAAGATGCAGAGAGGGGCAAATGGCAAGCAGAGAGGGTGAGAAGAGGGGTGGTCGAGATTTATAGGCTCCCGATGATCTCGGTTTAGTGTAGACTTGTCGGAAATGATTCATTGGCTGGGGCGGCTTGCTGGGGACGGCGTCATGGACTGAGTCCAACGATGCAAACGAGAGGCTCGGGCGTGCGCTGTGTCGACCATGATTAGGTCGGTTTTAGTTCAGGTGCGCTAGGTTTCGGTCACGGGCTGGACACGTCGAGGCATAGGCGAGCTAGGCATGTGTGTTGCATGAGGGAGCGTTCGATGCCATGCAGAACGGTGCAAAGCGCGAGTGAAATGGATGTGCACACGCTCTGGAACGCGTTGCATGCTCTTGGCGTCCATGGCGTGTGCTCGACACGGTCAGAGCGAGGGTGGCTGTGGGGTCTACATCCGGTCGGAGCGGCTGGCATCGATTGGGTGGCGTCGACGGTGGCCAGAGGGCGTTGATGGCGAGGTGGCAACGGCTGGCTTGCCGCTGAAGCCTCGGTCTCCACGGGCGTGCGCATGGTCGGCGTCGGCAAGAGGAAGAGAGAAGGTGGGGTGCAGGGGTTGGGTGGCTGGCAAGTGGGGTTGTGGGCGTCCTCCTGGGCGGCAGCTCATCGCCAATTGGGGGTAGAGAGTGAAGAGAGTGAGAGAGAGGGGTAGGGCAATCTTGCAAAGATTGCCTCGGGTTTCACCCCACCCTTGTGTCCATTTGCTACAGGACAAAGAGAATAAGAGAGGGAGAGGGTGGTGGCCGGCTGGGGGTGGCCTCTTGGTCGACTTGGCAAGGAAAGAAAGAAGAAAGAAGAAGAAAGGAAGAAGAAATGGCAAATTTGGCCAAAATTCATTTGAATTTTGAAAAGATCAAAATTTGATTCAAGCAGTGGTGATGATTGGCTAAGAAGTGATTTTTAAGTAGTAGAAGTCCACCTACCAAGTTTCAGAATTTTTGAACACGTGGAGGTGGGGTTTTGGTGATGTTCCTATTTTCAAATAATGCTTCAAAAATAAAAGAAAAAGAAATTCTAATAAAGTGTGATCAAGCAAAGAGGTTAAGCTAGGGTTTCTATTTTACTTAAGCAAGCATCAAGACCAAGAAATTCAGCATAAGATCATAGCACCAAATATAATTCAAGAATAAAGATATTGGTTGTAGAGAAAATAGAAATTCAAACAAGAAATAAGCAAACACATGCACTCGCATAAAATCATGCATACACATACATGAAATCACACATGCTAGCATCAAGCAATCATAGGAATAAATGTTTTTAAATTACCCCAAAATAAAAGTGCCAAACTTTGGTCTAACAAGGCTTACAAAAGTGGGGTGTTACAGCTCGATAGTTGGTTTCATGCCTCTATTTAATCTGGGGGAGTGACAGAAACCTCTAAGGTTGTAGATGTGCTGTTGCCACTAGGGAGAAAACAATATTCTTGTGTCCAAGGACATTCGCTTTGTTTACATTACACACTTTGCTTAATGCTATTATCTGTTGTTCGCAACTTAATACTCAAGGGGTCCTCGGATGATTCCCCGCGAGTGGATTATTAGTCATAGATGCAGTTGGATGGCGGTCTATGTATCTTGTTGTAATGCCCAGATTAAATCTCATAGTGATCCTCTTGACATATGCATGTTATCTTTATTCTATCAATTGCCCAACTGTAATTTGTTTACCCAGCATGTCATTATTTATCTTATGGAGAGACACCACTAGTGAACTGTGGACCCTGATATCCCACAAGTATAGGGGATCGTGTGTAGCCTTTTCGATAAGTAAGAGTGTTGAACCCAACGAGGAGCTAAAGGTAGGATAAATATTCTCTCAAGTTCTATCAACTGCTGATACAACTCTACGCACACTAAATGTTTGCATCATCTAGGAAATAAAACTAGAGTAACAATACGGGTATGAGAGATAGCTTTGCAAGATAATAAATATAAGAAAGTAATTGTTAGTGCTGCAACAATAAAATATACTAAGTAACCATAAACTAACAGTACCATGATTGTGGAAAAGTGGTGGTAATAGTGGTGGCTTTGTCTAAGTTCAGTTAGTGAATAAATCAGGTTCATTGTCTTTGATGCAGTTTTCTATGTGGGAGAGGCTAAATATACAAGCACTTCACTACTTGGAAATACAAGTACTATATGATTGGATTGTTAGCAAGCATCCGCAAATACTAACAATGCATTAAGGTTTCCCCAACCATAGCCTTAAGTTAATGGTACTCTTACTCCCATACGTGCAACGTTCTGGTTCGCGTCCTCAGGTTTCTGTCACTCCGGCAGAACTACCCCTTTCCTTTTGCACATACTACTAACCCTAAGATGTTTAATCCAAGCGCGCATAAATATAATGGACACCAAAGGACAGTACCATATCAACATACAACTCTAATGAACCAAAGATATTCAACAAATCAATCTAAGAACAAATAAACTATGCAAACATGACATAGATCATAGGATAAATATTATAGCATCAAACACCATGTTTACATAGGATGGTACAGAGGTGTGTGGGAGGATGAACCACTGCATAATAGGAGGAGTTGGTGATGGAGATAGTGGTGAAGATGGCAGAGGTGAGCAACGAAGGGCGCGAGCGGCGCAGCGGTGGCCGCACCGGCGGCGGTGCGGGGGACTCCCCCGCCGCCGGCATCATGGGGGAGCGCCGCCCCTTAGCCCCCTTCCTTCATGGCTTCATGGGAGCCCTCCCCCCATGGAGATGGGATCCATGGGGGAGGCAAAAACGTGGCTCTGGTGGTTGCAAATTCGTGGGTGGAGGTGTCCCCCACGAGCTAGGGTTCCTCCCTTTATATAGTCTCTTGGATTCCCGTCTCCCCATCTTGGGCCGCAATGGAGCGGGCTTATCTCGGTCGTTCGAACTCGGAATCAGGTGAATTTTATATCCAGAACGTTCGCCGTGAAATTCCCTACAACTTTGTAACGTGACCATCTTCGAAAAAAGTTCAGGCACAGATTTCTAGAAAGTCCCAATTTTACTCCAATAAGATTTCCACTTGTATTCTTGGTAATTCATACACATCAAAGTGTAAAACAAGAACATTGTGCACTTTTGCAACTATTAGTAGGTTAGTCCAAATAAATTATAAAAGTGCCACAAAGTGTAGACAAAACATATAGCAATTGGTGTAAAACAAGCATGGAGCATCAAAAATTATAGATACGTTTGCAACGTATCAACATCCCCAAGCTTAACTCCTGCTCATCCTCGAGTAGGTAAGTGATAACAAAAGAATAATTTTTTAAGGTGACATGCACCATCACAATCTTGATCATCTAAGTAAAGCGTTGAGTGCTCGGATCAAATAACTTAAAACATAGGCATAAGAGACATAATCTTGACAATAAAAACTTAGCAACCATGTTATAACATGAAAAGAAACACAAATGAAAGATCATGAATAATGAAACAATTAAAGTCAAATGTATGTTCAAATCATATGGAAAAACATAACAAATGGTTTTTAGCTTGTCCCTCATGGAATAGCAAAACATAAATGCATAGGACACCTTCAAGTTTTAAGAGGGCGACTAGATACAAATAATTTAAGAACAGGTGAAACCATGATCATGAGTCAATCAATGAAAAATTTGGGACAATGCACATTATACTCAGAATGACAACTATGCTCTCTTAGATAGTGCATAAAGGTAGAAGGTGGTGAATCAATATAAAAGTAAAAGAAAGGCCCTTCGCAGAGGGAAGCAGTGATTAAACATGTGCTAGAGCTTTTCATTTGTAAAACAGAGAGATAAAAATTTGGTTTTGAGAGGTGGTTGTCTTTGTCAATGACTGGCAATGGGGTTCTTACTATCTTTCATACAAAAATGAAGCAAGTTTTTAAGAGAGAGATTGGCACTTTTGTGCTCTTTTATAAAGCTTGGCACTCCTCCCCACCTTTTTTCCTTTCACAAACCATGGCTAACCGATTCCATCGGGTGCCCACCAACATTCACATACCATGGAGGAGTGCCTTTTTTTCTTTCTTTTTTTTCTCTTTTTGGAATAAAACAATATGGAAGATAGCAAATCCGACCACTATGTCCCCATGAGCTGAAAACAGTGTCACAAAATGAGAAGTATTTTGAAGGTTTTTTTTGAAAGGTAGCACATGAAAATTTTACTTGGAATGGCTTGCAAATACCATGCATAGGAATTTATAGTCGACACATTGGAATAACTTGGTTTTTAGGAGTTGGATGCACTAGTAGCGCTCATACTCAGTACAAAACGAGGGCTAGCAAAAGACTGGGAGCGACCAACTAAGAGAGCAATAACGGCCATAATCAGGCAAAGCGACAAAGCAACATTAAAAGAAGCATAAGATGGCATCAAAAGTCAAAAACTAAATGATCATAGAGGCTTATGGCGACTTTGTATGAGTCTAACATGTGTGAGCATGCGCCAAGTCAACCCAAATAAAGCATCAAGGAGAAAACCAAAATAATGCTTCCAAATAATAAAAACAACGCATGATTTTTTCAAAGGCTCATTAAGCAATCTCAGTCATTTGAGACAAGTCATGCTACAGCAAAAATCACTAAGCATACTATCAAAAAGACATCAGGCATGACATGCAAAAGTCTAAGCCGCAGTCTAAACAAGCTCCTTTTTGTACCACTTTTTGCATAAATCTTTTTCTCTTTTCCAACACCATTCAAACTTTTTTTAACTCAACTCTTTTGATGAAAACCAATATGGTCCATAGGCAAAAATACACCTTGATAAAAATATATAAGAAGATCTGAACAAAAATCAAGACGAAAACTGAAAACTAAACGCAGTAGCAGAAAAAGAAGAACACTCGTTGAATGATAAGAGTGAAAAACTGAGTATTCTTGGCAAATAAAAATGAGTACGTCTCCTTCAAAAGAAATTTGTTGGGGTCCAATCATTTATTGTAGCAAACTAAACTAAACTGAAAACTAAAACAACTGACGCTCCAAAAAAAATGCTTAGTGCATGAAGCAATAAAAATATAGTATCTTGAAAGGTGACCTGATTTTTGCCGATGAAGAAGGGGTGCCTCGGGGGCATCCCCAAGCTTTGACGCTTGTACTTCTTGGATATTTCTTGGGGGTTGCATGGGCATCCCCAAACTTGAGCTTTTTTCCATTCTTCAACTCATCTCATCATTCTCCAATCCCTACACTTGAAAACTTCTTCATACAAAACTCAACACAATTCTATTAGCAACATTAGTGCAAGCATACCAATGAATCAACCTCTTTTGCTTCAGGTTTCAACTCAGAATCACCACATATAAAGCATATACTACTGTAGCAACTTCCCCAAAAGTTCCGTGATCGAAAGAACTCAAAAAGAAAGCGTTTAAGAGGCAACAACGAATAGTGGCAGAAATCTGTCAAAACAGAACAGCTGAAAAAGGTCGATTTTTTATGGGGTTTTCTGTTGCTCAAATCAAAAAGTGTTCGACTAACGAAAGTTTGGATATAACCTGAGGAATAAGCACAAGAAATCGCAGGTCCAAAATATTTTCAGATATTTTTCACGAATTTTTACAGTACAGTACGAAAATCTGTTTCAGGACAGCAACATCCCCAAATCTTACCTCACTCGAATTAGAGGCTTCTCTTGGCACAACAACGGAATAAAAAGGATAAGAAGCAGTTATTACAGTAGTAATAACTTCTAAGGCTCAAATAAAAGAAAAAGTAATGAAAATAAAACAATGGGTTATCTCCCAAGAGTGCTTTTCTTTAACGCCTTTGAGCTAGGCACAAAATAGAGAACAAAACAAAGAAGCAAAACAAAAGGAACTATTTTTGTTGTTTTCAATTTATAAGTGAAAGTAAACACTAGTAGAAAAATGGGCATCCGTCTAAGCCTTTAGTACCGGTTCCCTTACAAACCGGTACTAAAGAGTGCATTAGTACCGGTTCCCTTGCCCAGCCGGCCGAGGAACATCAATACCGGTTCGTTGAGGGCCTTTTGTACCGGTTCATATTACGAACCGGTACGAAAGGATTTTAGTCCAATTTTGAGGCAGAGGTGGGGCCAGAGCTGAACCTTTAGTACCGGTTCATCTGAAGAACCGGTACTAAAGGGTCTTTGGCCTATTTCTACAGCCTGATCTCATTTTACCTTCTCATTCTCCTCTCTCACATTTCCAAATCTCCATTTTGCACCTCTCACACTCCAATAAATCTCCATTTTTCTTCACCATTTTATCAAGATTGACGGCACCCATCTATCTAAGGGTTAGCAATATCATCCTTTCTTCTGGCGTACCTAATTTAGCTCATTTCTTTGCTAGTTTAACTCGTATTATTTTTCTAGTGCTAGGAAAGTGTTTGATGAAATGCCTAAGTTAGGGATTTCATTCTTTTTATATGCAATTGAGCTCAAATTAAAGTATGATTTGTAGGTTTTAGTATCGTCCCCGTCCTCACCGCCGTCGATCGGCAGCGTCGTCCCTTAGCCGGCACTGTACCACCTCGGTGAGCCTCTTTTTTTATAAAAAAAACTTAGTTTTATGTGATGAACTTGAATATTAATTAAGTTGGTCACTCATATATCCATGATGTTGTGTAATTAATGATTTTTGATATACTTATATAATGCAGATGAATCGACAATGGATGTACGGTGACCGATGCCATCCTGACTTCATTACTGGCATGCATTATTTTCTCAACGTGGCGGAGGCAAACAGGCGGTCGAATGGTTTCATTTATTGTCCATATAGTTCTTGTAAGAATACGAAGGATTACTCTACCTCAAAGACCCTTCACTTCCACCTGCTTGAGAATGGTTTCATGCCCGGCTATAATTGTTGGACCAAGCACGGAGAAAGAGGGGTTATAATGGAAGGCAACGAAGAAGATGAGGATAGTGACAACTATCCTATGTTCACTGAAGATGGTGATAGTAGAATGGGGGAAGACGAAGCTGAAGAAGAGCCCATTTTTGATGACCCAGATGACGATTTGGGTCGGGCCATTCTTGATGCGAAGATAAACTGCAGAAGTGAAAAGGAGAGGTTGAAGTTGGAGAAAATGTTAGAGAATCACAATAAACTGTTGTACCCAAATTGCGAAGATGGCCAGAAAAAGCTGGGTACCATACTGGAATTGCTGCAATGGAAGGCAGAGAATGGTACTTCTGACAAGGGATTTGAAAAGTTGCTGAAAATAATAAAGAAGATGCTTCCAGGGGAGAACGTATTGCCCTCTAGTACGTACGAAGCAAAGAAGTTTGTCTGCCCTCTTGGATCAGAGGTGTAGAAGATACATGCATGCATCAATGACTGCATCCTCTACCGCAGGGAGTACGAGAATTTGAATGCATGCCCGTTATGTGGTGCATTGAGGTATAAGATCAGGCGAGATGGCCCTGGCAATGTTGAGGGTGAGTCCACCCCCAGGAAGAGGGTTCCTGTGAAGGTGATGTGGTATGCTCCTATAATACCACGGTTGAAACATTTGTTCCAAAACAAAGAGCATGCCAAGTTGTTGCGATGGCACAAAGAGGAGCGTAAGAAAGATGTGATGCTGAGACACCCCGCTGACGGGTCGCAGTGGAGAAAAATCGACAGAAAGTACAAGTCATTTTCAGATGACGCAAGGAACTTAAGATTTGGTCTAAGTACAGATGGCTTTAATCCTTTCGGGGAGCAGAGCTCCAGTCATAGCACCTGGCCAGTGACTCTATGCATCTATAACCTTCCTCCTTGGTTGTGCATGAAGCGGAAGTTCATTATGATGCCAGTGCTCATCCAAGGCCCGAGGAAACCCGGCAACGACATTGATGTGTACCTGAGGCTATTGGTTGAAGAACTTTTACAGTTGTGGTGTGAAGAAGGTGTACCTATGTGGGATGAGCACGAACAAAAGGAATTTAACCTACAAGCATTGTTGTTTGTAACCATCAATGATTGGCGTGCTCTTAGTAACATTTCAGGACAGTCAAACAAGGGATACAATGCATGCACACACTGTTTAGGTGAGACTGACAGTATATATTTGGGAAACAAGAATATGTACCTAGGGCATCGTCGATTTCTTCCAAAACAACATCAAGTAAGAAAGAGAGAAAAGCATTTCAGAGGTGAGGCAGATGACCGAATGAATCCTACCCGCCCTACTGGGGATGTTATATATGATATGGTCAAGGATTTAAAAGTGATCTTTGGAAAGGGATCCTGGCGGACAATCTGTTTCGCATGATGTTGACGGACATGTACCCATGTGGAAGAAGATGTCTATATTTTGGGAGCTACCCTACTGGAAAATTCTAGAGGTTCACTCTGTAATCGACGTGATGCACGTGATGAAAAATCTTTGCGTGAACCTACTAAACTTCTTGGGCGTGTATGGGAAGACAAAAGATACACCGGATGCACGGCAGGACCGGCAATGTATCCACGAAGGAAACAATCTGAATCCAGAGAAGTATCAAGGTACTGCTAGCTACGCTCTTACCAAAGAAGAGAAGGAGATCTTTTTTGAAGTCCTGAGTAGCATCAAGGTCCCATCTGGCTTCTCGTCGAATATAAAGGGAATAATAAACATGTCAGAGAAAAAGTTTCAAAACCTAAAGTCTCACGACTGCTACGTGATTATGACACAATTACTTCCGGTTGCATTGAGGGGGCTTCTATCGGAAAATGTTCGAGTACCCATTGTGAAGCTATGTGCGTTCCTCAATGCAAATTCTCAGAAGGAGATCAATCCACTAACTCTAGAAAATTTACAAAAGGATGTGGTGCAATGTCTAGTCAGCTTCGAGTTGGTGTTCCCAGCATCCTTCTTCAATATTATGACGCATCTCCTCGTTCACCTGGCCGAAGAGATTAGCATTCTCGGTCCTGTATTTCTACACAACATGTTCCCCTTTGAGAGATTCATGGGAGTCTTAAAGAAATACATTCATAACCGTGCTAGGCCAGAAGGAAGCATCTCCAAGGGCTATGGAACAGAGGAGGTCATTGAGTTTTGTGTTGACTTTATTCCTGACCTTAAGCCGATCGGTGTTCCTGAATCGCGCTATGAGGGGAGACTGCGTGGAAAAGGCACGCTAGGAAAGAAAGCAACAATGTGTATGGATGGACATTCTTTCACTCAAGCACACTACACAGTTCTACATAATTCCAGCTTGGTGGCTCCGTACAAAGTGGAATACAAGAATATTTTACGCTCTGAATACCCAGAGCAACGTGAAGATTGGATTGATGGAGAACACATGAAGACTTTCGGTGGTTGGTTGCAAACACGTCTCATGAATGTCACTGATGAAGAATAGCTATACTTGTTGGCCAAGCAACCATCTTTGACTATATCGATGTTTCAAGGGTACGAGATAAATAGGAATACATTTTACACATTCGCCTAAGATAAAAAGAGCACCAACCAAAATAGTGGTGTCCGCTTTGATGCAGCAGAGGACAATGGGAAGAAGGTCACATATTATGGGTACATAGAGGAGATATGGGAATTTGACTATGGACCTAATTTCAAGGTCCCTTTGTTCTGGTGCAAATGGTTCAACCTGAAAAACGGGGTACAGGTAGACCCGCAGTACGGAATGACTACAGTGGATCTCAAGAATCTAGGGTATGACACCAAACCATTCGTCCTAGCCAGTGAAGTGGCTCAGGTTTTTTATGTGAAGGACATGTCTACCAAACCGAAAAAAAGAAAAGAAAGGCAAGAGGACACATCATACGATGAGCCAAAGCGCCACATAGTTCTTTCAGGAAAAAGAAACATCGTGGAAGTAGAGGACAAGACAGACATGTCAGAAGATTATAATAAGTTTGATGATATTCCACCCTTCAAGGTGAAAACTGACCAAAGCATCATTTTAAATAATGAAGATTGTCCATGGTTGCATCGCAATCAGAAGAAAGGGAACCACACGAAGAAAACTCAGAAGACTAGATAGGGATCATAACTTGTGTATCTCAATATGGAAATCACTTTCTCATTTATTTTTGTGTAATGATGTTACTGTATGTAAGAAATTTTTCCGCGGCGGAGCTTCCAAAGATGCCGTAGGGCATGAGCACCAACGACATCTTCGAGAAGCTCCGCCACGGGAGATTTCCCAACACTGTTAGAGGAGATGGAGTCTTTCACGTGCTTGCAGGGAAATTTTTCCGAGGCGGAGCTTCCGAAGATGCCGTAGGGCGCGAGCACCAACGACATCTTCAAGAAGCTCCGCCACAGGAGATTTCCCAACCCTTTACCCAACACTGTTAGAGAAGATAGAGTCTTTCACGGGCTTGTGGGGAAATTTTTCTGAGGTGGAGCTTCCAAAGATGCTGTAGGGCGTGAGCACCAATGACATCTTCGAGAAGCTCCACCACGGGAGATTTCCCAACCCTTTACCCAACACTGTTAGAGGAGATAGAGTCTTTCACGGGCTTGCAGGGAAATTTTTCCGAGGCGGAGCTTCTGAAGATCCCGTAGGGCGTGAGCACCAACGACATCTTCAAGAAGCTCCGCCACGGGAGATTTCCCAACCCTGTCCTCCATCCATGGGGATGAAACTCTCCCTACCTTCTAGGTTGGCTTGTTGAGCTGCTTGCCATGGCATATCGATGCTCCTTTTATAGGCACGGCGCTGCTTCTACTTTGTCTTGTTCCTCCGACAGGGGCGTCGTGCGTCTACCCACGCGTCCTTATCTCATCGAGCAGTGCATCCACCCACGCATCCTTATGCTGCCGACAGCTTTAGTCTCGGTTGCACCCACCAGCCAGGACTAAAGGTTACCCACACGTCCTTATCCCACCGACAGTTTTGTTAGATGACACAAAAACCACCTTTAGTCCCGGTTGTGCCCACCAGCCGGGACTAAAGGTTAGATGGTTTTCCGCGCCACTGTGTTCCTGCCTATTTTCTTCCCGCGCTTTCCACCGCTTCCCTCCTCCGTCTTCCTGCCATTTTTTCACTATATATATGTAGGCTTGGCCTCTATTTACATATCACATCTAGACTCATATCTGCAAACCTTATCACTCTCTCCCATGGCTTCCATCGTATCTCTAATCCTCCGGGAGGTAGAGGTGCTTTGCGTCTCAAACTACCCCTGCCTGCCAGGCTGCCGTGTCCCCATCGGCTGGATGCTGAGCATCAGAGGCGTACCGGTCCCTCCCATCCCTGTAGGTGTGGCGCGCCAGATGGCCATCATAAACCACTACTACTTCGAGCTCACGCCAGAGCAGGGGAGGAATCCCCAGTGGCATCCCGACTACAGCCCGACTTGGGATGGCTTCTTTATCAATCGGCGTGAGAGTACGCTTGTGAGGCATGAGGAGGACGGCCCGCCTCGTTCAAACTTCAACGAGGCCGGCCATTGGCTGTGGTGGCGCGGCCGGATTCTCCAGAGCATCATGGCCTACCATGGCCCCCGCCTGCGCTACCCTCAGTCTCAGCCCACGTGTGCTCACCCGCCGAGGTTCGACTATCGCGACCCCGATGCCAGCGACGACGACGTCGGTGACTACGATGACTATAGTGGTGACGTTTATAGGGCTAGACACGACTATGACTGAATCACTCCAACATTCAAAAACAAGTTCGGCCGATTGTGACTTAATCTGGCCATGTATCTTAATTTTCAGTTGAGATATGTACTTTAATTCCAATTCTATCGTTTTCCCGCCCTTTTCTTCCCGCCCTTTTCCTCCCGCCTTTTTCTTCCCACCCTTTTCCTCCCGCCCTTTTCCTCCCACCCTTTTCCTCCCGCTCTTTTCTTTTCGCCCTTTTCCTCCTGCCCTCTTCTTCCCGCCCGTTTCCTCTCACGGATGCAGCATGCCGCCGCGCCAACCCTGGCTTGTAATATTAAGAATCGCGGTTCAAAGCGCGCTATAGCGTATTTTGAGTGTCCACGCTAAATTTTTGTAACTTTGTACACTATGGCGCTATTTGCAAAATAGCATGCTATATCGCGCTAAAACATTATAGCGTCAACGCTATTTTAAATATAGCACGCTATTTTTTTGTTGTACTAGTATGGAGTAAGTAATTATATGATAAAGATGTTAATTAAGTAAGCGAACATATGATACAAATCTTAATTATTAAATATAACTAATCAAAAGAAAATCAAAAGAAACAGCAACAGAAAAATCAAAATAAAATCAAAAGAAACAGCAACAGAAAAATCAAAAGAAAATCAAAAGAAATAGCAACAGAAAAAACAAAAGAAAATCAAAAGAAATAGCAACAGAAAAATCAAAAGAAAAATAAAAAATCCTTTGGTACCAGTTGGTGGACAGAACCGGTACCAAAGGTTAAAGAGCAAAACAAAATCAACAAAAAAATTAAAAAAAAACCTTTGGTACCGGTTGGTGTTGTGAACCGGTACCAAAGGTGACCTTTCGTACCGGTTGCTGATTCCAACTGGTACCAAAGGCCTTTTAGGCCGTTTTCTTCCCCAAAGCGGCAATCGACACTTAAGCGCGCGCGCAAACCCCCGGCCGCAGCGCGCCATCGCCCACAGCCAGACGACGTCGCTGTCGCCGCGCTGGAGCCACGCCGTCGCCGTCCACTCCGTCGCCATCGCCCGCCGCTCACTCCGTCACCGTCAACTCCGTCGCCTTCGCCCACGCCCTCCACTCCGTCGCTGTCGCCCGCTGCTCTCCTACGCCGGCAACGAGGTGAGCGCCGCCCCTTGTCCCCTCCTCTCCCCTTCTCCCCTCCTCCGGCAGCGCCCCCCGCTGCTGCGCCCGCCACCTTGCCCGCCTCGCTGCCATGCTTGCTCGCCGGTGCCCTCTCACCGCGCGCGCCCACCAACCGTTCGACGAAATGCGGTGCGCGTCGCTGGTGGAGAGCGCGGCAACCGTCGCCTCCACCGCCCTTCGTGGGCGCCGCGCCCTCGATCATCAGCCGCCGGCACGTGGGGCAGGAGCCATGGGAGACGAGCTAGGCGTCGACGCAGCGGATGTGGAAGCCGTGGCCATAGTGCGGCAGCACGCGCACCTTCTCGCCGTCCACGAACTCGCCGAGGCAGATGGCACACACGTCGTCGATGTCCTCCCCGCCCCCGGCGCCATACACCTCCACGGGGAGGCTCCTCAGCGCGCGCCTCTTGATGCCGCCGCTCCCGCGCCGCACGGACGCGCTCTGTCCGGTCGTCGCGGTGCCCGCTGGCCCATGCCCGTGCCCGCGCCGCGAGCATGGTCGTGCTAGCGTACCTCTAGGTGCTCGACTGAGACCGAGCTCGACCAATCACCACCACGCAGCCGTCCATGCATGCACACCTCTAGGTACGCTAGCCCAGCGGCCACGTCGGTTGTGCAAGCCCGGACGGTGGTGATGGCGCCGGCAGAGCAGGCAGGTGATGGCGAGGTGATGGCGCCGGCAGAGCGTGTAGGTGACGGCGAGGCGCACGGCGAGGTGATGGCACCGGCAGAGCGGGCAGGTGACGGCGAGGCGCGCGGCGAGCGGGCAAGTGACGGCGAGGTGACGTCTTCATGTCACCGTAAACGGCCGTGGGGAAGGCCTCCACGATCTCCCTGTCGAGGCCGCGTGGGCGGCATTGATCGGAGTGCACTGATCTTGTGTTTTGTTATTGCTTTCTTCACTTGAATTGTTATCCATCTAGCAATCTGTTATGATCATGACATGATGAATCAAATAATTGCACTTAATTTTGTAGTGACATTGAGCTATGGAGGACGACACCTTCATCCAAGATGAGGAGCAAGAAGAAATGGTGCAGAAAATGATATATGAGAGTGCCCATGAACCGGAACCCAATGGAGAACCTGATGGAGATGACGATGATTTCGGCTCACAATTTTTGAACCATGTCAGTGAGGGACTTGAGTCTGATGAAAGAAGAGACAACAAAGTGTCCTTAACAAACTTCGACGAGGTGTATATTTATATATCAAGGCTATGTTCATCACTAGATGCATTGATTTATTTGTATTACACTTATTAACGAATCATTTTTTTAGCCTTCTGGATCATCGAGCAAATCTATTAAAAAGCAATGAGGCCCGACGCAACGTCTAAAGGGCGAGGGTAGGTTATCCCTCACGGCATTTAAGGATAGTGGTGAACCGGTGGATCCCAAAGAGCACTGCCGTAAATTTATAAACCAAGCTAGAGTTCTTGTTAGGGACCATGTACCGATCAACATTGCAGAGTGGCATAAGCTGAAGAACGCAGGGGGCTGAAGCTAGTTATGTTAATGATACTATAAAACTTTTTCTTTGGGACAGTCTACTGACACACTTCAGCCTACCGGAAGACATGATGGAAGGCCAGAAGAAGAAAGTCAAGGAATGGACTCTTAAGAAGATGGCCACACAATTCCAGACCTAGAAGAAAAATTTATGGGCCAGATATGAAGATGAAGATCCAGTATTCACTGGAAGTCTAGTGAAGATAAAAGATCACTGGCCCGCATTTAAGAGCTATAAGAAATCGTCTACTGCTGTGTCCCGATCAGTCACAAATACAAAAAATGCTTCAAAGAAGGAACATTTCCATCATTTGGGGTCAGGTGGCTACAAGACTGCCATTCCTAAGTGGAGAGCATTTGAAGCTAAACTAATGGAGGCAGGAATCACTCCACAGACATGGGACTGGCCCGACCGGTCCAAGTTCTGGTTGTTCGCGCATGGGGCAGGGTTGGACCCAAAGACAGGGCAGATCATTGCAAAGGGAAAATGGAAGGAAAAAATTAAAGCAATCACGACGCAGCTTATAGATGCAATTGAAAAAGTTAGAAAGGGAGAGTACATTCCTGATAGAGAGAATGATGAGCTGACACTCGCTCTTGGGAATGTTGAACACGTTGGACGGATACGAGCCCTCCCAGGTGTCACCATGAAGGAAGCATGGCCAGAGTGCGCTGAAACTTATAGAAGCCGTTCGAGAAAGAAGAAGCAGGACTTAGACAGGTTAGCAGAATTGATAAATAGGGTGGAGGTGCTTGAGAAAAATCAGAGGGCACCTGATCAGCCGCTGTTTCTACAAGATCCTCAAGCCGATGCCGCCCCATCTCAGCGAAGAAGCAGTGTGGGTTCCTCGCATCTTGAATGTGGAGGAAGCTACCCCGTGGATTATGTCACGGAGAAGACAGATTGCGAGCTACATGTGCAAATGAGGAACGTGTCCATTAAGGTGGCGTTCGGCTATGTTTACCCAAATAAAGATGGAGCAACGCACCATCATATGCCCATTCCAGCTAGTTGTGCTCGTGTCGGGGTGGATGACGTTGTTCCGGGTTATAAAACAATGGAGCTTGATTTTCCTGGAGGTGACAAAGAGAAGACAATGGCCAATGTCAAGCGAGGTTTCGCCCTATGGTCCAAGAAATACATCATCCTTTTGCCAAGGCCACCGACTCCTCCTCGTAGCAGTCCACATGAGCAGCAAATTCCACATGAGTAGCAATGGCCATCGACTCCTCCTGGTAGCAGTCCACATGAGTAGCAAAGTCCACACCTACCTGAGAGGGACCCTGGCGTGAGTCCACCATCTCGAGATCCTCCGCGTAAGACTGCACCCGTTAAGCGGAATGGTACGCCGCCTAGGAAGAGACCTAGAAAGGAGAAACCACTGCCGCCTATTGAGAAGTTACCTTGGAAAAAAACTATCGAGGAATGCATCGAAACCTCTAAGTCCGAGGTGGCAAAACATTTTGCTAAGAAAGTGCCAGAGATACCTTTTGAGAAGACTCTAGATCCGGTGAAAGTTTTTCGTACCGTTGAGAATCTATATGACCCTGCACCATCGCCGCCATCTGACTATAGGCGTTCTATTGAAAAGTTGTATGACACTATGGTGGAGGCGAAAAAACCTGATCAATCGGTGGTCTCGGTAAAAACTAGGAAACAAGTGTACCAGCTCGGAGAACAACCCGTTCAATCGGCCCCCCCCTCTCAAGGTGTTTGACGAGAAGGCTGTTGAAAGTTCTCAACAAAACACAACCGATTACCCCATCGCTGAAGTAGCATATAAATTTGTTCAAGGGAAAGATCTAGTCGAGAATATTAGGTCGCTACCAACATGTATACGTAATTTGCATGCGTGGTACACTAATGCCACAAAGAGAGGGATCTAGGCTATCATGGTGCAAGTTAAGGATGAGCACTACTTCCAAGAATACTCTGTGAGCGTTGACTTCTGCAAACTTTTTCAGTTATACAATCTCCGGGCCCTCGACAAATCTATCATCAGTTGCTATTGTCTGTAAGTGATTTATTAATATAATTTGAGAAGTCTTTAGCTCAGCTCATTCATTGTCTGCAAATTATCCTCAATTTAATCTTTTGTGCACTATATTATGCAGATCAAAGAAGCTCGAATGCAAAAGGGATGAAATCATGGACATTGGGTTCATTGACCCAGATACAATGCATGAAAGAACCATAGAAGATCCCATCTATAACAAGGATACATCGGAGACTTTGCTAAGGTTTTTGAAGCGACAACGTGACAAAAAGATAATACTTTGGCCTTACAACTTCAAGTGAGTGTTACTGTCTAATAACACATTCTATTTTGCTCACCATATGTTAAAATTTTAACTGATGAGTTATATCTATGACACTGCATATTTAAATGTGTGCAGGTTCCACTTTATTCTTATCGTCATTATAATGTATGAAGGAGATGTTGAAGTCTTTGACTCACTAACCAAAGAGCCTATACTATACAAGACGGCTTTTGATATGCTCAAAAAGTAATTTTAATTCTTATCGGTTTTTTCGTTAATTTCCTGATATCAACAAATTGATAACTCTGTTATGCATTTTCTTTTGTCGGGCAGCGTATGGCAAACGTTCATCCAGGAAGATCCGACCGGTGGATGGAAACCGAAGCTAATATGGCGTGCGAACAAAGTAAGTAGTACTACCTAGGTCCACACACCTTTATCATACTTGATTATTGTTTGATTGAATTATATTCTTGTACAGAAATGCGCAAAACAACCAGAGGGGACTAATCTATGTGGATACTACATTTGCGAGTACATCCAGAAGATTGTCAGCGAGAGAACGAATAATCAAAGAAATAGAGAGGTACGAAAACAATATTCACAAATTTATTTTGTTACCATAACTTGTGCTGAGTTTCAGTCATAATTGTTTGATTGTGATTTGATATATATATATATATATATACATAGCTCATGTATTCATTTGAATCTCATTCTTTTACAGTTCGCAAGAAAGCAGGACAGGATCTCAATCGAGCACCGCTTCAAAGCAATTGTCGAGGAATTGGCGGGATTTTTCCTTCGGGACGTCATACCTAACTTCGCATAGTACCACTATGAATGAAGATCTACATGTAATATATAGTTTGACTCGGAGAGTACCACTATGCTACATGTAATAGATAGTATGCCTCGGAGAGTACCACTATGCATGAAGATCGATCTTCATGCATGTACTACTTAATTTGCGATCTTATGCAATTACATGTGTTATATTATATGCACCAAGTTGATATGCATTACATTGATCTTCATGTACTACATAAACCCAAATGCATTTCTGGCGCATCGACGCGATCCTCGTACGATGAAATGGTCCGATACCCCTAAACCCCTCCTAAAACCCTAAACCCTGAATTCTTTGCCGTGGCAGGGATTTTATGCATGGTAGCCACCCTTTGGTACCGGTTCGTGTTACAAACCGGTACCAAAGGTCCCTAGCCTTGCGCTCTCCTAGGAGCCAACGTGGAGGCCCCTTTAATACCAGTTTGTAAGGAACCGGTACCAAAGGGGGGGGCTTTTGTCCTGAATCTTTTGTATCGGTAAGATTTTCGGTACAAAAGGGCCTCTGGAACCGGTATTGATGTCCATTTTTTGACTAGTGAAAGAAGCAATAAAAATAAAATAAAGAGCCTAATAAAACTAAAGAAGATAAAACCAAGACATATAAAAGCAACTATAATACAAGTTAACACAATACATATCATGTGGATGGGTAATATAGAGTATGAAGGAGACAACCTCATGTTAGTTGATGAATAGGGGGATGACTCAGGCATCCCCAAGCTTAGATGATTGTATCTTCTTGAATATATTCTTGGGATGCACCTAAACATCCCCAAGCTTG
Source organism: Dactylis glomerata (assembly GCA_007115705.1). Taxonomy (NCBI): domain Eukaryota; kingdom Viridiplantae; phylum Streptophyta; class Magnoliopsida; order Poales; family Poaceae; genus Dactylis; species Dactylis glomerata. Next base: position 670,660 of record QXEO01001791.1, read on the forward strand.
AGCTCTCGTTTCTTCTTGTTCATCTCATATCACCATATTGATTAGAACTTATAAGCTACATCCACATAAAACTTCACAAAACTCATTAGTAGGGTTAGTACTCATTAAGTAAAATCCACTCATGTTCAAGCATTGAATGGTTTCATAATCTAAACTCAACATTAGCCACTATATATACTAAGGTATTCATGATTTTCATCGTCCGTCGAAAAACTAATGAAACTAAAAACACCAAGTATAATATTGAATAAATTAAGAAATCTGTCAAAACTGAACAGTCTGTAAAGATGACACTCAACAAGATAGTTAAGTAGCTCAAATCGAAAAACTCCAAACTAAATAAAGACAGATCATAATCTCAGGTTTATGCACAAAAAATTTGAGATCAAAACACTATTCTGAGATTTTTCACGATTTGTTATAGTGAAGCACAGAAATCTGTCTAAACAGAACAGTCGGTGAAAATCAAATTTTTTGAGACAGCTATGTAACTCAAATCAGAAAAAGTTAGTATAAAGAAAGAAAGATAATAAGCATTAGTTTGCACTCAAGAAATTTTAGGTCAATATCATGTTCTGGTGATTTTAAACATTTTATACTGTGAAGCACAGAAAATCTGTTTTTGGACAGCACAGCAAAACTATCAACTTCCAAGTAACTAGGAACTACAATTATCACTTTACTTTTATAGTACAAAGGAATATGTACAATATATACAATATAATCAATATGTACAAGTTTTTAACTGAAAAGCTTCCATGGAAAGATTTGTTTTGGTTTCAGAGGCATGAACACAAGTGTTCAAGGTCGACCCCCACTTAACCATTACTCATATTTCCAATCACTTTCCTTTTTGAAAATGTTTTTAGGTAACAAGTACAACTAATTTTTTTTGTAATTCACATTCCCTATCCATACTAAGATAGAGAATAACTTAAAACTGAAAGTAAGAACTATTTAGAGATAAATCAAACAAGTGCACACAAGAATATTCACCCACACGCTAGAGCTCCCCGGCAACGGCGCCAGAAAAGGTCTTGATATCCCACAAGTATAGGGGATCGTGTGTAGCCTTTTCGATAAGTAAGGGTGTCGAACCCAACGAGGAGCTAAAGATAGGTTAAATGTTCTCTCAAGTTCTATCAACTGCTGATACAACTCTACGCACACTATATGTTTGCATCATCTAGGAAATAAAACTAGAGTAACAATACGGGTATGAGAGATAGCTTTGCAAGATAATAAATATAAGAAAGTAATTGTTAGTGCTGCAACAATAAAATATACTAAGTAAACATAAACTAACAGTACCATGATTGTGGAAAAGTGGTGGTAATAGTGGTGGTAATAGTGGTGGCTTTGTCTAAGTTCAGTTAGTGAATAAATCGGGTTCATTGTCTTTGATGCAGTTTTCTATGTGGGAGAGGCTAAATATACAAGCACTTCACTACTTGGAAATACAAGTACTATATGATTGGATTGTTAGCAAGCATCCGCAAATACTAAAATGCATTAAGGTTTCCCCAACCATAGCCTTAAGTTAATGGTCCTCTTACTCCCATACGTGCAACGTTCCGGTTCGCGTCCTCAGGTTTTTGTCATTCTGGTAGAACTACCCCCTTCCTTTTGCACATACTACTAACCCTAAGATGTTTAATCCAAGCGCACATAAATATAATGGACACCAAAGGACAGTACCATATCAACATACAACTCTAATGAACCAAAGAGATTCAACAAATCAATCTAAGAACAAATAAACTATGCAAACATGACATAGATCATAGGATAAATATTATAGCATCAAACACCATGTTTACATAGGACGGTACAGAGGTGTGTGGGAGGATGAACCACTGCATAATAGGAGGAGTTGGTGATGGAGATAGCGGTGAATATGGTGGAGATGAGCAGCGAAGGGCGCGGGCGGCGCAGCGGTGGCGGCGCCGGCAGCGGCGCGGGGGACTCCCCCGCCACCGGCATCATGGGGGAGCGCCGCCCCTTAGCCCCCTTCCTTCATGGCTTCATGGGATCCCTCCCCCCATGGAGATGGGATCCATGGGGGAGGCAAAAACGTGGCTCTGGTGGCTGCAAATTCGTGGGTGGAGGTATCCCCCACGAGCTAGGGTTCCTCCCTTTATATAATCTCTCGGATTCTCGTCTCCCCATCTTGAGCCGTAATGGAGCGAGCTTACCTCAGTCGTCCGGACTCGGAATCAGCTGAATTTTATGTCCAGAACGTTCGCCGTGAAATTCCCTACAACTTTGTAATTTAAGTGTTTTCCGTTTGACGCCGTCTTCGACCCGTAACGTGACCATCTTCGAAAAAAGTTCTGGCACAGATTTCTGGAAAGTCCCAATTTGACTCCAACAAGATTTTCACTTGTATTCTTGGTAATTCCGACACATCAAAGTGTAAAACAATAACATTGTGCACTTTTGTAACTATTAGTAGGTTAGTCCAAATAAATTATAAAAGTATCACAAAGTGTAGACAAAACATATAGCAATTGGTGTAAAACAAGCATGGATCATCAAAAAATATAGATACGTTTGCAATGTATCAGACCCCGGTCCAATTTCCTTTATATTGCTATTACCGTTTACTTTACTCGCACTGTTTACTTTCTCGCATACTACTATTGCTTTCCACTTGATACACTCATTCCTTTGTTTACAGCAAACCGGTAATATTGACAACCTCATCGTAAGTTGGGAGCAAAGTACTTGTTTGTGTTGTGTGCAGTTTTTACATTGCTGCTAGTGCAAAGCAAAGCACTAGACGAGGCGCCCTATAAATTCTCCAGAGTTGTCGCAAAGCTAGCAGGCATCACCTTCTGAAGTTTGGCTTTTTCCTATTGGTTCGATAAACCTCGGTTTCTTACTGAGGGAAGACTTGCTACTGTGCTCATCATACCTTCCTCTTGGGGTTCCCAACTGGGTGGTTATCTGCCCGCATCAAGCACTTTTTCTGGCGCCGTTGCCGGGGAAAAAGAAGATTTCTGCAAGGGGAGTCTCGCACGCACAATCTTTACTTTGTTTTTTGTTTTGCTTTATTTTATTTTTGCTTGCATCGTTTTATCAAAAATACAAAAAATTAGTTTCCTTATATTTGTTATTTATACTTGTCTGCTTTTAGCTTTGCTAGATTGGGTACTCATGAGAACACCAAGTTGTGTGATTTTACTAGCACTAATAATAGTGATTTTATCTGCACTCCTATTGCGCCACCTGCTCCTGCTGCAAATTTTTATGAGATTAAACCTGCTTTATTGAACCTTGTTATGAAAGAGCAATTTTCTAGTGCTAGTACTGATGATGCTGCGGCTCATCTCAACAATTTTGTTGAGCTATGTGAGATACAGAAATATAAGGATGTAGAAGGTGATATTATTAAGCTTAAGTTGTTTCCTTTCTCTTTAAGAGGAAAAGCTAAGGATTGGTTGCTATCTTTGCCTAAAAATAGTATTGATTCATGGGCTAAGTGTAAGGATGCTTTTATTGGAAAATACTATCCTCCTGCTAAGATTATAGCTTTGCATACTGATATTATGAAGTTTAGCCAGTTTGATAATGAACATGTTGCTCAGTCTTGGGAAAGAATGAAATCTATGATAAAGAATTGTCCCACTCATGGACTGACTACTTGGATGATTGTCCAAACTTTTTATGCAGGACTGAATTTTTTTTCAAGAAACCTATTGGATTCATCTGCTGGAGGCACTTTTATGTCTCTTACCTTGGGCGCCGCAACAAAGCTCCTCGACAATATGATGGTAAATTATTCTGAATGGCACACCGAGAGAGCTCCACAAGGTAAGAAGGTAAATTCTGTTGAGGAAACCTCCCCCTTGAGTGATAAGATTGATGCTATTATGCTTATGCTTTCTAATGATAGAACTCATGTTGATCCTAATAATGTTCATTTAGCCTCTTTGGTTGCTCAAGAAGAGCATGTTGATGTAAACTTCATTAGAAATAATAATTTTAACAACAATGCTTATAGGAACAATTTTGCTAGTAACAATTATAGGCCGTATCCTTCTACCAATGGTAATGGTTATGGTAACTCTTATGGTAATTCCTCCAACAACACTAGGGGCGCGCCCTCTGATCTTGAGGTAATGCTCAAGGACTTCATCGGTAAGCAAACTACTTTTAACAAGTCTGTTGAGGAAAAGTTAGGAAAAATTGATATTCTTGCTTCTAAAGTTGATAGCCCTGCTCTTGATGTTGAACTTCTGAAATTAAAAGTGTTGCCTAATGATGTGAAGGAGAACAATACTTTTGCCACTGCTAATGCTATCCAAGTTAAAATTAATGAAAATGTTAGGATATTAGCAGAATTGCATGCCAGGTGGGAAAGAGAAGATGAGATGGCTAGAAATATGAAGCTATGTACTATTACTACCTCTAATGATTATGTTCCAAGTGCTAGCAATCCTCTTACTTTGATTGGTGTAGAGAAAACTCCCACTCCTTGTACTAAAAAGCCCAAAACTGCAAAAACTTTTTCTCAAAAGAGTGCTGAAATTTTTTGGAGTGTAGGAGATGATAGCTCTACTTCTTTTAATGATTTTGATGTTGATGGCTGCAATATATCTGAAATTATTTTGTTCTTGCAAAATCTTGCTTTGAGTCCCAATGCTAGTTCTATAAATGTTGCTTTTACTAAGCATATTACAAATGCTCTCATGAAAATTTGGGATGAAAAGTTGAAACAAAAGGCTTCTATTCCCAAGAAGTTAGAAGATGGTTGGGAACCCATCATTGATATGCATGTTAATGGTTTTGATTGCCGTGCTTTATGTGATCTAGGTGCTAGTATTTCTATTATGGCTAGAAAAATTTATGATATGCTTGATTTACCACCGCTTGAAAAGTGTTATTTTGATATTCCTCCTGCTGATGTTGCTAAGAAGAAACCTTTGGGAAGGATTAATGATGTTATTATTATGGTTAACAATAACCTTGTTCCCATTGATTTTCTTGTTATGGATGGTGAATGCAATGCTTCATGTCCTATTATTTTGGGAAGACCCTTTCTTCGAACTGTAGGTGCCATCTTTGATATGAAGCAAGGCACCATCAAATATCATTTTCCACTCAAGAAAGGTATGGAACACTTCCCTAGGAAGAGAAAGAAATTACTTTTTGACTCTATTCTTAGAGCAAATTATGAACTTGATGCTTCATCGCTCGATATTACTTGATTCGCACTTTCTGCGCCTAGCTCAAAGGCGTTAAAGAAAAGCACTCTTGGGAGATAACCCAATATTTTACTTTCAGTTCTTTTTCTTTTATTTGAATGTTGGAAGTTATTACTACTGAAATGAACTCTCCTTATCATTTTTATTTCATTTTTGTGCCAAGAGAAACCTCAAACTTGAGTGAGGTAAGATTTGGGGAAGTTGCTGTCCTGAAACAGATTTCGGTGCTGCACCGTAAAAATTCATGAAAATTCTCAGAATATCTTTTTGACCTGAAATTTCTTGTGAATATGCCCCAGGTTATATCCAAACTTTCATTAGTTTTACACTTTTTGATTTGAGCAACAGAAAACCCTCAAAAAAATCAACCTTTGTCAGCTGTTCTGTTTTGACAGATTTCTACCACTATTTGTGTTTGCCTCTCGATTGCTTTCTTTTTGAGTTCTTTTGATCACGGAACTTTTGGGGAAGTTGCTACAGTAGTATATGCTATATATATGGTGGTTTTGAGTTGAAATCTGAACCAAAGAAAGGGTTGATTCATTATTATGCTTACACTAATGTTGCTAATAGAATTGTGTTGAGTTTTGTATGAAGGAAGTTTTCAAGTGTAGGGATTAGAGAATGATGAGATGAGGTGAAAAATGGACAAAAGGTCAAGATTGGGGATGCCCACGCACCCCAAGAAATATCCAAGAGGTACAAGCGTCAAAGCTTGGGGATGCCCCCGAGGCACCCCTTCTTCATCGGCAAAAACCAGGTCACCTTTCAAAACACTATATTTTTATTGCTTCATGCACTATGCGTTTTTCTTGGAGCGTCTTTACTTTTGCTTTCAGTTTTCTTTTGTTTTGTTTGCTGCAATAAATGGTTGGACCCCAACAAATTTCTTTTGGAGAAGATTTACTCGTTTTTCATTGCCAAGAACACTCTAGTTTTCACTCTTATCGTTCAACGAGTGTTCTCTTTTTCTACTACTGCGTTTAGCTTTCAATTTTTGCCTTGATTTTTTTCAGATCTTTTTTTATCTTTGAATCAAGGTGTATTTTGACCTCTGGTCCATGTTGGTATTCATCAAAAGAGTTGTTTCAAAAAAGTTCGAATGGTGTTGGAAAAGAGAAAAAGTTTCATGCAAAAAAGTGGTACAAAAAGGAGATTGTTTAGACTGTGGCTTAGGCTTTTGCATGTCGTGCTTGATGTCATTTTGATAGTATGCTTAGTGATTTTTGTTGTAGCATGACTTGTCTCAAATGACTGAGATTGCTTAACAAGCCTTTGAAAAAATCATGCGTTGTTTTTATTATTTGGAAGCATTATTTTGGTTTTCTCCTTTGATGCTTTAATTGGGTTGACTTGGCGCATGCTTACACATGTTAACTACAAATAAGTCGCCTATAGCCTCTATGATCATTTGGTTTTTGACTTGTGATGCCACTTTATGCTTCTCTCAATGATGTTTTGTCGCTATGCATGATTATGGCCGTTATTGCTCTCTTAGTTGGTCGCTCCCAGTCTTTTGCTAGCCCTCATTTTGTATTGAGTATGAGCTCTACTTGTGCATCCAACTCCTAAAAACCAAGTTATGCCAATGTGTCCACTATAAATTCCTATGCATGGTATTTGTAAGCCATTCCAAGTAAATTTTCATGTGCTACCTTTCAAAAAAACACTTCAAAACACTTCTCGTTTTGTGACACTATTTTCAGCTCATGGGGATGTGGTGGTCGGATTTGCTATCTTCCATATTGTTTTATTCCAAAAAGAAAAAAAAAAGAAAAAAAGGCACTCCTCCATGGTATGTGAAAGTTGGTGGGCACCCGATGGAATCGGTTAGCCATGGTTTGTGAAAGGAAAAAAGGTGGGGAGGAGTGCCAAGCTTTATAAAAGAGCACAAAAGTGCCAATCTCTCTCTCAAAAACTTGCTTCATTTTTATATGGAAGATAGTAAGAACCCCATTGCCAGTCGTTGACAAAGACAACCACCTCTCAAAACACAATTTTTATCTCTCTGTTTTACAAATGAAAAGCTCTAGCACATGTTTAATCACTGCTTCCCTCTGCGAAGGGCCTTTCTTTTACTTTTATGTTGAGTCTTCACCTTCTACCTTTATGCACCGTCTAAGAGTACATAGTTGTCATTCTGAGTTTAATGTTAATTGTCCCAAAGTTATCATTGATTGATTCATGATTATGGTTTCATTTGTTCTTAAATTATTTGTATCTAGTCGCCCTCTTAAACTTGAAGGTGTCCTATGCATTTATGTTTTGCTATTCCATGAAGGACAAGCTGAAAACCATTTGCTATGTTTTCCATATGGTTGAAACACACACGTGACTTTCATTGTTTCATTATTCATGATCTTTCATTCGTGTTCTTTTTCATGTTATAACATGGTTGCCAAGTTTCTTCTATTGAGATTATGTCTTTCATGACCATGTTTTAAGTTCTTTGATCCCAGCACTCAATGCCTTACATAGATGATCAAGATTGTGATGGTGCATGTCACCTAAAAAATTATTCTTTTTTTATCACTTACCTACTTGAGGACGAGCAGGAGTTAAGCTTGGGGATGCTTGATACGTCTCAAACATATCTATAATTTTTGATTCACCATGCTTGTTTTTACACCATTTGCTTTATGTTTTGATGCACTTCATGGCATTTTTATGCATTTTCCGGAACTAACCTATTAACGAGATGCCACAGTGCCAGTTCCCTATTTTCTGCTGTTTTTGTGTTTAAGAAAAGTTACACAGGAAATATTCTCAGAATTGGACGAAACAAAGCCGAACCTCCTAATATTTACTGAAGCTTCCAGAAGACCAAAGAGGAGACGGAGGGGGGCCATGGGCCAGCCACACCGTAGGGTGGCGCGGCCAGCCCCTGGCCCGTGCCCCCTAGTGGTGAGGCTGCCCTGGCCCACTTCTGACGCTGCCCTTCCGCCTATATATTCCTTCCGACGGGAAAAAACTAAAGACCTGATCAATTTTCCAGAAATACATCGCAATCCGCCGCTGTCATCGACCCAAGATCGAGAGGGTCCAGAAGCTCTTCCCGGCACCCTGCCGGAGAGGGGAATCACCATTGGAGGTCTTCTTCATCGCCATGCTTGCCTCCGACGCGATGAGTGAGTAGTCTACCTTGGACTATGGGTCCATAGTAGTAGCTAGATGCTTGTCTTCTCCACAATGTGCTTCATGTTTAGATCTTGTGAGCTGCCCTACATGATCAAGATCATCTTTATGTAATTCTACATGTTGTGTTTGTTGGGATCCGATGAATATTGGTGTTATGATTAAGTTGATGTTCTGAATTTATCTTATGTTATCTCTATGTTGTTTATGATCTTGCATGCTCTCCGTTGTTAGTAGCTATCTTGGCCAAGTAGATACTAGTGACTCCAAGAGGGGGTATTTATGCTTGATAGTTGGTTTCATGCCTCTATTTAATCTGAGGGAGTGACAGAAACCTCTAAGGTTGTAGATGTGCTGTTGCCACTAGGGAGAAAACAACATTCTTGTGTCCAAGGATATTCGCTTTGTTTACATTACACACTTTGCTTAATGCAGTTATCTGTTGTTCGCAACTTAATACTCAAGGGGTCCTCGGATGATTCCCCGTGAGTGGATTATTAGTCATAGATACAGTTAGATGGCGGTCTATGTATCTTGTTGTAATGCCCAGATTAAATCTCATAGTGATCTTCTTGACATATGCACATTATCTTTATTCTATCAATTGCCCAACTGTAATTTGTTTACCCAGCATATCGTTATTTATCTTATGGAGAGACACCACTAGTGAACTATGGACCCCGGTCCAATTTCCTTTATATTGCTATTACCGTTTACTTTTACTCGCACTGTTTACTTTCTCGCATACTACTATTGCTTTCCACTCGATACGCTCATTCCTTTGTTTACAGCAAACCGGTGAGATTGACAACCTCATCGTAAGTTGGGAGCAAAGTACTTGTTTGTGTTGTGTGCAGGTTTCACGTTGCTGCTGGTGCAAAGCAAAGCACTGGACGAGGCGCCCTATAAATTGTCCAGAGCTGTCGCAAAGCTAGTAGGCATCACCTTCTGAAGTTTGGCTTTTTCCTACTGGTTCGATAAACCTCGGTTTCTTACTGAGGGAAGACTTGCTACTGTGCTCATCATACCTTCCTCTTGGGGTTCCCAACTGGGTGGTTGCTTCCCACCGGGCGGCCGGGGTGCCGCTTCGTCAGAGCAGACTGTTAGAACTCAGAGGATTGAGAGTGAAAACTTGTGTTTATTGCTTGTGAGCAAAGCCCTATTTATACAAGGATTTTGGGGTGCCTCCGAAGAGGTGCCTGTTACAAGAGACATGACTGTTTACAAGAGATGCAACTGCTGAGAGAGAGAGAGAAGAGGTGTCTATACACAAGAGACACGTCTGTACAGAAAGGGTGCTTTGGGCATACTAGTAACCGCCTAGAGCGGTTGTAATTTATTCCTAACACTCCCCCTTGCACAAAGATTCTTCTTGTATGTCTTGTATTCCTTGTATAATCTTGAATGTAATGGCCTTGATCACAAGCGATAAATTTTCTTGAATAAACTCCCCCAAAAACCCTGTGGGAAAAATATGAGGAGACTAGAATTTGATATGTTGTCAAAAACTCCTTTAAAACCCAGTGGGAAAAGTAAGGAGAAAATAGTACAACATATAATGATTATTGTCTCTTTGATAACTTATATGAGAAAACCTTGGAAGGATAAAATTCATTGGTAAGTTTAGAGAACAATTAATATGTCTTGTATACATCTGTTAAAAACCCCGGTGGGGAAAATAGGAGGTATGACATATATTCTTGTGTTGATATTACCTCATTAAAAACCTCGATGAGAACCATGAGAGTAAACTCATAAAGGAAAAAGAGTGTAATATAATGTTTGAATGGGTTATGGTTCAGAGGGATACTCCCCCTGATCCTTTCAAATCTCGAAGTCGTCTCATACCAATTCCATGAACATACTTTTCAAATGTTGAAGTTGGTAGTGACTTCGTGAATAGATCAGCAAGATTATCACATGATTTGACTTGCAAAATGTTTATATCTCCACTTTTCTGTAATTCATGGGGATAAAACAATTTGGGTGCAATATGTTTAGTGATATTTCTCTTTATGTAACCCGTTTGCATTTGAGCAACACAAGCAGCATTATCTTCATAAATAATGGTCGGAGATTCGATAGAACCTTTTCCACATGATTGTTGTATGTGGTTTATCATTCTGCGAAGCCATACACATTCACGTGATGCCTCATATAATGCAATTATTTCAGAATGATTGGTGGATGTAGCCACTAAGGTTTGCTTAGAAGACTTCCATGAGATGGCTGTCCCACCATGTAGGAACACAAAACCGGTTTGCGATCTGGCATTATGGGGGTCTGATAAGTAGCCAGCATCGGTATACCCAATCATATCAATGTCCAGATTTCTCTGAAATTGAAAGAATAGGCCAAGATCCTTTGTGCCTTGGAGATATCGAAAGATATTCTTAGCTCCCGTCCAATGTCGTTTAGTAGGAGCTGCGCTATGTCTAGCTAGTAAATTTACTGCAAATGCAATATCAGGCCTGGTGCAATTTGCAAGATACATAAGCGCTCCAATAGCACTGAGATATAGAACTTCGGATCCCAGTATCTCTTCTCCATTATCCCTTGGTCTGAATTGATCTTTCTCTACGTCTAGAGATCGAACAACCATGGGAGTTTTGGATGGATAGGATTTGTCCATATTGAATTTCTCCAATATTTTCTGGATATAGGCGGTTTGATGAACCAAAATACCTGAGGGAAGGTGCTCAAGTTGTAATCCTAAGCAAAATTTGGTTTTACCCAAATCCTTCATCTCAAATTCCGTCTTTAGGTGATTGCGTGCTTCATCAATATCTTGTGTGTTGCCAATGATATTAAGGTCATCAACATACACTGAAATAATGCAAAATCCTGTTTCAGACTTTTTGATGAAGACACATGGACAATCATCATTGTTGGAGTATCCCTTTTTCAATAGGAACTCACTAAGTCGGTTGTACCACATGCGTCCCGACTGTTTTAAGCCATATAAAGACTTATTTAGTTTTACACAATATACGTTGCGGTTTGCATTTGGATTCGGAATTGGGATTCCATCAGGAACCTTCATATAGATGTCCGAATCAAGTGATCCGTAAAGGTAAGCGGTCACTACGTCCATCAACTGCATAGATAGACGATTTTGTACTGCCATAGATATGAGGTATTAGAATGTAATACCACTCATTACCGGAGAATAAGTTTCATTGAAATCAATGCCTGGTCTCTGCGTGAAACCTTGGGCTACAAGCCTTGCTTTATATCTCACCACCTCATTATTTTCGTTCCGCTTATGAACAAAAACCCATTTAAATCCCACAGGGAAAACTTTGGGAGGTGTAGGTATTGCTTCAGTGAATACCTTTCGTTTATTGAGCGAGGCTAATTCTACTTGGATTGCATCCTTCCATTTAGGCCAGTCGGAGCGTTTCTCACACTCTGCCATGGTCTTTGGATCATGATCATTTAGAAGGTTGTTTGCAATTGTAGTAGAGAAATTTATGTCGACAATTGTAGACTTACGGTTGTAAGATTCTCCAGAGTCTCTATAGTTTGTGGAAATTTCATTTACCCTTGTTGACTCGTCGTGATTTCCCAATACGGTTGAGTCTGGGTTTTCCGATGTCCCAGTCATTGAGTGCACAACTGAGCTGGGTTGTGGAGGTTGTCCTTCCACTGGATTATCAACGCTAGGTTGATTTACATTTACTTCTTCAGAGGGTTTCTTCCTCTGTTTCCTTTGTTGCTTGCGAGGAGCTAAATTCTGTTTTACATTTACTTGTTCAGAGGGTTTCTTCCCCTGTTTCCTTTGTTGCTTGCGAGGAGCTGAATCCTGTTTTATGGCCGTACTTCTCCCCCTCTTATTTTGAATAGGGGGTTGAGTGGTTTTTGTTGGTACCTCCATTCTTTCAGGCGCATTTATTACAGGATTGTAGGATTTAGTGACACCTTTATAGTCAGTAAATGAATCTGGCAGATTATTTGCTATATGTTGCAAATTAATTATCTTCCGAAATTGAAGTTCAGTTTCTTGAGTACGTGGGTCAGAGGAGGAAATGCCTTGGGCATTCCAATCGATTTCCGGCCATTCTTTTTGGTACTTGATATCTCCCCCTAATGCCGGGAAATGGTCCTCATTAAAGATGCAATCAGCGTGACGGGCTGTGAATAGATCCCCTGTAAGGGGTTTAAGGTACTTGATTATTGACGGTGATTTGTACCCCACATAGATCCCCAGTTTCCTGTGTGGGCCCATGGATGTACACTGCGGTGGTGAGATTGGCACATATGTGGCGCATCCAAATTTACGCAGATGGGAAATATTAGGTAGATTTCCACGTACTAATTGCAGAGGGGAAGTGCTGTGATATGCAGTTGGTCGCAATTGAATTAAGTCAGCAGCATGTAAAACTGCATGACCCCAACATGAAGTTGGTAAGTTGCAATTCATTAGCAAAGGTCGTGCTATGAGCTTAATTCTCCTTATTAGAGATTCGGCCAAACCATTTTGAGTGTGGACATATGGGACCGAGTGCTGAACTTCAATTCCTAGTGCCATGCAATAATCATTGAAAGCTCGTGAAGAAAATTCAGCAGCATTGTCCATTCGAATTGATTTGATTCGATTCTTGGGATAATGAGCTTGTAATTTAATAACTTGCCTCATTATTTTGGCAAATGCATGGTTTCGTGTGGATAATAGACACACATGGGACCATCGTGTAGATGCATCTATGAGAACCATGAAATACCTAAAAGGTCCAGACAATGGTTGGATAGGACCACAAATATCACCTTGAATTCGTTCAAGGAATTGGAGTGGTTCCGCTTGGATTTTAAGACGAGAAGGTCTTAAAATGAGTTTCCCAGTAGCACATGCAGTGCACATGAAATCTGAAGATTGTGGGAATTTAGCTTCATTTAAGTCATGACCATTGGAATTGCAGATAATTTTTCTCATCATCCCGATACCAGGATGACCTAGGCGATCATGCCAAGTTTGAAATGCATTGACATTTTGAAAAATTACCTTGTACGCAACATGTGCTACGGGTTTTATATATGTGTAGTACAATCCTGATGATAAAGAAGGAATTTTCTCAAATATTTGTTTGCCATATCCGTTATCTTTGGTAAAGAGGAGATCTTCCTCTTTGTTGTCCTCATGGGTTTCAATGTGAAATCCATTTTTGCGGATATCTCTGTAACCAATGAGGGTACGAGTTGAATCGGGATACAATAAAGCATCCTCAATTATGATTTGCGTACCCATAGGGAGGGTAAATATGGCACGTCCTGTGCCAACAATTACCGCATCGCATCCAGTGATTGTTAAAATATTTCCATTTAACTTTTTTAGAGTTTGAAAATACTTTATTTCCCTAAGTATAGAGTTTGTGGTACCACTGTCCACAAGGCATATTTCCTCCTCCATTTGGATTGACTCCCGTAGAAATCTATATATTAAAATGTAGAATTTTCAGTGATGAAAAGACTTCTATTGAATATATAGAATACATACAACTTTCTTAATATCAAAGTGCTGATACAATACATATTGTGCTTTACAATATAGGGTGATGACACCAACAACACTAATAATATGTTTGATACAATACATATTATTATTATTTTATTACAACAATTTGATGGATGTAAATAAATATATTATCTAAAGGAGTTGATTGACTAGTCAAAGTCCCCGAACACGTCGTTTGAGGCGTATTCTATCATCATGTTCTCCTTGTCCATGGAGTCCTGTGGTAGATGAAATTCTTTGGTGTTGCTTGGTGTTCCTTGAACATCTTGCGAACATCCCGCTTCCATCTTATTATCAGGTTGAAGATTGAAGTGAGCTTCATATCTTGCTCCTTGGGCATGTCCGTTACGTCCCATGGATTGCAGGTAGAGGTTTACCAGATGTCTTGGGGTGCGGCATTTCTTGGTGACATGCTTGTAGCATCCACATTTCTGGCAAAGAATTGTCTTATCGAACTTGTTCTTTGCTTTGCCCTTCCCCTTATCTGAATTGTGTGGCTTGTTCTTCTTGTTGCGGTTGCGATTGAATTTACCCTTGAAGTTCTTGGTCTGGCCTTTAAATGATCCATTGAACTTATTGTTTTTCTAAAAATTTGCATGTACTTCGGGGAGAGGGGCAGCCCCAACCGGGCGTTGATGACTATTCTTTAAAAGAAGTTCATCATGTTTCTCAGCCTGGAGGAGTACATGTATAAGTTCAGAATAAACTTGGTAATTCCTAGCACGATATTGTTGCTGTAGGATCCTGTCAGCAGGGAGCATAGTTGATAGAGTCTTTTCTATCTTCTCCAGTTCTGAAGGTTCCTTCTCGCAAAACCGCAATTTAGAGCAAATCTTATGGACTTCATTGTTATAAGCTCCAACGGATTTGAAATCCTGGAGTCTTAAATGGGTCCATTCATGACTAGCTTCAGGCAGTATGACGGCCTTTTGCTGTTCATATCTTGTTTTAAGTGATTGCCACATATTGCTTGGAGATTCCTCCATCAAATATTCAGATTTCAAATCTGGGTGAATATGTTGCCTTATAAGGGCTAAGGCAGTATATTTTTGTTGTTCAGTTACTTGTGCATCTCCCTCCTGAGGAGGATTCTCAGGTGGTATGAGTGCACCTGCAATGCCACGGGATGAAAGACTAATCTTAACATCCATTGTCCATGTAGGGTAGTTATGTCCGTCGAGCGCAAGCTCTTCAAAATCTTTAGCGGCCATGTTGTCCTACATGAACGAGAACCAGAGATTTGATTAATTTACATGTATGTAAATTAAAGTCATCTTGGTTATGTTGTAATAAAAATTGCAAAATCTTGTAAACTCAAGTGAACACTTGGGTTTTAGTGTAGGCCTCAAATCATCTATCATAACACATTGTAGATAATCACCATATTTATGGAGTACATCTCTCAGTACTAAGAAGCATAATCTGACCTAAGTCAGTAGATGCTTTTTGTCTTAGCACCTTATGTTATGATTTGATTTAAATATATGGGAGAGCACATTGAAGGTAGTCATTGTGTCAATTTTGACAAAATGTAGACCTCACAATATTATGGATAATCTGCACATTATGCAGTAGATGCCACATTACCTTGTGATCCCATATATAAATTTGAAGTAGTCCATTTTTTTTAATGATTTTGCGTATCAATTCACTTCGAATTAAGTCAATTTTGTGTCTTTCAAGACATTTTTGGACTTAATTGATGATAAATTGACATTTAATTTTGCATATCAATTCTTGCTCGTATTGAACCAAAAATAGTTCAATTAAGATGAATCGATCTTATTTGCAAGAAATTATAAATCTCAGTTGCAAATAAGGGATGTAATTATCTCAACATGTCGAAAAACATGAAAATATATTACATCGGACATATGTTCTGGAATACAATGTACTCAACAGAAATACATACTAGAATAGATGTACTGAATTTAACATGGTCTAAAACAGAGAAATACTAGTAAATAGTATACTATTAACAGGAACAATCTGCAAATACCCAGAAATATTTGGGTGTAAATGCAACATTCGCCTGGACCACTGTTTGTTGCCAGATTTGCGAATTCTTGCAACATAGGAGCCTTAATGAAAAATAGGCAAATGGATAAGGTTTCTTATCCAAAACCTTGTGCGGTTAGCACTACCAATCGAGAAGTTTGGTTCTGCTCTGCTTAGGCCACAGCCTCGATGCGCATGGCATCGTATGCTCCGCCGCGCTGCGGGACGGCCAAGCCGGAGCCCAGAGGGCGCATGTCATACGCAGCATCGGGGACCGCGTTGAGTGCTGCAAGTCGTGAAGACCAAGCGCGATGCGGCCGCGAGCAGTGTGCTTCGCGCTGGAAGCTTCTCAGGCGACCTTGTCGCAGGAGCCGCGCCGGGAGGTCGCGGTCGTGGGCGTCCGCCACTGACGAGGGCGATTCCCGGGCTGCGCGCGTCGCCCAGCCTCCGGTCGTGAAGACCAAGCGCGCTGCTGGGAGCCGCGCCAGAGGCCACGGTCATGGGCGCCGCTCGGGTGGCCGCCCGCTGCGGGGAGGAGCACCGCGCCAGTGAAGCGTGGCCACCGCTGAGCGCTCCGATGGGCATTAGCCGCCGCCGAGGGCGGTTTTCGGGCTGCACGCGTCGCCCAGCCGGCTCAATGGCCTGCACTGGCGGCGCGACGGGCGACGAAAAATGGCGACGGCCTTCGTCTAGAAGCAAACGAAGGAATTGGGTAAGAAGGCCTCCAGGCATTGGTTTCTCACCTTTCCTTCTTATTCCGGCGATCGCCGGAGTTCGGCTATTGCTCTCTCGGCAGAGCGTGCTGATAACGTGTTAGAACTCAGAGGATTGAGAGTGAAAACTTGTGTTTATTGCTTGTGAGCAAAGCCCTATTTATACAAGGATTTTGGGGTGCCTCCGAAGAGGTGCCTGTTACAAGAGACATGACTGTTTACAAGAGATGCAACTGCTGAGAGAGAGAGAGAAGAGGTGTCTATACACAAGAGACACGTCTGTACAGAAAGGGTGCTTTGGGCATACTAGTAACCGCCTA
The DNA here is from genome assembly GCA_007115705.1 of Dactylis glomerata. Lineage (NCBI taxonomy): Eukaryota > Viridiplantae > Streptophyta > Magnoliopsida > Poales > Poaceae > Dactylis > Dactylis glomerata. The sequence goes on from QXEO01001791.1 coordinate 687,548, forward strand.
GAGCGGTTGTAATTTATTCCTAACACAGACAACGAGGCTGCCACAGCTGGGATTGTAGGCTTGTTCTTACTGCCGCAGGGGCGGCCGCGACCTCGTTTATCCACCGGGGCGCCGATATTCAGACGCGATCCACCTGCATCAGCCATGGAGACATGTGTTGGGAAGGAAAAATCCTAGATGCGATGAGGAAGAGTAAGATGATGCAGCGGAGGAAGAAACTAATGAATGAACTAGGGTTTTTTACCCTTGCCAAACGTGCTTTATTTATAAGTACACACTAATGGGCCTCTGCAGAGGCAAGGTCCAAAGTATATCTATGGGCTTTTATATTTTGCCCAGAGTAGACGATAAAGAAGCATCAACATATCAAGAGAGAAGATACGTACAAAACAAAAGAGAGGAATAAAAAAAGAGAGGAAAAAAAAGGGAAAGTATCTATCAAGAAGCACAGTGTACCTCATCTTGGACTCAGGGGCTTACGTCATAAGAAAAGAAGAGAAGAATCATGAAGTGCGAGTCATATCGGAAAATATCGCAAGAGACAGTATATAGAACATGTATGTCGATATTTTTGAGCCTAGACACAAAAAAATTCGGTTATAGCCTTGGGGGCTACTCCCATCGGGAGCGTTGTCGCGCAGCCGATAGAAAGAAGTTGACAGAAGAAAGATGGGAAATTGAAGCCAATGATAAAGAACCAGCTGGTGGACAAGTGGTTTAGGCGCAATCGGCTACATTTTGTCAACAACGAACTTTGACTACATTGTCGACAAAATAAAGATCGATTACTCCCATCGGGAGCTATTTATGAGAGTTAAAAATTATTTCGTATATTGAAACAGTCAAACAAGGCTGCGACATATGATTCTCGAGTTGCGTCATCGCGATAAAACTTGAATGCCATGGTTGAAATATATCATGAAGGTAAGACCCCAGGATCCGTCCTGTGTGGCCTGGTATACGCACATGGATGCGCTCTGCTGGTACTTATCCGTGTCTACGACATGAAGAAAATCCTGATGGACGCACTGGGTACCCTGAGAACCACTGGAATTCATTCTTTGTAAGTCCTAAATGCAGCAAAAGAATGGGTTTGACCGGTTTCCCAAATTCAAGTCCAAGGGGATTGAATTTGAAGTAGGTGACAAGTATCTGTTCTGACAGTTAACTGGCCTCTTGATCCGTTAGAGTTGTCAGGCTTGTTCATCAAAACCCCTTGCGAGACATTATAATAAAAAGATATGTTGAAAGACCAAGTCGAAGATTTGAAGATATGAAGAAGTCAAGTCAAAGATTTGAAAATTTGAGATTCAACCCGAATCTGCAATTCTGGTAGAATCTCGGGGGCTACTGACAAGGGTATAGATAATAGAGTCTGTCAGTTGAGTACCCCTGAGGCCCGTTAAGCTAGGCCCAATTGTAACGCTAGTCGAAATATGAGTTCATGTCGTATGTCGATATTGTAATCTGTATCGGATCCCTCCCGATCCTTGAGACCTGGCCACCTATATATAGGGGCCAGGAGAGGACAGTGAGGGACAGATTGAGAGTAATCCAAAGTTCACCCTACGTTTACTTTCGATACACACCTTGTTTGACTGATTTTACCTTCGAGTTCATCCAACACCCTACTCCCCTGATCCTAAGTCCTTCATCTAGGACATTTGTCGAGTTAACCCTCGTCACTAGCAAACGGTTTTTCGGGGGTATTTGGTAATGCAAATAAATAAAGTACGAGTAAATAAAAGACAGTAATAACAATTGCAGCGAGTGGCCCAATCCTTTCTAGAGCAAAGGACAAGCCGGTTGTGCAACTTATGATGACCAAACGTTCTTGAGGACACACGGGAGTATCTATCAAGAGCTTTCGCTTCATGCCGCTAAATAATCTTTATTGGTTTGATAAGTGTTATGGGGGTGAACCTGTGCTAGCGTACTACTCTTACTAGGATTAATACACACTTGTGATTATACCCCTTGCAACCATCCGCAACTACAAGAAAGTAATTAAGATAAATCTAACCACAGCCTTAAACTCTAAGATCCTACGCTCCCTGGTGCAATGGTTTCCTAACGGAGGTTTAGGTTTCTGTCACTCCAGCAACCCGACAATTAGTAGCCAAATATACAATGCATTTCACTAGGCCCATAAATGGTGAAGTATCATGTAGTCGACGTTCACATGATACCACTAGTGAAATAGCACCAGAACAAATAAATATCAAACCATTAAATATTACTTAACATAATTCCACTACTAACATCTTGACTTCTCCCATGTCCTCAAGAACTAAACGAACTACTCACAAGACATCATATGTATCATAATCAGAGGTGAAATAATGGTAAATAACAATCTAAACATAAACCTTAATTCAATGGTTCCACTCAATAGCATCAACCACAAGAGTAATCAACACCGGGAAAGATTTCCCTAAGAATTTGACAAGATTCAACTCAAGATGTTACATCGAGATGGCGTGGTGATGGTGGAGATGAAGGTGCTAGTGATGGAGATGATGATGATAATCCCGATGAAGTCCAGTGCGATGGCGATGACGATGGCGATGATCTCCCCTCTCCGAGGAGGAATTTCCCCGGCAGATTCCTGCCTGCAGGAGAGCTTTTCTCTCTCGGGTGTTTTCCGCCCCGCAGAGGCGGTGGGGTCTATCTCTGAGCCCCCCTCACTTAGGTTTCTGGGGATGACGATATACGCGAAGGGGCGATGACAGAAGTGGGCCAGGGTGGCCTCACCATAGGCCAGCACGGCCAGGGGTGGGCCCGTGCCCCCTATGGGTGAGCCCACCCTGTGGCTCCTCTCGCCTCCTCCTTCTGGCCTTTTCAGTCTTCTAGCAAAATTTAATTTGCTGGTATTTTCTGGAATTTTCTAATCTTCCAAAACATGGTGTCTTGACAGTCCTTTTTCCAGCGGAATTCTGCTCCGGCAGCAAATCCTCCAATGATCATCCAAACATGTAAAAACAGAGGAAACAACATAAGTATCATCACTAAATATGAAATATATCAATGAATAATAGTAAATTATGATGCAAAATAGTGATGCAAAATGGACGTATCACTTGGCCTCGAGTTTTATACTGAAGGTGTGCACTCGGTGCATGGTGTATAGGCTCGGACGCAATTGGCTGCGGCGGCGGTGCGCTGGGGACGACGTTGTGCGTAGAGTCCACGAGTGAGGTCTGTTGCGTCGGTGGCGTCCGGGTCTGGTCAGAAAATAGGCAGGTTCAGTCGGTGTGCATGTTGTTTCGGGTCTGGTCTCATCGGTTCTGTGGGATACAGCGCTGAGCGAGGGTGGCTGGGTGGAGGGGACACAGTGCCATGCGAGGACGTGCAAGGTTCGACTCAATTCCGGACACAAACGATCGGGAATGCGAGTGCCGCTCTCGGCGGTCTGGGCGGCACAGTCGCGATTCAGTGGCGAGGTGCTGGGGTGACGTGAGGTGGTGCAGAGGCATCGGCGTCTCGTGGAATGGAACATAGGGGTACAAGCGAGTAAGGTGGCAAGGCAGTAGGGTCTAGGAAGGTCACTGTCACCTTGACCAAACTGGAGTCCATCGCGCGTGCGCAGGCAGTGAGCAGGGCGACAGGGATGTGCTTCATCTCATGCGACTGGAGGGTGAGGGTCGGGTGTCCATCAGGGAAGGACGGCTATCTGGTTGGTGGGTCGTGGCGGTAGAGAGAGGGGGGTAGAGCAGAGGAGGGCTTGCGCCAGTTCCTTCCTCTCCCGCGTGTCCAACCAGACAAGACAAGGAGAATATGGTTCTACAGTGCCAGGGTCTGTAGAGAGAGAGAGGACAGGGCAGATTTCTCCTCTTGGTCGGTTTGCATGGAGAAAGAAGAGAGGGAAAAGAAAGGGGGTGGACTAAATGCACAACTGGCCACCATGCAATTGAATTTAAAGAAATATTTGAAAATGCACACAATGAAGGGGGTGATGGTGCACAAAGGTTCAAAATTACCAAAAGTGTCAATTCCCAAAGTTTGGAAATTTTTGGATCAATGGAGCTAGGTTTTTGAGCACTCCCTAATTCCCAAATAAGTGACAAAATAATAAAGTTCTAAAAACGATAGGCATCTTACGAGGGTAGGAGTTTAATGTCCCTAGAGTTTCTAGATCATGAACACAATCTCAAAAATCAAAGGACAAGAAATACTAGCACTCATGCCAGAATTTTAAACAAGCACAAGTTGGAATTGCAATATCCCAGCACGTAGGACAACTCTGGGGTAGAATAGAGGGCTTTTTTGCATAGCATCTAAAATTACAGGATTTTTTCGCGCTTTTATCACTAAAACCTAAGGGGGATCGAGTCTCTCTTCGAGGGGGAATGGTGAACTCTCAGAGTACGAAAGAATTGGACATGATCTCTTTTGATCAATTGCTTGTTGGGAAGGGATGAAAATGAACAACTAAAAACTTAAGAGAACATTGTGAATTCAAAACTTGATTTTGAATTATGAAATTTGAATTTGAATTTAAAGGACACATTTAGAAAGGATAAATATTTATAATAAGGAAAACTTGGACTTTATTGATTATCAACACAATATACAATGTCTTTATAAAAAGTTCTGTGAATAAAAGAATCATTACAATGGTAAACAGAATAGGTAGAATACTAGCTAGTTGGCCCGCGCATTTGCGTGGCTAGATTTACTAAGTGTCATCATATTTGACACCATTAATCATCATTATACAACCAAATATAATTATATTTAGTTAATCACTACATATTTAAGCACTAATATTAAATTTAATATGTAAAATAATTAATGCGGAAGTGTACATATTAGGAAACATAATTATGATTTTTACAAAAATTACCGATCAAGTCTAGTTGGCCGTTGCTAATAACTATTTTGTGTGACCATAGAAAACTGATGGATTGATCCCTGTCAACCAACATAAAATCATAAACTTACATCCTAAGTGTTTATTTGTCTCTACAACTTTTGATCCTTGATACCTATGTTCTCCCAACGATTTTGGAAGGAATTTTATATCCCATGTAAAATTTTAAACACTAATGTCCCATAATTCAGAATTAAATTCTCGTTTATAGGAAGCCTCTATTTGCTCCGGCACATAGTCGTGGGAATTTAGAGACAGTAGCCATGGGGTGGCTTATCGAGGGGGCTCGACGGTGGTGACGATGGGTCCGGCTCGGGATTGTGCCAACGGAGACACCTCGGTTTACCCAGGTTCAGGGCCCTCCCAGGTGGAGGTAAAGCCCCTACTTCCTGCCTGCTTCGTATTGACTAGATAGTAGCGATTACAGTGCTCCTCGAGCTGTTCGGACTAGAGGAGGAAGAAGAAGATCGGGTCTCCCTAGACTAAGCGTCCAGGCCCCCTTATATAGGCGGGGGCCTGGTTACAGGTTAGGTAGCGTTTCGGCCGGCTGCCGGCTCCTCCGTGGTCACGTCTTTGGCGTGATCCTCTTACCCTGCTCTGACAAAGGCGCTTTATAAAGCGCCTTTCCCCTAGACCGACATTTGGGAGACATATCCCCTTCCTTTTGCCTCGGATCCCGTCGTGGGGAAGGTTCTTTGATCGCTGATTGGCTGAGGCCGGTCGTGGTGCTCGTCACTCCTGTCCTTGGCCTCTGTCGCTCTTGTCGGGGCCAGCCCACTTTCGGCAAAACAACCGTTAGGAGACTTTTGTCTTCATCGCCCGGCTCTGGCTCTCCTCGGTGGAATTTCCAGCCGGCTGCTGGCGCAGCTGTCCCTCCGGATGGAGCCGGTCTTTTCATGCTGAAGCCGCGGGGACTCTTGGGACGCCAGCCGGTATATTGCTTGGCCCGTGGTACGCCCTATAAGTCATCCCCACGACACTAGCCCCCGAAACTGGCGAAGTCTCATGGGTTAGCATGGGGCTTCGACGGGTTCTTCTTCTCGCCGAAGTCTTGCTCGTTTTCATCTAAGTCCCAGGATTCTCCGTCGGGTCTGGAGGTTGCTGGCTTCGAGGCCAAGTCACGCGGAATTCCTCCGGCCGTCTCGAGACGTACCGGCTCTAGGCTTAACCTGGCCGGCGGCCGCGAGCCGGCGGCCGTGAGCTAGTGTGTCGCTTCCTTGGAACTTGTGCCGCTTCGGATTTTGCTCCTACGATGTGGCCAGCGCCGTGCACCAGTGGCCAGTCCTGTCATTTTGACTTCGAAATCACCACCGTCATAACTTCCCGAGTCATCATGTGGGGTGGACTGGCATACGTCAGCGACGTGTCCCATCGACTCCTCCCACGATCAGCTGTGGCAACCGCAGCGGTTGCACACGATGCGGGGGTGGTCACCAAAACGTCAGGGGGTTATCCCCTTCACCGCTCTCCTTTAAATGATGAGCGTGCTCGCTGTCGAGGGCATCCCCCCACTTCTCCCCTCACCTGGAGCTTCTCCTTTCCGAGCCCAACCTGATCATGTCGTCCCTTAGCGGTTCCACTGCCAGCGGTGACAAGGTCCCGGAGGGGAGCAAGGAGGAGGTCAAGGCACCAGAGACAGCGCCTTCCACATCTCAGAAACATGGTCACCCAAAAGGGAGTCGCAACAGGAGTACCTTGGAGGCCCTTGCGGCGAAGGCTGCTGCCGCTGCCTCCACCTCCGTCACGCCCCAGGCAACCAGGGCTCCCAGCGACGCGGGCATCCCGGAGAAATGGAGGCCCGGCCGTCCGAAGGGGAGCGGGAGGAAGACCACTTCCACAACGGCTGCTGCTGCTTCGTTGCCCCGCCATCGCGGACGGCCACTGGGCAGCAAGAATAAAAAGGCCCCCGCTGCCTTCGGGGCCACCGCCTCCACTTTGGCGAGGCCCCGAGCGGTGGCTTCACTTCCAGTGGGGCCATCACAGCCCTGGCTGGAGAAACCGGCGCTCCAGCCGCCGGTCTACATCTCAGCCGAGGGATGGTCCTCCTGCATCATCCCTGTGCTTGCCGGTGCCCGGGACCTCCTCCGCCTTCCGTCCCAGTTTACGAGCTCGATGGAAGACCAGGAGATGGCTTATGCCAAGCTGCGGGAATGCAGCGGCGGCCAGCCCACGTACCGCGTCGAGGTCTACTATGACGGCCAGGGGGTGTGCTACTTCCACGACGGGTGGTCGAAGTTCTTCATCGACTACGGCGTGCACAAGGGTTGGTTCATCCTTCTCACCCGCCACGATGGGAAGGAGGACTTCACCATCTGCCTCTTCGACAGCACCCTCTCCGCCCGTGCCTTCGCCGCCCAGCCGTGAAGGGCAAGCCTTGTCGACCTCCAGCGCGGACTTCTCCGGGGCGAAGTCCATGCGGCGCTCGCGCCGGGCCGAGGGAGGCGAGCATCCCCCGGGCTATGAGTACTTGGCACTCTCAGGGTAGCGATTTAGGGAGCTTTTGTAATCATCAAACTTTCGCTTAATGAAACTTGTCTTTCTTCATTTGCTGTGTGAATGTTCTTCTGCTTGTATTGCCGCACCGCGACGATTCCCCGACTAGGATTCTTCCTTGGATAGAACCGTTGCCATGCGAATCCGTAGGTAGGGACCATGATGGTCATTGGCCTGCACAGGCACTTTGAGCGAGATCCTCCGGCCTCAGCACGAAAGGAGCAGTATTTCTGCTGGCCGGCTCTGGGAAGGACGGACTAGTTTCGGCTTGGTGGGGTCGGAGTGGAAGATGAGTCCTGTACCGGCTCGAGCGGGGCTGGAGCCGGTACGTCTCCCTTCCCAGGCCTTCGCACGTCCCTTGCTGCGGTTGGAGTAAATCTCCAAGTTTCCAGCTCTAGCCATTACTTTGCGAGTGTTAGGTTTCGATTTCGTCGCTCGTTTGCTGATCATGTTGCTGCGCCAGCTGATTGGATAGTTGGCGAGGTACTGGAGCCGGCCCACTTCTGAGGGCCCATTCCCTTTCCCCCTAGCCCCCGAGTTTTGGGGTAGCTGGACTGACAGCTGGCTCGAAACTAACCTTCCGCGTACGATGCCAACGTCGATCGAGGCAGCTCTAGCTTCGAACCTCTTTGACATGGCTTCTCAGCCCAAACATCGAGAGACTCTGATCATCAACCATTCGCTGGCTTTGCCTTTGTCTGGTTCCCTCAACTTTTTCCTTAATCTTCCCACCCTTTGGCCCTTCTATCCCCAACCGGCAGCCTAGTGTCGGTTGGTCTCCCTTGGGCCGGCAGCCGAATGCCGGCCTAGGGTGGGAGCACGCCGCGGAGTGAGAAGTAGTACTTTGGTTTATCGGGCACCACACTCATGCTAGCCAACGCTTAGTTAACAAACACTGTCCCTAACGCCTGGTTGAGCGACTTTTATATCGTTTACGGTTCTGTTCTGCGGTTTTCCTTCGTAAGTGGCCTGTCGGCTCCTATCCGCCCGGCTGCACGGAACCGGAAGGTGGAGGTTGGGCTTGAGACCTTCTTCATACATAGTACTCATCCGGCTGATGAGAAATCGATCGTTTTTTAGGGCTGCCGGCTGTGGCTCGGTGCCCGGAGCTGGCTGCCGGTCAAGTGAATAACGCAGGAAGCAAAACATGCACTAAGTGTTTTCCTCGGAGCCGGCCGTAACTAGCCGCTCTGTTTTCCTTTCTTCATTGACAAGTTTTTTGGGGTACAAGCTTTTGCCTCAGCAGAAGAAAGGTCTTAGGAGACTGACATTCCAGGGACGCTCCATCTCCTTGTCAGAGTTATCTGCCTTTTTCTTTCTGGGCTCTTGTGCGTCGATGAGGTAATATGCCCCGTTGCTCAGCACCGGCTGACAATGAACGGTCCCTCCCAGGGAGGAGACAGCTTGTGCATGCCCTTAGTGCTTTGGACCAGCCGGAGTACGAGATCTCCTTCGCAAAACGCGAGCGGGCGAATTTTTCGGCTGTGGTATCGTCGCAGCTGCTGCTGATAGAGCGCTGATCTGGCCAAAGCCTGCTGTCGTGCCTCCTTGAGGAGGTCGACGCCATCTTCACGAGCTTCTTTTGCTTGCTTCTCCATGTACTGGACAATTCTGGGCGCATCAAACTCGATGTTCGTGGGCAACACCGCTTCTGCTCCATAGACCAGGAAGAAAGGTGTGAAGCCAACAGAGCGATTTGGAGTGGTGCGTAGGCTCCAGAGCACAGAGGGTAACTCCTCGACCCAACAGCCGGCTGAGCATTCGAGAGGCTCGACCAGCCTTGGTTTGATGCCGGCCAGGATCAGCCCATTTGCCTTCTCCACTTGCCCATTTGTCTGAGGGTGCGCTACTGACGCTAAGTCCAGCCGGATGCCCTTCTTGCCACAGTAATCAGCAAAGACTCCCTTCGCAAAGTTTGTCCCATTGTCAGTGATGATGTTGTGGGGAACTCCATATCTTATGATGATCTCGTTGAAGAACTTGATGGTGGACGAGCCGTCAAGTTTTTTGATAGGCTTGGCCTCGATCCACTTGGTGAACTTGTCAACAGCAACCAACAGATGCGTCAAGCCCCCGGGTGCGGTCTTGAATGGCCCTACCATGTCCAGGCCCCAGACAGCGAATGGCCAGGTGAGCATGATGGTCTTGAGGGCTGCCGCTGGAGTGTTTCTGTGCTTGGAGAAGCGCTGGCAGCCGTTGCACTGTTTCACCAGTTGCTCTGCATTCTGCTTGGCCGTCGGCCAGTAGAAACCATGGCGGAAGGCTTTGGCCACCAAAGCTCTGGAAGATGCGTGATGTCCGCACTCCCCTTGATGTATTTCTCTTAGCAGCTCTATCCCTTCTTCTGGCTCAATGCACTTCTAGAAGATGCCTGACACGCTGCGCTTGTACAACTCGCTGTTGATGATGGTGTATGCCCCTGCGCGGCGTTGAATTCGCCTAGCTTCCGCTTTGTCTTGCGGCAAGTCCCCAGTGATGAGGCAGTTGGAGAATGGCTCCGCCCATGATGGTATCTCCCGTATGTGGAAGACACTGACGACCAGGGGATCAGCAGCCCCCGGGTCCATCGTCGTGCCGGCCTCGTCTGATTGTCCAGCTGGGGGAGCGGGCGTGGAGCCGGCAGCCCCCGTGTCCTTCATCGAGCCGGCCGCGCTGGGCTGGCCGGCTGCCTCCTTCAGCCCCGAAGCGGCAACCCCCGGGTCTGGTGGTGGGACCTGAGCCGGGGCGGGGTCTCAAGGCACGTAGATGGACGTAGATTCCAGCGAAGGCTTGATGGGCGGCTTGTGGATGATCTCCAGCGACACCCTGGCTGGGATATCCTGCCTGGTGGAACCGATCTTGGATAGCCGGTCCGCCTCATCATTGTTCGCTCTGGGGACATGGTGGAACTCGCAGCCCTCAAAGAATCCGCTGAGCTGCTGCACGTAGAAGCGGTAGGAGGCCATGTTGGCATCCTTAGCGTCCCAATCCCCCGAAACCTGGTGCGTTACCAGGTCGGAGTCTCCGAAGTAGAGGATCCTCCTGATGCCAATCTGCTTGGCCATCTTGAGCCCATGTACCAGGGCTTCGTATTCGGCAACATTGTTCGACGCACGGAAGTGCATCTGCAGCATGTACTGCAGCTTGTCTCCCTTAGGAGAGGTGAGGACGACGCCAGCTCCCAAGCCCCCGAGCAACTTGGAGCCATCGAAGTGCATGCACCAGTGGGTGGAGTCTGGAGCCAGCGGCAGGTACCGGTGCTCTCCCCAGTCAGCGAAGAAATCCGCTATGATCTGCGACTTGATCGTCGTCCTGGGCTTGTACTGAATTGTATGAGCAGCAAGCTCAATCGCCCATTTGGCCACTCTGCCTGACACGTCCTTGCACCCGATGATCTCTGAGAGCGGAGTGGAGCTCACCACTGTTATAGGGTGCTCCTCGAAGTAGTGCTTCAGCTTCTTGGCCGCCATGTACACGCCGTACGCGACCTTCTGGTAGTGCGGGTAGTTCTGCTTGGAGAGAATGAGCACCTCACTCAGGTAGTACACCGGGCGCTGAACCGGTTGCTCCTTGCCTTCCTCGGTGTGCTCCACCACGATCACAACGCTAATGACTCGCAGGGTAGCCGCGATGTAGAGCAGCATTGGCTCTCGCAGAGTCGGCGCTGCCAAGATTGGCGCGGCAGACAAGGCTCGCTTGAGGTCGTTGAAGGCATCATCAGCGCGCTGGGACCAAATGAAGTGGTATGTCTTCTTCATCAGCTGGTACAGTGGCATGGCCTTCTCCCCGAGCCGGCTGACGAACCGGCTGAGCGAGGCCAAGCATCCAGCAAACTTCTGCACGTCTCTGAGCTGGGTGGGCTTCTCTAGGGCCTCGATGGCTTTTATCTTTGAGGGGTTAGCCTCGATCCCTCGCTGGGAAACGATATAACCTAGGAGCTGTCCAGCCGGCACACCAAAGGTGCACTTCTCTGGGTTGAGCTTCATGTGATAGCGCCGCAGGTTGGCGAAGGTCTTCTTGAGGTCATCCAGGAGCGTGCCGCTCTGCTTGGTCTTCACCACCACGTCATCCACATAAGCGTGCACGTTCCTCCCAATCTGCCCTTGCAGATATCGCTGCATGGTTCGCTGGTAAGTGGCTCCAGCGTTCTTCAGGCCAACTGGCATGGTGACATAGCAGTAGGCTCCATATGGGGTGATGAAGGACGTCTTGATCTGATCCGGCTGGAAGAGCGGGATCTGGTGGTAGCCTGAATAGGCATCCAGGAAGGACAGCAGGTCACAGACGGCTGTGGAATCGATTACCTGGTCGATGCGTGGTAGCACAAATGGATCCTTGGGGCAAGCCTTGTTGAGGCTAGTGTAGTTGATACACATTCGCCAAGTGTTATTCTTCTTTAGAACCAAGACTGGGTTCGCAAGCCAATCAGGATAAAACACCTCCATGATAAAGCTGGCTGCAAGGAGCCGGGCAATCTCCTCGCCAATAGCTTTCCTTTTCTCTTCTGCAAAGCGTCGTAATGGTTGCTTGACCGGCTTGGCATCCGGCCGGACGTTGAGTGAGTGCTCAGCCAGCTCCCTCGGCACACCTGGCATGTCCTTTGGAGACCAGGCAAAGATGTCCCAATTCTCACGGAGGAAGCTGGTGAGCTCGCTTTCCTATTTAGCAGAAAGGCCGGTGCCGATGATGACATACTTGGAGGGATCGCTCTCATCCAGCAGGATCTTCTTGGTGTCGTTGGCCGGCTTGAACTGCTCCACCGGCGACTGGCGAACCGGCACATCTTGCTGGGCAAGCTCCACGTGATGTAGAAGCTGCCGCTTCTCCTCGGCGATGACCAGTGCCTCTGCTAGCTGCGAGCTCTCCTTTGCACAAGCCAGGGACTTCTTGAAGCTTCCCGTGACAGTGATCACACCTCTGGGCCCTGGGAGCTTCATCTTCAGGTAGGCGTAATGCGGCACCGCCATGAACTTGGCCAGGGCTGGACGGCCAAGCAGCGCGTGGTAGGGACTGCTGATGTCCACCACCTCGAACCAGATGGGCTCGCGGCGGCTATTCCCCTTCTTTTCGAAGAGAACCTCTAGCTGCACCTTGCCCAAAGGGGTGCAAGAATGCCCAGGCACGATGCCATGGAAGGTGAGCCGGCTCGGTTTCAGCTGAGCAAGCGGGATGCCCAACTGCTCCAGAGAGCTTCGGTAAGGAAGGTTGATACTGCTACCGCTGTCGATGAGCACGCGGGAGGACCGGCACATGTGCGTATCCGAGCACACAACAGGGTCCAAGACCAGCGCGTATTCTCCAGGGCTGGGCATCAGCCTCGGATGGTGCTCGCGCCCCCAGGTAATGGCCGCCTCAGACCTGTGCATGAACTGGGGTTCTGCAGGCATTACAGCGTTCACCTTTACCTCATGCCAAAGGTCATTCCTTTTATCCTTGCCGGGGGTAGTAAAGATGTGATACTGCTCAACATCCGCTGGGAAGTCATCATCTTGATCCGGCTCGCCTCCAGCCAGGTCTTGCTATTGGTCCTCCTGACCTCCAGCCGGCTGCGCTTACGACGCACCAGGGATCTGCCGAGCGCGTTGCTCCAGCTCTCTCATGAAACGGTACTGACGCGTGGAGTGGGTCGCTTCCCTGCCCGGGGAGGTGTGGAACTTACACGGCTGATCAAGTGCGGCATCGAGGGTGTACTTTCCCTCTTTGTGCCCATGACCACTGCCGGCAGCCCCCGGGCCTCCTTGGTCAGAAGCCGCTCGCTTTGAGCTAGCAGATCCTCTGGGGAACGTGTCGACGTGGTCAAGCCACAGGTGGATGTGCAGCGCCGATGGGCGAGTCTGGGACTCTGACCCTGGCACTGGCACCGGGATCTGGCGTGGCCTGCTTGCTCCGCCGCCTTGCTGGGCGCGGCGGCCTTGGGCATCGCCGCTCGGAACACGGCCGCCCTGTCCGCGCCCTCTGCGGCCTCGGCTTGCCGATGGCGACCGCTGGATCTGGCCGGGGACAGCGGTGGCGAAGCTGCGCCGCAGGTCACGAGCGAGCTCGATCGGTGCATCTCCGTGCACGTCGTAGAACTCGCTGAGCGTGGTGCTCGCGCGGCACCGGTTGGCCTCGTCCTCAGCCACCTTGCTGAGGAGGACGAGACGCGTCCGCTCCAGGGCCTCGGCGACCCGAGCGGGGTCGATGACGCGGCTGAGGGGTGCGCGCAGGTCCACCACGGAGACGTCCGGGACATCCTGCTCTGGGAGCGGAGCATCCTGCTCCTGTGGAAGAAGGCGTTCGGGCGTCAGGCGCTCGGGGCGCAAGGAGTCGCCGCCCTCCTCTTCTCCCAGGGCCATCACCTCGACCATGGCGCCAAGACTGCTGCTTTCACCGCAGCTCGAGCCTCTGTCGCAGAGAGGGTCGAAGACGTCGATCACCTCCTCCAGGAAGGGCTTGGCGACGTAGAAGAGGTGGCTGCCAACGTCGAGGAAGGAACCGCTGTTGCCGAAGCCGTTCTCGAAGTGGGACAAGTTGTCGCTGACGCAGTCGAAGGTGCCGAACCTCCAGACGAGGCCGGAGGCGACCTTCTCGCCGAGAGCCGATGAGGGTTCCGGCCGAAACTTGACACCGCTCGCCGCCGCGCTTTGCCCCACGGTGGGCGCCAACTGTCGTGGGAATTTAGAGACAGTAGCCATGGGGTGGCGTATCGAGGGGGCTCGACGGTGGTGACGATGGGTCCGGCTCGGGATTGTGCCAACGGAGACACCTCGGTTTACCCAGGTTCAGGGCCCTCCCGGGTGGAGGTAAAGCCCCTACTTCCTGCCTGCTTCGTATTGACTAGATAGTAGCGATTACAGTGCTCCTCGAGCTGTTCGGGCTAGAGGAGGAAGAAGAAGATCGGGTCTCCCTAGACTAAGGGTCCAGGCCCCCTTATATAGGCGGGGGCCTGGTTACAGGTTAGGTAGCGTTTCGGCCGGCTGCCGGCTCCTCCGTGGTCACGTCTTCGGCGTGATCCTCTGACCCTGCTCTGACAAAGGCGCTTTATAAAGCGCCTTTCCCCTTGACCGGCATCTGGGAGGCATATCCCCTTCCTTTTGCCTCGGATCCCGTCGTGGGGAAGGGTCTTTGATCGCTGATTGGCCGAGGCCGGTCGTGGCGCTTGTCACTCCCGTCCTTGGCCTCTATCGCTCTTGTCGGGGCCAGCCCACTTTTGGCGAAACAGCCGTTAGAAGGCTTTTGTCTTCATCGCCCGGCTCTGGCTCTCCTCGGTGGAATCGCCAGCCGGCTGCTGGCGCAGCCGGCCCTCCGGACGGAGCCGGTCTTCTCGTGCTGAAGCCGCGGGGACTCCTGGGACGCCAGCCAGCATATTGGTCGGCCCGTGGTACGCCCTATAAGTCATCCCCACGACACACATGCATGGTCGTATTCATCTAATTTCTTATATTGCTAGGTTGCCATTCGAGGAAAACTTACTATCGATATATATTCATCGGAAATTGCCACACACAATCGCGCGCCACCGCTGCACAGTACAAATTTTTATATCTGCGTCCATAATTGTGTAAGTATTTTGTATTATTTCAATTCTTTTTTAATCTACTCCGTGAAGTGAACAATATTATTATTTTTGGTTTGGTTGTGGGGACAATGTACAATGACGTAATTTAAGTCCATTGGTATCTTTTTGCGCACTTATAATTGAGCTTATAGCAAGAATGTATGTATTATGTGATATTGATAAAGTGCTAGTTGTTTTCCCTCACATCCGCATTATATTGTTTGCCCTTGGTTCGCTCTGTATTAGAGTAAACAGATATGAAATATTTAAATTTGGGAACAGATTATAAACACATACCAATTTGATCTGCAGTTGATCTCTTCTTTTTTCTTCGTATCAAAGCACTTAGTTCTCTCTCATACATTAATGGACCACAATACAAGTTTTTCTTCGACAGATTTCTCTTCGTCCTCGAGAACTCCTGTGCCTTCCTGGATACCTTATTGATTGGCACGGAGACCATGCATGTACCAAGTCGGTAAATTGCTCTTCTTCTAGTCACATTTGGCCATCTTTCTTGCTGTAATTTCCATCGTAATAGACCGCCATGTATGAGATAATTAGTACTCCAAGTAATCTAAGAGCTACGACTCTACATACGATGCTTTTGTGCATGCTGCATGTTCAGGTTGTCGTCATCTTTCTGAAGCTGGTTAAAGTTTACAACCTCGTCGTACTTCTCGTCGCACTTTTCCAAGTCTTTATCCCTGCTGAAGCGCAGGAGCAAATCCACTTGAGTCGACAGTCAATCTGTATCGGCAGCCTGAGCGCCGCTAGCCACATGCTCTTGGGTGACAGCTTCCTGGTCCGGGCGTCCGCAGGGAGGCAGGCCAGACAGTGCCGACGTGACCAGGAAGCTTGAGTTTGTGGTGACCTTTGACCGCCGATGTCTTGGAACCTTCCGCTTGGGCGATCGACCTGATCGGCGGGGCATCCGTATGGTGGCGCGCGAGACGGTGCCGCTGTTTATGTCAATCTGTACCGTTGCCTGGTGTTGTCCAATCCGTGCTTAATCTTATAGCAGGCTAGCTCTTGCTAGGCGATCGATTGCAAATTTAGACTTCATGTCAAATACGATTGGGATTGGGCAGCGTATAGGAGGCTAACTCTTGCTACGTGAGATCCACATCGATGAATCTGGATCATTGATATGTTGTAAAGCTAAATTGTTAAATCCTGGCCATTGGTTGTTAGTTGTTTTAATAATATAATAGATAGACGATCGATTGCAAATTTAGACTTCATGTCAAATACGATTGGGATTGGGCAGCGTATAGGAGGCTAACTCTTGCTACGTGAGATCCACATCGATGAATCTGGATCATTGATATGTTGTAAAGCTAAATTGTTAAATCCTGGCCATTGGTTGTCAGTTGTTTTAATAATATAACTAGCTGGGTGTCCCGCGCAAATTACGCGGCTAGCAATGGGATTATTCGAATCATCATGTCTAATGCATTTCTGTTCTTTTCAATACCATTTTTCACTTTTTAAAATCTGAGTGATAAAACTTCTGCACATGTTATAAATGCTAAAACCAACTAAAATTCAGTTTTAATTATCACGAGTACTTTATGCAAAAGAGGGTATCAACATTGAACTTCTATTTTTCACAAGCTCCAGCAATCAATTGTCTCGTCACTGGATTTTTTCCATCTTTATCCTTCTTGATAAAACATGTGGATTACAGTATCTCTAATATAATCCTATTATTGAATTTAGAATGATTATAAAAAGGACACTGACCAAGATATATGAGTTGACTTTCATACATAGGGTTAAATTGTTAGAGTTAAAAAATGGCATACGGATTAGTAATAAAATAAATAATCTATTTAATATGTATTTTGCCGGTTTTGTGTGTTCCCCTAAACTCCTTATGTTGCAATTTCTTATGTCTACATAGATGTATATGTAATTTTGGTGTATGCGGTATCTTTTTCTACTATGTGTAATCATGCTCGGCCATGCTAAACTGACCTCCATATAAAAGTAAATACTAAACTAATCCCTATCTTTTGCCTTATTATTCCCGCTAACACTTAATTATGTAACTTTATGCATGCCCGAAGGTTAAAACAGAATATTTCTGATGTTTTAATGAGTGTATACACTTAATTAAATATTGCACCCACGCCGATATGAACCACATTTTTTTAGATAAGGATTATAAACTTCTACTATTTGTGAAACAATGCACTTCTCTAGTCATCCTGATTATTTTACCATGAAATGTCTCAGTATTTACACATGTAATCCTTTTACTAGAATTTATTGTTTTTCGGGTTTACGGGAGAGATCAACATGAATATAAATTATTGTTTATCTAATGATGTACGAAAAATTGACATGTTGCATAGGCAAGAAGAAAAAAAGTAAACACTACGTGACATCCGCCCAAATGATTTTACTGAAATTCTATCATTAGATATACAAAAACCATTCTCTAAAAAGATCTGAAACCTGCAGAACTGAAGAAGAGATGAAATACACAAAAAAGATGAAATAGTTTACTTGAACTCAAAACAAAGGTGGTAGTTTTCACGCAGGGATTATATGTGTAACATACTACTAAAAATAGGATTACTTAGAAATTAATGGTACCATCACTGGAGTCATCTATAAATAAAATAATATGAAATATGTACGCTAAGAACCATTAATTTTAGTTAATGGTTAATAATTTTTTATTTTCTTGTTTTTGACATATAGAAACTCAATAGTCAAGAAGTATGTCTTGTTTCAAATTGTATTGTTGTGCTATCCTTCTGATCCTTGCATAGAGATCTTACCAGCTTATACCTCGGATCCATCGTTTCATGATGCATGCAACGCAAACTCGTGCAAGTACACAGTGATTGCAGGCTAACATGCGGGGTGGTAGTCCAATGCAGTCGGCACGGCAAAAACTCGTTGATTCAGATGTCATGTGCTTGGGGCCGCCTATACAGGTCTAGAGAACTCCTGATCTGAGGCCCGACCTAGCTTGAAATTAGCCTATACAGATTCAGAATGGCGACTTAGCGGTGCAAGGCCGCGGACTTGCCTTTCTTGAAATTAGCATCGCTCCCCAGCGTTGCTGCTGCTCACTGTTGGAATGATTCTTCAGGTTCTAGTTAATTGTATTGTTAGCCATACTAACTTTGTTCACCCGCTCTAGGAATTTCACGGGCTGTTCCATGGCGATGACTATCCACGCCTACAGCGGCCGTCTCAAGATCATCGCCTACGCATACCAATAGCATTGAAATTAGCAAGTTCTTGTACTCTCGAATTTTTTTTTAGCAAGTTCCAAGCCGGTACTTGGACGCGTGGCTGTCTTCAAACTGCTCAGATGTGATACGAACAGAAAAAAAGGAGTCATAGAGTCCTAGCAACGGCGGCAATCTGCAGGTAAGAGACAGTCGTGAAGGATCCATCTTCAGTCTGGCCTAGCCAAGGAACCATAAAGCAAGGCGCATGAAGGCCTGGACATCGTGCACAAGCCGGATGAAACCACGCTCGGCGTCTGGATGACCATCCGCGCATCTTCGTCTCTGATCAGAACCATTAAGCAGTTGCCCGCTCCAGGAAGTTCATGCGCTGTTCCATGGCGATGACAATCCAGCTCAGATGTGATGGGAACCGAAGTAAGATGGATCTATAGAGGCCTAGCAACGGCGGCAATTTGCAGGGAAGCCACGATCAGAAAAACCTGCGCGTGGGGTTTTACCGTAGCCAAGAGTTGATCAATCTGAGGGATTGCAAGATAAATCACATATATGCATCGATCACGTTATGCATCGTGGAAGACTTTCTTTCCTCGTAGCTATTGAGCTATTCATAGACGTGGTGGATAAGGACACCGTACATGCGTATACTCGAAATGACACCGGCCGGATGTGTAAATCTTAGCCGTTGTTTTTTCTTTGATTGTTCCTAGCTAATCTACACCGTCAGTTGTTAGTTGTTTTAATAATATAATACATAGATAAATTACAACAAGGGACCAAATTAAAAAGAAATAAATCACTAGTGGGGACAGGGCCTCCAGTCCTGGCCCGTAAAGGCCTTTAGTCCCGGTTTGCAAACCGGGACTCCAGAGGCAGGACTAAAGGCTAAACCTTTAGTCCCGGCCCGGTTACCAGCCGGGACTGGAGGGTGTCCACGTGGGCGCCTCCGAGCGCATCCAGGGCCAGGACCTTTAGTCCCGGTTTGTAACACAGACCGGGACTAAAGGCATCTACAGATTTTGTATTTGCTTTAGGGTTTTAGGGTTTTAGGGTTTACGTGTTCGGGGGATTAACGTGATGCCTCGTTTGGTGCCTGGTTTGGTGTTTGGGAATTAGTTTATGCATATATATAAGATTAATTTATCTTACAAGCGAGCATATATATACAATTATATGGAGATCAGAATTATCGGGACTAAAGCCTGTCTATTCTATTACATGGACCAACATCAGTAATGGCCCCTAGCTACACTAAATCGTCCTTTGTCATCTATAGCTTCCGTCCTCAGAAAGGTCGCTAGCTCCTCTGCAACAGCAATCGCGCGTTGCTCTGGTAGGTACTTCTCCCTCATGGCCGTGTACTATATAAGAAGAGGAGATGAATATGAATATCAATTATGATAACAAAGAATGACGGGTAAAAATAGAGGTGTGAATGTTCATTGCTTACGTCGTATCTGTAATCCTTGTGCTCAGAGGTAAACGTGCGAATGGTCTCGCAAACATAGTATCCGCATAGATGCGTCCCCCGTGGCTGCTGATCGCACTTTACGAGAATAGAATATATATAATCAAAATAATAATCTAGCATCATAAATGTATTGAAAATAGAAGTATATCATACTACTACTTACTTGAGCCGCTCTAAAGGTCAGCTTCTCATGCTCGATACCGTCAGTCACGCACTTGAACCGCTTCCAAACCCTGCCCGACAAGGAAAATGATTTGCTAAGTTTTTCATTAATTGATATATCAGAAAATCATCGAAAGAGACCGATAGAGCGCAAGAATGATTGAAATTACCCTTGGAGCATGTCCTGCAGGCTTTGGAACTGTTCCAAGGGTCTCGATAATGGGTCGAAGGCATCAACTCTTCCCTTATCAATTTGAATGTCCAACAGAATCCAGTGGTAGCTGCACATGTATATATATATATATATATATATATATATATATGTGTCAGTAACTTATCAATTACACTTATAAGTGAATGGACACAACAGAGTAAGACCCTCACCTGAAGTTGTATGGAAACAGTATGTGGTCACAGAAATTTTGATCTGTTAGAAACCTTAGAAGGTTTTTCTCCGTCTCCTTGGGTTTATCAGTTAGCGTCGCTATATGTATTTTATCTGGGTCAATAAACCCAATATTTAGGATGTTCCTACTTTTACATTCCAGAATCTTCATTCTGCATAATAGAGTACAAGTCAGAACGGAACAAGTTATATGTAGACAATGAATTGAATTAACTAAACAAGTTATATGTAGACAACGAATTGAAAAACTTACATACAATAGCAACTCATAAGCGATTTGTCGAGGGCGTCGGCATTGTACATCTGGAAGAGTTCATCAAAGTCGATATGGATGTCTTCGGGGCGGCCGTAGTACTCCCGTGGGACA
This sequence comes from Dactylis glomerata, assembly GCA_007115705.1. NCBI lineage: Eukaryota > Viridiplantae > Streptophyta > Magnoliopsida > Poales > Poaceae > Dactylis > Dactylis glomerata. Next base: position 708,048 of record QXEO01001791.1, read on the forward strand.
CGCGCCACGATCATCGTTCTCCCATTCTTTGATTCACTTAAGTACCATGTATGCAAGTAACGCATATTTGTTGGGAGATCATCAAACTTATCTTTGCTGACCAAAGGCGCTCCCATGACAAACTGTGGCTTAGGGGCTACCACAGCCTTGGGTAACCTGTCGTCTTGGGAAGCCAGAACGTCTTCAACCGGGATACCCCATTCAGCCGCCCACTTCTTTGCTAATTCCAAATCTTGCCCCTGCACCAGAGAGGGAACATTCTCGGGTAACACCCTGAGGGGTGGGATCGACTGTTTGGCCTGTTGTCCAAGCTGAGGAACGTCTGATCTTTTTTTGCTTGTAGTTGAACTTGATTTGCTCCCACTTGCACTTGCACATGATCTGCTCTTTTTCCCTTCCTTCTGCAATGTGCGTTTATAGTCGTCAGGCTTATGGTGCAAGTCATACTGTGATGGAAGGGTCATGAAATATTTTGCATATGCTATTTGCTTCTCGGTGTATTCCGGGTGGGGCTCGGGTTCCTTCTTTTTCATCTGCGCATCATAATGTTCCTTTGCTATCCTGGTGTTTTCCTCGTCGGTACGATCATAAGGTCTGATAGGAAGATTAGCATGAGGTACCTTTGGGAGGGGCGACAGTTTGCGCTTTGGGGAGCTCCGTCGCTTAGAACTCATCGACGGAGCGTTCTTGCTGGCACGCTTCCGCTTAGTATCCTTAGTGGGCGGCGGCGGAGACGGCCGACCCAAGTCCGGCGGCGGTGATCGAGATGGACTCGTGTTGTGGTGGCCGTCGTCATGTGGAGGGCTTGGAGGTGATGGAGGTGTAGGTGACCTGCGATGACTCGGAGGCGGTGTTGTCCTTGGGGCCGAGCCTGGAAGCTTGATGTAGTTCTTGTCCCATAGGATGACTCCACCCAGTACTTCTCCGAGTGTCCTCTCATCTTCGGGTCCAGCCATGTCGAGCTCCATATCATAAAACCCCGCCATGATTTCATCCACCCCGACTTTAGCAAAGCCAGCTGGAATCTCACGGCCATGCTAGCGTGCATCAGGGCCAGAAGGTAAAGCTTGTCCGGCGGCCACCTTCATGGATATGTTCTTGAATTTCTGATGGAGTTCACATGATGTTGACTCCTCGATTCCATCCACGGGGTAGCCGAGACCGCCCTCTATCATTCTTCGTGCATCGTCGGGCGGGGCCTCAGATTCAGCCACGCTGCTTTTCCGCTTAGATGGGGTGCCGGTAATATCGAGTGCAGGATCTTCCTGGCGCGCTACTCCTCTAAGCTCATCAATCTGCTTCTGTTGCTCGTTAAGCCTGGCAAGCAACTGGTTGAACTTGTCATTCTCCTCATCCTGCTGTCGCTTCTTTGCTCTCGCTCGGCTTCTGTAAGTGTCTTGGTCTCTGGCAAACCCAAGCCACCACGGCTAAGAAGGACCGAAGCCTCGCGTTCGTCCTCCATGTTCGTCATTGCCGAGGACCAGTGTGAGCAAATCTTTCTCTCTATCTGCAGTGAACTGTCTTTTTCCCTCTTTAATTTCTTTCACTATCTTTTTCCAATTCTCCCTGGGTATCCTAAGACCGTCACTGCAGATGAGGTCCCCTGTTTCTTCGTCGTACGAACCACCATGCGCAAGGAACCAATTTCTTGCTCTCAATTCCAACTCATCACGGATGGGTTCAGGTACGATGCCTTTAGCTAGCATATCTTACTCTTTCTTATCCCACTTTGGGATGGCAGTCTCATAGCCCCCTGGCCCCAGCGTGTGGTGATATTTCTTCTTGTCGGCATTTTTCTTGTTCTTTTCTGATAATGCCTTGGCATCTTCTGACTCCTTGTACTCTTGAAATGCCTTCCAGTGATTCGCCTGCTTGGCTAGATACCCCTCGAATACTGGCACTTTCTTTGTCTTCAGATAGTTTTTCCATAGCTTCTTCTTCCAGCTACGGAACAGTTCGGCCATCTTCTTTAGAGTCCACTGCTTGACTTTGGCCCTCAATTTTTTTGCGGCGTCTTCATTCTCACATTCTGGCAGGTTGAAATGTGACATGAGATCATTCCAAAGATTATCTTTGTACCTTTCGGCGACATAGTCACTATCGGCTGCCCCTTTGCGCTTGTTCCACTCCCGAACGCTGATCGGGACGTGATCCCTAACGAGAACTCCGCATTGCTTCTTGAATGTGTCAGCAGCATTCTTAGGAAGCTTGGGTTCGCCCGTAGGCAATATCACCTCAAAGGTGTAATGCGTCTGTGCGTCCAACTTTTTAGTCGGGCCTCGTTTCGTAGCTTTGCTCGATGTGGAGGCCTAAGAGGGAGAAACATTCGTCAAATGAATGTATATATATACAATATAGAGCTATCTCCAATATTTTTCACATATTACAAGTGATTGTCGAACTTCATATGTATACCTCGCCGGACTTTATTATTTCTCCATCGGCTTCTCCATCAGTGGAGCTATCCCCTTCTCCGTCATTGGAGCTATCTCCTGCCCCATCGGCTTCATCTTCGTGTCGGTCGACCTCTATTCCATCTCCGGAGGGGTTCAGAAACGACGACGGAGATTCAGCTGGTTCAACGTCAGGGGCGTCTTTGATTATATCTTCGAGAAGTTCTTCCTCTTCGAGGTTCCTGCTATGTGGATCCATAGTTTCTGCAAAAAACCAACATTTATATTTTAATTATGAACGCTATATGTAATTTTCTAACTATTATCTTACTTATTATCTTACTACTAACCCTAACAATTATTTTGCTAACAATTATTACTACTTAACAAATATTTGCTAACAATTATTACTACTTAACAAATATTTACTAACAATTATATCTAACAAATAATAATTCTATCTAACAAATAACAAATAACAATTATATCTAACAAATAATAATTATATCTAACAAATAACAAATAACAATTTTATCTAACAAATAAATTCTATCTAACAAATAATAATTCTATCTAACAAATAACAAATAACAATTATATCTAACAAATAATAATTCTATCTAACAAATAACAAATAACAATTTTATCTAACAAATAATAATTATATCTAACAAATAACAATTTTATCTAACAAATAAATTCTATCTTTACAAATAATAATTATATCTAACAAATAACAAATAATAATTATATCTAACAAATAACAAAATTTTAAAAAAAACTAAACCTAACAAATTTTAACCTAACAAATAACAAAATTTAAAAAAAAGGGGCGGTGGCGGGCGGCCTCGGTCTCTCACCGAGAGGCGAGAGGAAGCAACGGGTGGCGGTGGCGGGAGGCTGGCGGGGCGTGGTGGCGGCGCGGTCGCGGGAGGCCGGCGCGGTGGCCGGGAGGCCGGCGCGGGTTCGGTGGCGGGAGGCCGGCGCGGGTTCGGTCGCGGGAGGCCGGCGCGGGTGCGGTGGCGGCGCGGCGGCGGCGGCGGCGGGAGGCCCGAGAATCCTCGCAACCGCAACGTTCTTCCTCGGCAACTCCTCGCGCGCATCGAAATGGCTAAGTGTGGAAGAAGAAGAAGAAGAGCAGGGGGCAGGGCGGGCTTATATACCCCCCCCTTTAGTCCCGGCTGGGGGCTTAAACCGGGACTAAAGGGGGCCTTTAGTCCCAGTTTAAGCCCCCAGTCGGGACTAAAGGGTGGTGGGCGGTAACCGCCCGAGCCCCCCCCCCCTTTAGTCCCGGTTGGTGGATCCAACCGGGACTAAAGGTGCAATAAATGCGCGCCAATGCTGAATTTTTTTCAGTTTTTCATTTCAAATATGAATTTGTAATTTTGAATTTAATAACTTCTGTATATTTTAGAATCTGATAAAACTTACAAAATGAAAAGTGTTTGAAATTGATTAACTAATTCAAAACCATTTTCTATTTTCAAAATTAATTATTTTAACTATCCAAACTATTAACTATTTTGCTATTTTCTATTAAAACTATATTGATTAATATTCTTTTTGTATATTTTAGAATCTGATAAAACTTTCAAAATGAAAAGTGTTTGAAATTGATTAACTAATTCAAAACCATTTTCTATTTTCAAAATTAATTATTTTAACTATCCAAACTATTAACTATTTTGCTATTTTCAATTAAAACTATATTGATTAATATTCTTTTTGTATATTTTAGAATTTGACAAAACTATTAATATGAAAAGTGTTTGAAATTTAATAACTAATTCAAAACCATTTTCTATTTTCAAAATTAATTATTTTAACTATCCAAACTATTAACTATTTTACCATTTTCAATTAAAACTATATTGATTAATATTCTTTTTGTGTATTTTAGAATTTGACAAAACTATTAATATGAAAAGTGTTTGAAATTTAATAACTAATTCAAAACTATTTTCTATTTTCAAAATTAATTATTTTAACTATCCTATAGCGGCGGAAGGGTTAGGGGAGAGGTAGTAGCCCGCCGGGAGGAGTGCCATTGCTTTCGTTTTGGCATTGAGGGGAGGCGCTTTAGGAAGACGCAGCACGGTGTGTATAAAGAGCAGGACGGGAAAAGAACTAGTGAGCCGGCTTTTTTTCTAAAGAGCGGTGATGACCGATCCATACCATTCTTCACATCCAGCCATCCATGTAACCGTGTCTGTCGTAGCCATGGAGAATCTTCATCATGCATTACATAAAAGGTTTAATGCATTATTACATTATTGCACCAACATTCCTATCTATTATTTCTGTTTTCTTCTGGGTCATAGCCATGGAGAATCTTCATCATTCAGTAGGATGCTTGGGTCAGTTTTCACTTTGAAGGGCGGAATTTCATGAAACTTATTATAATCTACTGACATGTCTGTCTTGCCATCTACTCCCACGATGTTTCTTTTCCCTGAAAGAACTATGTGGCGCTTTGGCTCATCGGACGATGTCTTCTTTTGCTGATTTCTTTTTCTCGTTTTTGTAGACATGTCCTTCACATAGAAAACCTGAGCGACATCGTTGGCTAGGACGAATGGTTCATCCATGTACGCAAGATTGTTGAGATCCACTGTTGTCATACCGTACTTTTGGTCTACAACTACCCCGCCTCCTGTCAGCTTCACCCATTTGCACCGAAACAAAGGGATCTTAAAAGTAGGTCCATAGTCAAGTTCCCATATCTCCTCTATGTACCCGTAATATGTTTCCAAACAGTGCCCATTCTCGTCGGTTGCATCAAAGCGGACACCACTGTTTTGGTTGGTGCTCTTTTTATCTTGGGCAACCGTGTAAAATGTATTCCCATTTATCTCGTACCCTTGGAAAGTACATATTGTAGAAGATGGTGGCCTGGTCAAATAGTACAGCTGATCTCCAACGGTGTCATCATTCATGAGATGTGTCTGCAACTAACTGCCGAAAGTCTTCTCGTATTCCCCTTTAATCCAAGAGTCAGTCTTCCCCGGGTTTTCGGAGCGTAGAATATTCTTGTGTCTCACGATATATGGAGCCACCACAGTGGAATTGTGTAGAACTGTGTAGTGTGCTTGAGAGAAAGAATGCCCGTCCATACATACTTTTGCTTTCCTTCCTAGTGTGCCTTTTCCTGTCAGCCTACTCTCATACCGAGATTCAGGAACACCAATCGGCTTAAGGTCAGGAAGAAAGTCCACACAAAACTCAATGACCTCCTCTGTTCCATAGCCCTTGAAGATGCTTCCTTCTGGCCTAGCACGGTTACGAACATATTTCTTTAAGACTCCCATGAACCTCTCAAAGGGGAACATATTATGTAGAAACACAGGACCGAGAATTCTAATCTCTTCGACAAGGTGAACTAGGAGGTGTGTCATTATATTGAAAAAGGATGGCGGGAACAACAACTCGAAGCTGACCAGACATTGGACCACATCAATCTGTAACCCTGATAGACTTTCTCGATCGATTACCTTCTGAGAAATTGCATTGAGGAATGCACATACCTTCACAATTGCCAGGCAAACATTTTCCGGTAGAATTCCCCTCAATGCAACCGGAAGCAATTGCGTCATAAGCACGTGGCAGTCATGAGACTTTAGGTTTTGGAATTTTTTGTCTTTCATATTTACGATTCCCTTTATATTCGACGAGAAGCCAGTCGGGACCTTGATACTGAAAAGGACTTCAAAGAAGATTTCCTTCTCTTCCTTAGTAAGAGCGTAGCTGGCACGCCCTTGAAACTGCCCTGGATGCATGCCATCTCTTCCTTTATGACATTCCTGGTCCTCCCGTGCTTCCGGTATATCTTTTGACTTCCCATACAAGCCCAGGAAGCCTAGAATATTCACGCAGAGATTCTTCGTCAGGTGCATCACGTCGATTGCGGAGCGGACCTCATGGACTTCCCAATAGGGTAGCTCCCAAAATATAGATTTCTTCTTCCACATGGGTACGCGCTTATCAGGGCCGTTAGGAACAGGTTGGCTGCCAGGACCCTTTCCAAAGATTACTTTTAAATCTTTGACCATATCAAATACTTCAGCACCAGTACGGATGACAGGCTTCCCCCGGGGTTCTGCCTTGCCATTGAAATGCTTGCCTTTTTTCTTTAAGGGATGCTTGGGCGGAAGAAAACGACGATTGTACGGGTACACATTCTTTCTACATTTGTCCAGATATATACTTTCTGTCTGATCTAAACAGTGCGTGCATGCATTGTATCCCTTGTTTGACTGTCCTGAAATGTTACTAAGAGCAGGCCAATCATTGATGGTTACGAAAAGCAATGCTCGAAGGTCAAATTCCTCTTGTTTGTGCTCGTCCCACACACGTACACCTGGTTCGGCCCACAGCTGTAAAAGTTCATCAACTAATGGCCTTAGGTACACATCAATGTCGTTGCCGGGTTGCTTTGGACCTTGGATAAGCACTGGCATCATAATGAACTTCCGCTTCATGCACAACCAATGAGGAAGGTTGTAGATACATGGAGTAACGGGCCAGGTGCTGTGACTGCAACTCTGCTCCCCAAAAGGATTCATGCCATCTGTACTCAGACAAAACCATAAGTTCCTTGCGTCACCTGCAAATCTCGGGAACTCTCTCTCGATTTTTCTCCACTGCCGACCATCAGCGGGGTGCCTCAACTTATCGTCTTTCATACGATCTTCCATGTGCCATCGCAACAACTTTGCATGATCTTTATTTCTAAATAGACGTTTCAACCGTGGTATTATAGGAGCATACCACATCACCTTGGCAGGAACCCTCTTCCTGGGTGGCTCGCCCTCAATCTCACCAGGGTCATCTTTTCTGATCTTATACCGCAATGCAGTGCATACCGGGCATTTATCCATATTCTCATACTTCTCACCGCGGTAGAGGATGTAGTCATTAGGGCATGCATGTATCTTCTGCACGTCTAATCCTAGAGGCCAGACAAGCTTCTTTGCTTTGTACGTGCTGGCGGGCAATTCGTTCTTTCTTGGAAGCATCTTCTTCATCAGTACCAGCAACTTTTTGAATGACGAGTCAGTCACACCGGTCTCTGCCTTCCACTTCAGCAATTCCAGTGTGCTACCCAGCTTCTTCTGGCCATCTTCACAAGTTGGGTACAACAATTTGTTGTGGTCCTGTAACATCTGCTCGAACTGCAACCTCTCCTTTTTTGTGTCGCAGCCTCGCCGTGCTTCAGAAATGACCCGGCCAAGATCATCAGCGGGCTCATCTGGTTCCCGTTCTGCACCCTGATCTTCTTCTTCATTGTCTTCCATTGCGGTATCAGCATACTCAGGGAACATAGATCGGTTGTTGTCATCATCGTTCTCTTCTTCTTCATCGTCGTCTTCCATCATAACCCCTCTTTCTCCGTGCTTGGTCCAAACATTATAGCTCGACATAAAACCGGACCAAAGCAGGTGTCTCTGAATGACTCTTGAGGAAGTGTAATCCTTCTCATTCCGACATTCAACACATGGACAAAACATATAGCCACCACCATGCTTATTCGCATCGGCCGCATCTCGAAAAGAATGCACGCCTTCTCTGTAAGCGGCTGTGCGTCGATCACCGTACATCTATGGATGGCTCATCTGCGTCATACGATAGTATATCAAACACAATCACGATCCTAAAAATTAGTACCGCACGGTCTAAACGAGAAAATATAGTTGCTAACCTTTTAGAATAAGTGGAAATAAAGAGGAAGAGGTTTAAACGTGGCTCGGGCATCTCATATCGTGCATCCAAGAAACACACTAACACACATTTCAACAAACATCTCTAGTGCATCCAAGAAAAAAGGAGAGCTAGCACACACCCACACTCTTCCATCCAAGAAAAATGCAAGGAAGAGGGGAGAGAGGGGTTGTGGCCAATATATATAGGAAGAGAACTTTAGTCCCGGTTTGAGACACAAACCAGGACTAAAGGGTGCGCACATGCGGGCGGCACACCGCATAGCCCTTTAGTCCCGGTTTGTGTCTCAAACCGGGACTAAAGGCTCCTTACGGGCCGGGACCAAAGCCTCGTGGGCGGCATTGCGATTTTGGGGCGACGTGGCCGGGCCTTTAGTCCTGGCCCAGATGGAGGCCGGGACTAAAGGGTCCAGGCCAAAGGCCCGTTTTCCACTATTGAATACAAAGTTACAGGAAGGAGAGCTAGATGACGAAATCCTAAAACAACTACATTTCTTCTCTTTCTTCTCTTTCTTCTTTTCTTCTTCTCTTGTTACCTGCAAGAAAAAGCAAACATAAAAGAAGAAATGCCACCAAGGCAGTAATACAAGTGGAAGTCAAAAATTAAAGGAATACTGTTGATAATCATCAACAAGTCAAGCTCATCACCATTGTGTCACCATCCAAAATATCAGCCAGGGACCAATCTGGCCGGGCAGTAAGACAGGCAAGCAAGCAGCTCAATCACCATATACATGCACAGAGGTGTCAAGGCACCAATGAACATGAGCTAGTATAAAAAGGTCACTATGAGTGGATTTGGCCGACCAAGAAACCCCAGCCGACCAGCAACACCACCATCACAGCAACACCACCATCACAGTATCTCACACCACAGTTCTCACACATCACTGTGAGCAATCACAGCTAGCAGCACCAACACCAATCACCCTGCTCATGAGCTGAGCATCAGGGGGGATTATCACCACCACACAAAACCCAGCACCAAAGCTTGGTAAACATGGTCAATTAAACAAGATCAAGCCGCAGCAAGAAGCAGGCCAAGCACCAAGAAGGTGCAGGGCAGGCAAGGAGGAGGTGCCAAGCACCAAGGAGGTGCAGGGCAAGCCACCTGGGGAGGAGCAGGACAAGCTCCAGAAGCTCTTGATCAAGCACAACCAAAAGCATCATCAACAAACAGAACCAGCCACCAATAGAAGCCAACACAGGATCAAGGTATACTTTAGAAATTGCATATCATGCACCAAATCATGGCAAGAATCAAGATTCTTGCATACACAAGACAAACAGCAAGATAAAAACCCCACACCACCAAACCCTTCTACCAAGTGCAACACTTAGGAGGATTAGGGGTATAGTTTCCTCAGACTTACAAAGAAGTGCTCTGTATAATCATCATAGGAAGCTTTAGTTAAAAGAACACAATTATCTATGCATCACCAATAATAGTGCCTCAGACCATGCATCATTGGCTAGACCAAGATCATCATGCAGTTCTGTTCTTATCAGTATATTGCACGGCCAACAAGATGATTTAGTCACCGATCAGAAGCCACCAAAGCATGCATTAACAGCACAAATAGCAGCCATCTAGCTTATCAACAAGAATTAATTATGCACCTCACAGGGAGGTACCACAATCATGCTTAACAGATAGCATTTACTTGCTGTTGTATAACAAGCTATAGGAAACAAAGCAAAGTCACTAGTAACTGAGTATTCAAGCATGAATTGCTTGATACATCTTAAATCATCACTAAAACAAAGTTCAGTTCATAATAATCAACAAAGAACTGTCACTGGACAATTCTTAGCAAGCTCAAGCTAAGCATGCTAATGCCATCATAACTCTAATCATCAGCACCAGCAAGGTCTTGCAGCAGTGAACAAGCACTGGCTGCAAACCACAACAAGATCACCAGTAAATCATCAACAGTATGCTTTAACTGACAAAATGATTAACTTTGCAACCTTTTAATTCAGATAGCATCACATAGTTACTGAATAGATGATATGTCTCAAACGTATCTATAATTTTTGATGCTCCATGCTTATTTATACACCATTTGCTTTGTGTTTTGTTACACTTCATGGCATTTTACGCATTTTCCGGAACTAACCTATTAACAAAATGCCACAGTGCCAGTTCCCTGTTTTCTGCTGTTTTTGTGTTTCAGAAAAGTTACACAGGAAATATTCTCGGAATTGGACGAAACAAAAGCCGAACCTCCTATTTTTACCGAAGCTTCACAAAGACCGAAGTGAGATGGAGGGGGGCCATAGGCAGCCACACCCTAGGGTGGCGCGGCCTAACCCTTGCCCGCGCCACCAGGGGGTGAGGCCACCTGGCCCACCTCCTGATGCCGCCCTTCCGCCTATATATTTCTCCCGACGGGAAAAACCTAAATACCCGATCAATTTTCCAGAAACATATCGCGATCCACCGCCGTCGTCGACCCAAGATCAGGAGGGTCCAGAAGCTCTTCCTGGCACCCTACCGAAGAGGGGAATCGCCACCGGAGGTCTTCTTCATCGCCATGCCTGCCTCCTGTGCGATGAGTGAGTAGTCTACCTTGGACTACGGGTCCATAGCAGTAGCTAGATGGTTGTCTGCTCCACCATGTGCTTCATGTTTACATCTTGTGAGCTGCCTATCATGATCAAGATCATCTTTATGTAATTCTACATGTTGTGTTTGTTGGGATCCAATGAGTATTGGTGCTATGTCAAGTTGATGTTCTGAAATTATATCTTTATGTTATCTCTATGTTGTTTATGATCTTACATGCTCTCTGTTGCTAGTAGATATCTTGGACGAGTAGATGCTAGTGACTCCAAGAGGGGGTATTTATGCCCGATAGTAGGGTTCATGCCTCTAGTAATCAGGAGGAGTGACAGAAACCTCTAAGGTTGTAGATGTGTTGTTGCCACTAGGGAGAAAACAACATTCTTGTGTACAAGGACATTTGCTTTGTTTACATTACACAATTTGCTTAATGCAATTATCTGTTGTTCGCAACTTACTACTCAAGGGGTTCTCGGATGACTCCCCGCGAGTGGATTATTAGTCATAGATGCAGTTGGATGGCGGTCTATGTATTTTGTTGTAATGCCCAGAGTAAATCTCATAGTGATCCTTATGACATATGTACGTTAGCTTTATTCTATCAATTGCTGTAACATCCCTCTTTTAGCTAATTATATTTAGGAGTTGATTTGTGCATCATGAGCATCATCTAAAATGCACTAATAAATTTTTGCATTTGATTCTAAGTTGAAAACCCTACAGCTGAACCAAATTCAATATCTTATCAAACAATTGCAAAATGGGTTCAAGTGTTTCAAAGTGACAAATAAAATTCATTTGGGGTTTTGCTAATTAGCAGAAGAGCCCTGGAGTTTCCAGAAGTTTAAACAAATGTAGAACATGGGTTTTATACCAAATTTTGGGCTGTTTTGTTTTTCCTAGAAAACCTTCCAAAGCCAGGGGGTTTTCTGAAAAATCTCCTTTGTCTTCAACCTCAAGCAGCTGTGTGGCTGTCCCTGAAGGCTGTCGATGCCACCTCCTGCTCCTCACCGCTTGGCCATCGAGAAGATCCCCTGGAGACCCCTAGCGATGCCACGCTCCCCCCTCCTCCCTTTCTTCCTTCCCTGGTCGCCCTCCTTCTTCTCCCGTCGGCCTCTCCCTTCCTCACGTGAAAGCTTACAGTAGTCTTAGCTTGACACATAGCGCCGCCGTCCCGTGCCTCCCCCAGCCCCGCCGACGTGCTGAGAAGCTCCGTAGCGCCTCCCTCTTCTTCCCCGTCAAAGGAATTGAGTCGAGGTGGCCGGAGTCGCCGCCACCATCACGGATACCTCACCGGAAATGAGCTCCTCCGCTGCCAAAATTCATCATCTCCGGCCATCCTCCGGCCAAGCCGACCCCGCCGGCGTCTTCCCGGTGAGCCTCTGGTCCGGCCGCCCCCTTTCCCCCTCCTTCTTCCGCGCCGTAGCCGCCGCCATGGCCGGCCGTTGCCAGCGTCTGGGAGCCGGTCGGGCTGGGCCATTGCCCTAGCCGACCAGGTGAACCTGGCCAGCCAACATGGCCATGGGCCCCCTGGTCAGTGGCCTTGGGTCAAGTTGACCCCAGGTGTAAAAATTTCCTGCGCATTTATTTATTTCAGAAAAATTGCTGCAAGTATTTGAAATTTGTAAAATGCATAGAAAATTATCCGTTTATCGGAAAAATACAAATGACCTATCAAAATGCTCAGAAAAATGAACTCTACCTGTTTGTGTCAATATCATGCATTGCTAATCAACTTTGAACCCTGCTTAATATAGAAGAGCAATCATACCCCCTCCGGTGAAATTTAGGGTTTATGGGATCGTCGCTTCGGAAGTGTCCGAAAACCCCGCAACCTAACTAGCTAGTGCTAGGGTTCATTTTGAGTAACATGAACTTGTCATATCATCATATTTGATTGCGTATCGATGTCATGTATTGAATGCTATTCTTTTCTGGTGTGTTTCAACCTTCCCCGATAGGATCCGGAGATTGATGTGAGCAACGCGTCCGATGTCAGGATCGACAACATCGATGATCAATACTTGTCCATCGATGAACAAGTCAAGAAGAAGAACCCTGGATATCTATTTTATTTGGTTATCAACAAATAAGGCAAGCAGCCCCCCCCCCCTCTGAACCTATGTTTCAAAGTATTTGAAAACTTACTGTTTTGCACCACCCGGTTCAACTGTCTTTTATCGATAGATAGAGTTATCCTATCTAATGCATGTTCAATTCTTGTCGCCTAAATACCCTGATCCACTGCTCCTAGAATGACTAGGTTTTGCTTGTGTGCATCGCTAGAGCTTTATATCTGAATGCTTAGCCATGCTTAGTTGTTTACTCTGGTACATATGGTTAATGAATCAGAGCTGCAAATGAATCTAGTATGACAGGATGACATGGAATGATGAGGATATGAGTTTAAACATGCTAAAAGGTTTGGATGAGCTGCCACATGGGATGTGGTTGTTTGACTCATTCTTGCCGCCCTAGGACCCGAGTTCTTTTCTCTTGATCCAAGACTGAGCATACGACCACACGTGGAGGAATGGGACTCCCGTTGACTCACTAACTTGCTTAGACTTATCCATGAGCTACCTAGTTCGGGCTTTCCATTTGGCATATGCATCGAAAGTGAAACGAGATGGTGGAAGAGGTGCATCATATAGGGACGTGGCCAAGGTTGATTGAGGTGGATTCCTCTGGTAAACCAACCTCGACTCACAACGAACGGTTCCGCATTGGAGAACGGCCATCTTGCGATGGCGGATGGAACCTTTCGGCGTGGCTCATGGAATAGGTCGACATGAGGTAAAGGTTGTAGGCGACCATCACTCGGCTAAGATCCTTCCGGAGGGTCCAGGGGACGGTTGTCACATGTGGGTAAAGTTGTACACCCCTGCAGGGTTAAATCTTTTCGAAAAGCCATGTCCACGGTTATGGACAACTTGGAGACAGATGCTTGATCATAGAGAACTTTAACCTCATCGTAAAACGTGAAAAGAAAAGTGTGAATAGGATTGCTTTCCTCTGGGGTTTCGAGGATGTAATCCTAGTGGATAGGTTCAGCTGATGATGTTCCGGTGGATGTCTCAATGATCAAAGATATCGCTCTCTTACTCTTTTGAAACATTCTGAGTAGTCGAGCTTCTACTCTTACTTGTTTTATGCAAATAAAGATTGCTTTACACAAAACAACTCCATAGAAAGCCTTTCTTAACCAAGTTTAGCTAATAGGATACGTAAGTCTTGCTGAGTACCTTATGTACTCACCCCTGCTTTGTTGATATTTTTGCAGCAACGTGAGTTCACATCAAAGGTGAGTTCCGAACGAAGATCAACACCGACAAGTAGCTTGGGGTTCCCAGACAGCAGCTTCGGGCTGCGGAATGGGTTATCGCTGTTATGCTTCTGGCCTCTTAGGCCATGTTATCCTTGCTATGTCTAATAGCATAACCTTCCTTCCGTTGTTTGATGTAATGTTGGTCAGTGACCTCTGATTGTAATAAGTTGGATTTTTGCTCAGGTAAGAGCTTTGCAATATTATCTTTGAGTCGTAGAGTCACTGATGTGTACCAACTGTGGTTACCCATCTCGTGCATGATGCGTGTATGGATATAAAGTTCACGAGAGGGGTTTAAGATTCTCGAGCTCTCAGTTATGCAGTCTTGGTTATGATTAGTTTCACGGCGCTTCGAGATGTGTAGAGCCGATGTTTAATTCCGGCCTGCATGCCGATGGTGTTCCGGCCTGGGACTGGTAACCCCAGTATCACTGGTTGCTAGCATGACTAATACACATAACATCTATGTATAGCTTAGATCTCGGGGTCCCGACAGCTTTGGTATCAGAGCAGGACTGTCTGTAGGAAACCCTTGCTATTGGTCGATGTTTAGTCTAGTGTTTATGAAAACTATTTGAAAGATAAAAATGAGTTGCAAAAATGTAGGTAAGGTTTCTTTTTATTCCTTATCTCTATCGATCTTAGTTCTGAGCTTTCGTATCCTTTCCTGTTGATTTGAAAAAGGTTTTTCTATCTCTTCTGGTCATTCAAAATTTAGGTCCCTCGTGGGCATGTCGATTCTAAACCAGTTGACCTACATAGTATTCTTCATACTCTCAGCTAAAACAAGAAGATGCAATTAGAAGATTTCTTTCCATTGAAATATCTTTACCTCGTGGGTTCCACATAATTCTTCTCTAGGCTTCAAGGATTTCTTTCACCTTGTATGCCTCTCTATTTGTTTGGGTACTACAAAGTCTATACCTTGTTCTGGAAGCTACCTCATGATTAGTACCCGTGGCATCCTCTGAGTTGCTCAGTTAGTAGTTACTCCTTTCTTCGTGTTTTAACCATGGACTTGAACCGAAGGTCCCGGATTGTGCTGGATTCCAGTAAATGAAGCTGGCCTTTAACCCAAGATCCATTCCATTGAACCCTTGTGTTAATGATTTTTCATTAACTTAATATGGTTTTCCTTTCAAGCTTGTGGTTGTAGTCGTGAATGAATTGCGGCAACATAATTTCCTGTACCGCTCACTTTGGCAGATGTTCTCTCATGGAACCAAATGGATCACGACAAGAGTTCTCTGTGTGAGTCTCATCTCTAAGTCCGTGACTCTGCCACACCTTCCTTTCAGCATTGGTTTACATGAGATGTTAACTTGTGCACCCAAATCTAAGGATACCTTCTAAGCGTGATCCTTATCTTAAGCTACTTTCTGACCCTCGTCTGCGAGTTGGCAGCCAAGATGTAAATTGCATTGGTGTCTTCTAGTGCATATTACTCTTGTGGTCTCGTCAAGCCAATCCACCCCACAATGTCAGGAGAAACAAACCTCCAGAACCTCGTCCATTTCTAGGACCAGGTCAAAGTGTTGTAATCTGTAAAATATGAGCTCTATATAGCTTCTGCTCTGTTCCACCTTAAAGTATCACACTCTTTTATACCAAGAGGTTATGCCAAGTCTCATGGCCTCCTTGATGAAGTGATGCTCTTACACATCTTTACTCACCCTTTCTCCGAGTTGTTCATGCTTGGAATGTTGTGTGTGCGTATTGATGTGGCCATCTAAGATCTTTAGTAAATCGTATTGCTTTGAAATCCAAGGTCACTTGCTTCAATCTTAGCATGATTGGTTAACCGATCACCAAGCGAAGTTTCACTGTGTTACCAAATCCGTAATTCAAGCACACATCTTCGGTCAAAGAGTTAGGTTTGTGTCAAAACTCTCAAGATCACATTGCTTCTTGTAAAGCAAGATTCACTCTTGAACTCAATGACATACCAGTGGATCGTGATATTCTGGATGTCTTTCTAGAAGCATCGCCATGTTTTCACATGACCGTGTTGTCAAGTTCATGAGTAAGCTGGTTCTCTGAATCGCTTCTTTCTCTAAGAATCTATACTGGATACCCTGGAATAGTTGGTTGAGCTTAATCGACAACTTGGAGAGTTGAAAGACAAAAGCTTTATCTGGACTTGTTCCTTCTTAAGGGATGTCTAGTTTTGTTCGTGTTGAAGCAAGATAATATCTTTTCTTTGGATCTACTATCTTCCAATCTTTGATATGATTTTGGGCTATCGTCAAATCAAATTCAGCCCCAAGGACTATCTTGATGGTGTTCCTACTCATGGTTTTCACTTGAGTACACTTTATGTCCTTCGGTCTGACCAATGTTTTTGCCTTGTTCCTGCAACATATGAGTACATCTTATTGGAGCATATAAATAAGTTTGTTGTTGAGCCCATCGACAACATCCTTACTTTCTCCATGTTTGAAGACATTCATATTGGACATTTGGCATAAATGTTGGAAACGTGTAAGAACCATCTTTGTGTCATCATGAAGTATGAGTTCTGGATGTTGGAAGTGACTTCTCTCTTTGGTTGATGTGCGATTGTTGAAAGATGTCGCCGTAAATTCAAGAAGAGTTTTCTTTGTTTCCTCGAACTCATATCGAATTGGTCATGCATGTGCGGGTTATTCTTGAGATGACAGGTTGATGCCTCCATCTTCTTGAAAATTCTCTATATGCACAACAAGCCACTGACTAATTTACTCAAGACCTTCACTATCTTCTTTCACGTTCTCCCAACAAGGACTCGGTTGTGTTTCATTGCAATAAGCTCCTGGTGTTGCAATTGTCTTTTGGCAATCACAATCTTACTTATCTTTTTGGATCTTTACACTATCGTCCATATCTTGGGAATCCAACAAACTTATCTCTCTGACATTCGTTGAAACTTTCCATTCAGACATACTAGGTCTGCAGTATGATTCCATCTAACCAGAGCTGAATCTCAAGCAGCAATGATGGTTGGTGTTCCTCAAGGTTTTGATATAGGTCTCTTTGAAATTCGGCAAGGTTAATGTTGTGGTTGACACAACTAGCCGAAAGGCCTATTGACATAATCCCTTGATATCTCAAGAACAACCACTCTCCATGAGGATTTCGTGTGACTTATCCTAAAAGTTACCCTTGTGGTCTCTCTTTTCAATCCCGAAGTCAAACCTTTACTTGATGACTAATAGAAGGCTTGTCATAAGCTTGCTATTGGTATCTAGAACATCAAGGAGAACATTAGAAGCAAAACTGCTAAATGCATCTTGGTCGTTCCTTTAGAATCAATATCTTGTGGCAACAACTCCATCCGGAGGAATTACACCCCATAGTTAATCTTTGGCACTTTGTTGGCTAACGCTCCCTCCTTTGTCTGTACCCGAAGTTCTAATCATCTCACACATTGTGTGAATTCGTCAGCCACATGAAGACCCCAAACTTTTAACTTATGTTCGTAAGTGGTCTCTTCATGCCAAGGACTTGGACCCCAAGAAAGAAGTTTTCTCCCGTGTTTCCCAGAATCTACTTGTCTATTCATCCTGGTGGTGTGAAGTGAATCATGATCTTTGGCAAAGATTTTGATAGACTTGGATGAATAAAGAGATTCCTCTATATCTGCAACTATGTCGAAGAGTTACTATGATTCTAAAATCAAAAGTTCTCTAGTTGCATGATTCAAGTGTGCTTCTACGAGTCACCCATCTTTAAAGAGTGCCTCGTCATTGTATCAAAGGCAATTTAACTTCTCGCTACCTTGTCCCTTCCTATGTTGTCAAGCGTGGAACCATTGCCTACCAAAATTGAAACTTCTACAATTTCCTCCGTCTCCCTTGATGTGTTTCATGCTTGTTAGCTCAAGAGATGTTACGAACACTCATTCCATGAGTTGACCATGAGATACTCGATCTTCTTGAAGATCCATCTTTCTAGAGTGTTATTCCCTCTTTCCTTTAGTGCAGTTGAGCAACAATACTGAAGAAAGGAAATGAAGCTTCATGATGCTATGGATCAATATCCTCAACAAAGAAGATCATCGTGGGATCAACAAGATTGTTGAAGACTAGTGTACCTTGTTCCCTTCTCTCTTGTACTACCCTATGAATCTCGGGACGAGATTCTTGTAAGGGGGATAGATCTGTAACATCCCTCTTTTAGCTAATTATATTTAGGAGTTGATTTGTGCATCATGCATCATCTAAGATGCACTAATAAATTTTTGCATTTGATTCTAAGTTGAAAACCCTACAACTGAACCAAATTCAATATCTTATCAAACAATTGCAAAATGGGTTCAAGTGTTTCAAAGTGACAAATAAAATTCATTTGGGGTTTTGCTAATTAGCAGAAGAGCCCTGGAGTTTCCAGAAGTTTAAACAAATGCAGAACATGGGTTTTATACCAAATTTTGGGCTGTTTTGTTTTTCCTAGAAAACCTTCCAAAGCCAGGGGGTTTTCTAAAAAATCTCCTTTGTCTTCAACCTCAAGCAGCTGCGTGGCTGTCCCTGAAGGCTATCGATGCCACCTCCTGCTCCTCACCGCTTGGCCATCGAGAAGATCCCCTGGAGACCCCTAGCGACGCCACGCTCCCCCTCCTCCCTTTCTTCCTTCCCTGGTCGCCCTCCTTCTTCTCCCGTCGGCCTCTCCCTTCCTCACGTGAAAGCTTACAGTAGTCTTAGCTTGACACATAGCGCTGCCGTCCCGTGCCTCCCCCAGCCCCGTCGACGTGCTGAGAAGCTCCGTAGCACCTCCCTCTTCTTCCCTGTCAAAGGAACTGACTCGAGGTGACCGGAGTCGCCGCCACCGTCACGGATACCTCACCAGAAATGAGCTTCTCCGCCGCCGAAATTTGTCGTCTCCGGCCATCCTCCGGCCAAGCCGACCCCGCAGGCGTCTTCCCGGTGAGCCTCTGGTCCGGCCGCCCCCTTTCCCCCTCCTTCTTCCACGCCGTAGCCGCCGCCATGGCTGGCCGTTGCCGGCGTCTGGGAGCCGGTCGGGCTGGGCCATTGCCCCAGCCGACCAGGTGAACCTGGCCAGCCAACGTGGCCATGGGCCCCCTGGTCAGTGGCCTTGGGCCAAGTTGACCCCGGGTGTAAAAAGTTCCTGCACATTTATTTATTTCAGAAAAATTGCTGCAAGTATTTGAAATTTGTAAAATGCATAGAAAATTATCCGTTTATCGAAAAAATACAAATGACCTATCAAAATGCTCAGAAAAATGAACTCTACCTGTTTGTGTCAATATCATGCATTGCTAATCAACTTTGAACCCTGCTTAATATAGAAGAGCAATCATACCCCCTCCGGTGAAATTTAGGGTTTATGGGAACGTCGCTTCAGAAGTGTCCGAAAACCCCGCAACCTGACTAGCTAGTGCTAGGGTTCATTTTGAGTAACATAAACTTGTCATATCATCATATTTGTTTGCGCATCGATGCCATGTATTGAATGATATTCTTTTCCGGTGTGTTTCAACCTTCCCCGGTAGGATCTGGAGATTGATGTGAGCAACGCGTCCGATGTCAGGATCGACAACATCGATGATCAATACTTGTCCATCGATGAACAAGTCAAGAAGAAGAACCCTGGATATCTATTTTATTTGGTTATCAACAAATAAGGCAAGCAGCCCCCCCCTCTGAACCTATGTTTCAAAGTATTTGAAAACTTACTATTTTGCACCACCCGGTTCAACTATCTTTTATCGATAGATAGAGTTATCCTATCTAATGCATGTTCAATTCTTGTCGCCTAAATACCCTGATCCACTGCTCCTAGCATGACTAGGTTTTGCTTGTGTGCGTCGGTAGAGCTTTATATCTGAATGCTTAGCCATGCTTAGTTGTTTACTCTGGTACATATGGTTAATGAATCAGAGCTGCAAATGAATCTAGTATGACAGGATGACGTGGAATGATGAGGATACGAGTTTAAACATGCTAAAAGGTTTGGATGAGCCACCACATGGGATGTGGTTGTTTGACTCATTCTTGCCGCCCTAGGACCCGAGTTCTTGTCTCTTGATCCAAGACTGAGCGTACGACCACACGTGGAGGAATGGGACTCCCGTCGACTCACTAACTTGCTTAGACTTATCCGTGAGCTACCTAGTTCGGGCTTTCCATTTGGCATATGCATCGAAAGTGAAACGAGATGGTGGAAGAGGTGCATCATATAGGGACGTGGCCAAGGTTGATTGAGGTGGATTCCTCTGGTAAACCAACCTCGACTCACAACGAACGGTTCCGCATCGGAGAATGGCCGTCTTGCGATGGCGGATGGAACCTTTCGGCGTGGCTCATGGAATAGGTCGATGTGAGGTAAAGGTTGTAGGCGACCATCACTCCGCTAAGAGCCTTCCGGAGGGTCCAGGGGACGGTCGTCATGTGTGGGTTAAGTTGTACACCCCTGCAGGGTTAAATCTTTTCGAAAAGCCATGTCCACGGTTATGGACGACTTGGAGACAGATGCTTGATCATAGAGAACTTTAACCTCATCGTAAAACTTGAAAAGCAAAGTGTGAATAGGATTGCTTTCCTCTGGGGTTTTGAGGATGTAATCCTAGTGGATAGGTTCAGCTGATGATGTTCCGGTGGATGTCTCAATGATCAAAGATATCGCTCTCTTACTCTTTTGAAACATTCTGAGTAGTCGAGCTTCTACTCTTACTTGTTTTATGCAAATAAAGATTGCTTTACACAAAACAACTCCATAGAAAGCCTTTCTTAACCAAGTTTATCTAATAGGATACGTAAGTCTTGCTGAGTACCTTATGTACTCACCCCTGCTTTGTTGATATTTTTGAAGCAACGTGAGTTCCACATCAAAGGTGAGTTCCGAACGAAGATCAACACCGACGAGTAGCTTGGTGTTCCCAGACAGCAGCTTGGGGCTGCGGAATGGGTTGTCGCTGTTATGCTTCTGGCCTCTTAGGCCATGTTATCCTTGCTATGTCTAATAGCATAACCTTCCTTCCATTGTTTGATGTAATGTTGGTCAGTGACCTCTGATTGTAATAAGTTGGATTTTCGCTCAGGTAAGAGCTTTGCAATATTACCTTTGAGTCGTAGAGTCACTGATGTGTACCAACTGTGGTTACCCATCTCGTGCATGATGCGTGTATGGATATAAAGTGCACGAGAGGGGTTTAAGATTCTCGAGCTCTCAGTTATGCAGTCTTGGTTATGATTAGTTTCACGGCGCTTCGAGATGTGTAGAGCCGATGTTTAATTCCGGCCTGCCTGCCGATGGTGTTTCGGCCTGGGACTGGTAACCCCAGTATCACTCGTTGCTAGCGTGACTAATACACATAACATCTCTGTATAGCTTAGATCTCGGGGTCCCGACAATTGCCCAACTGTAATTCGTTTACCCAACATGTTATTTATCTTATGGAGAGACACCACTAGTGAACTGTGGACCCCTTTCCAATTTCCTTTACATTGCTATTACCATTTACTTTTACTTGCTCTGCTTACATTGCATACTATTATTATTTACCACTCGATGCGCTCAATCCTTTGTTTATAGCAAACCGGTGAGATTGACAACCTCATCATAAGTTGGGAGCAAAGTTCTTGGTTGTGTTGTGTGCAGGTTCCACGTTGCTGCTGGTGTAAAGCAAAGCCCTGGATGAGGCGCCCTATAAATTGTCCGGATCTGTCGCGAAGCTAGCAAGCATCAACCTTCTGAAGTTTGGATTTCTCCTACTGGTTCGATAAACCATGGTTTCATACTGAGGGAAGACTTGCTGCTGTGCTCATCATACCTTCCACATGGGGTTACCAACTGGGTGGTCATCTACCCGCATCAAGCATTTTTTCTGGCGCCGTTGCCGGAGAGAAAGAAGATTTCTGCAAGGGGAGTCTCTCATGCTCAATCTTTTACTTTGTTATTGTTTTGCTTTATTTTATTTTTGCTTGCATCTTTTTATCAAAAACACAAAAAAATTAGTTCCTTTATAGTTGTTATTTTTACTTGCTTACTCTTAGTCTTAATAGAATGGGTACTCATGAGAACACCAAGTTGTGTGATTTTACTAGCACTAATAACAGTGATTTTATCTGCACTCCTATTGCGCCACCTGCTCCTGCTGCAAATTTTTATGAGATTAAACCTGCTTTGTTAAATCTTGTTATGAAAGAGCAATTTTCTGGTGCTAGTACTGATGATGCTATAGCTCATCTCAACAATTTTGTTGAGCTATGTGAGATGCAAAAATATAAGGATGTAGATGGTGATATTATTAAAGCTTAAGTTGTTCCCTTTCTCTTTAAGAGGAAGAGCTAAGGATTGATTTCTATCTTTGCCTAAAAATAGTATTGATTCATGGGTTAAGTGTAAGGATGCTTTTATTGGAAAATGCTATCCTCCTGCTACGATTATAGCTTTGCGTAGTGATATTATGAAGTTTAGACAGTTTGATAATGAATATGTTGCTCAAGCTTGGGAAAGAATGAAATCTATGATAAAGAATTGTCCCACTCATGGACTGACTACTTGGATGATTGTCCAAACCTTTTATGCAGGACTAAATTTTTCTTCAAGAAATCTATTGGATTCAACTGCTGGAGGTACTTTTATGTCCCTTACTTTGGGCACCGCAACAAAGCTTTCTTGACACCATGATGGTAAATTATTCGGAATGGCACACCGAGAGAGCTCCACAAGGTAAGAAGGTAAATTATGTTGAGGAAACCTCTTCCTTGAGTGATAAGATTGATACTATTATGGCTATGCTTGCTAATGATAGAGCTCACGTTGATGCTAATAATGTTCCTTTGGCTTCTTTGGTTGCTCAAGAAGAGCATGTTGATGTAAACTTCATTAGAAATAATAATTTCAACAATAATGCTTATAGGAACAATTTTGCTAGCAACAATTATAGGCCGTATCTATAACACCCCAACTTTTCTAACCATGTTTGAGTAGTGTTTGGTGAGCCAAAAATAGGGGCAACAAAAACTTTTTGTGCTTAATCAGATTTACTGGAATCTATTGCATGTTTGCCTTGCTGTTGTGTAAATTATGTTTGCAAGAGTGTAGTTTGAAGAATAAATTTGTGGGCCAACTCAATCTTTGTGAACTTGTGATCAGGCCATATTTTGTGCTACAAGCCTTTTTCTCGAAATAGAGTATCTTCGCACCTCCTTTATTTTCAAAATGTTGTATGGTCTAAAAATAGGAGCCAAGACCCCTTTCAAAACAAGGTCTTTACCAAATCTAGTATTTATAAAACTACAGGGATATAGTGTTGTGATCCCACTATGTTATAAACTACTATTTTATAAACCTTTGGCAAATGGTTTTCAAACACCTTTGACAAAACCTAATAAAGGAGATGTGTGTCTCCAATAGTTTCTGAAAATATTTACAAAAGTCTTACCCCCTTATTTGGAAACTCATTTCAAACTTCCCCATGGCATGATCATTATTGAGCATTTATTCTGCCATTGCTTCTAGTGATGCTAGATTAGTTCCTAATGTTTGACTATGCATGATGAGTTGACCTTGTGTGATTATGATTGACTTTAATTGAGTTTCTTGTGTGTAGTTATGATCTAGGAGTGGGCATATGACCCAAGCTATGTTAATCGACCCATCAAAATATGTTATTCTAGTGGATATATCCTTACAAATTGTTTTCAACCTATTTTCCATATAAAGCCTATTTTTATGTTTTCTTCTCTATAAAATCTTTTATGTTTCTTTTACCAAATGCATGGGGATGGCATCTATGTCCTCTCATGCAGTTTTTGCCACCAAACAATTTTGGGAAAAATCCTACAATGCAAGGTTACGCAAGTAGAGCCTATTTATACCAAAATCTCATCCTCTTATTTTCAAAAGTTTCTAGGGATTAGACCCATTGATTTCACTCATTCAAATTTGGACCAACTCTCCTATAGTGTTCAGACCTAATTCAAATAGTGCCCAGCTCTAAATGGTGTCTTATATACATCAAACACACGTCTTTAATCTATCCTCTAATACCCTTGCCTTGTAACTTTTTGCATCAAACTCAAATCATGAACTAACCTTCATATCTATCTATCTCAGCCGAATTCAACTTGACCAGCGCTAAACCCCATCCTTGGCTTATCTAGCACACCTCTCCCCCTCTAGTCTAGCTACAGTGGTTCCTCGTCCCGTTCCTGTTGGAGAGAAGAAGGGAACCGGGGCTAATCTTGCAAGATTTGGTGCAACATCTCTCTCTCCCACCCTAATCCCCTCTTGACCCCCAATCCCATACCAGAAAATCTCTAGGTCACCACCGCGAGCCCACACGCCAGACACAAGGAGTAGCGTACCTTGTAGCCCTCTCATCTATTCTCCCTCTCCGGTGTGGGACGCCGAATCTTGGACAACCCGCAAACGATCAAGCGAGCTAGCTAGACTGCGCCATGCACACGTCTTGTCCATCCTCTCTGTGCCTCGCACACTCCTGAGACGAGTCTTTCCCTACGCTGCCTTTCCCGTGTTTGCCAAGCCGATGATCACCACGACTGAAGGACGCCGATCCATTCCCAGTTCTCAAGTGCATACCACGGCGTGCAAACATGCACATCCATAAGGCACCTAACGTAAACCATGACGCAGCCCTCCTTAGCCTCTCTCGTGCACCCTCAGCTGCGCTCCTCCTATCAAAAACCTTGGTGCTCTCACAAAGCACGACAAGTTCCGACCGTTACAGCCCAATTGTTTTGTCACGGTTCATTGCAATAAGCTCAGTACACCATGCCGTGTCTGATTCGGCCGCTTTTCTGCTCAATCGCGTCTGAGCACGTGTCGCTCTCGAGCCATGCACCGCCTCTGTGCCCCTTTTTTTAACTCGAACCTGAGCCTTTCCCCTCTCCTCCGTGTCTCACTTCCTCTCCTCACACCTCTCTTCATCTTTCTGAAGAGAATTGGAAGGAGCCCAGCTCGTTGGTTCACCCGCCAAAGAAGCAGCCGGTCCGGAGCTGTCGTCCCGACGGCTGTCTCTTGTCTCCAACGAGGCCTTCGCCATTTATCAATTCTCTGTATCATCTAACTGCTCCCTTATCTTGCCCAGGAGCCGCTGAAAGGCCACTGGTGACAGGTCGTACGTGCAGTCCGCCCTGGCGTCGAGCTCGCCTGCGATGCTCGCCGACGATCGGGGAACCTCCTATGCATCCGTGGCGACCAAGGAGCATAGTTGCAGGGTTCGGGATCGGTGCCGCGTTCCGCGACCCCGGGTCGATCGATCCGGATCGAGGGTCAGGAACGCGAGTGGATCGATGCAATTCGATTTTGGGTCGCGATCCCAAAAACAAATCGATGGTCGCGTCGCCGGTATGCAGAACGGAGGCCTCGCCGTCGCCGGTGTGACGAACCTGGCATTCCTGATGGACGACGCCATGAGCAGCTTGAACGACGGGGAGCCCGGCGTGAGCACCAGCTGGCTGGGGACGTCTGGCGAGAGGAACCGGAGGAAGTCGCCCGAGGATGACGCCAGTGACGGGGCAGGCAGTTCTATCGATCCGGGGTCATCGACCCAAACCAAAGTGGATCGCGATCCACGATCCAACTTGGCGTATTAGAGATGTGTACCCCTGACCGATCCTTGTTCACTGGCATGTCGAACCTCGTTCCCCGATCCCGTTCCTCGATCCGGACGATCCGGTTCGCTGGCAACTATGCCAAGGAGACCCTCCCTGCCTTCCCTGCAGCATGCCTCCTACGCCCAAACTTCGCCACTAAGCCCTCACAAGCCACTAGATATCACTCCAAATCAGAGCAAGGTCACCTCTCACCAGATTTGCCTCTCACTCTATCGCTCATGTTCTTCCTTGGCATCTGTCCCGGGTGGGAGATGATTACCGTCTCACTGCCGTCACCCTCTTCCTTTCCCCTCTCACCATTATTGACCCAAGCTTCCTCTCCTATCCTTTCGCACTCACTAGTCTTCTTTTCTCGTGCAGAACTAGCCGAACGAAGCTATCCGGAGCTCGCCGGAGCCGCTGCTTGTTCATGAGGTCGAAGTCGACCGGGAAGAGCACCGGGCGTCTGCATGCCAGATTTTTCGAGTCCCTTGCGTTCTCTCAGGTCCCCGTGGATGAACTACATCATCTCCGCCCATCCACCATCGCCAGCATCCTCTCGGTGAGCTCCCCAACCTCCTCCGCCGTATACAGCACGGGCACCGCCCAGTTTAGGCCCTCGTCGACCAAACGGGGTCGTTGACCGGTAGGATTTTTCCTGGGCCGCTGGATCAAGATCGGTTGGCTGCATGCGGCCCACCATTGGCCTACCCGCTGACCGCCCTGGCCCACCTGCTAGGCGGTTTGAAACCACCAATCCCCGCGCGCCGTGGCCTAAAATGGGCCGGCCCGATGCCGTGCCGCCCAGATCTGCTCAAAATCCGGCCCGCGATGTTTTTTTGGAAATTCTTCTAAACTTTAGAATACATCTTCTAACTTGTACAATTTGTAGAAAAATAAATATGGGTCCAAATTGAGTGTTTCAAATTTCTATGAGCTCCTTATTTTAATATCTATCAAGTGGTAGTGCATGCATAGTTACTAGATCCCTGTAGATTGTCTGGAAATTAACTAAGTAGATCTAGCCCCTTTTTCACTCAAAAATCCAAATATTGAGCTCTGCAAGTTGAAATGTTGTGGATCCAATTTTCAGAGATGCTATGAAGTGTTATATTGCATGTCCCACTGAGTTTTCTATTTTAGGAGCTGTAGATCTACAGTAGTAATTAATTTGGCCATTAGTTTATAAAGTCTTGTTTATTTTCTCATTTTAAATAAAATGGGTATTTTGGCATGAATCCAATTTCTATGTGTCATGCTTAGTGATAGCTTCCAGAACATTCTCTGGTACATTTTTCTGATGTCCAGAGAATATCTGATAATTATTTGTGTTTTCTAGTCATTGTTGTTACTATAAAATTCATAGAAAATTATCCATAAGGTATTTTGGAGTGAATCCAACTTTGTTGGATTCATAAACTTTTTATCTACCTACTGGTAAGCTGAGTGTGAGTTTTTACCATGTTAGGCACCTACATTCTTGGTTGGAGTGAATTGGTGTTTCCTTGCTATATTGAAATTACCCTAGTTAGAATAGGTTTAACTATGCTCTTGGAATCTTATAAGAAAATGTGTTCAGAATCTAAACTTGTATGTTTCTGATACTCTTTGGTTGTTTTGTGTGATTGTAATGATGCTTGTGCCTTGTGTATGCTTGTTGCTTATGGATTGTTATTTCTTACCGGCGATAGAATCAAACGACGTCGAGTGCACCGAGGAGGGGGAGGTATTCGAGTATTAAGAAGAAGAGGACCAGGGACAAGCCAATTAAGGCAAGCCATCTAAACTTGTTGCATATCTAATCCCAGTTTTATACCTTGCATATTTATAAATGTTTATGAAAGTGCATGTTTTATATTGCTATTTCTCCTAGATAACAATTATTGGTGACTTGGCTCCACAAGTCATTTGTTATCATCCAAATGGATGCCACCTCCTTGACACCTACTTATCCCCTGGGTTAGTGGCTTGATGGATAACATCATGACCTTTGGAAAAACTTGTAGTGGAGCAAAAACTCTAGGATTGGAGTGATTTTGAAAACCTTGGAGTAGTTCTCTACTCCACTGAAATGTTTTGAGAAATGGGTTTTGTACAATTGGAGATGGAATGGAGAAGAAGGAGCTGGTGGTTTCATAAAAAGGCATTGGTGGTTATTTGTAGTCGTTCGGAACAATTAACCCATGCAACCACAATTACACTGGTACGGGACGGGGCGTAGCGGAGTAGTTTGTTCACTTTGGTATGGGACCTCCAAATGTAATGGCAGTCCGACCATGGACACCTTTTCCATGGCACCCTGAGTAACAGCGGTTACTTAGACTCGCATTGTCACCTTTTCAGGTGGCAGGGTTACAACCTAGGGGCCCTCATTGGAAACGCCTGCAAGTGATGGCAGGGTTCCGAAAGGTCAAGTGGGCTGGGGAATTTGCTACTCGTGGGTCAAACAGCCACTTGGGCTTCGGTGTTGAGGGGTGCATCTCTTAGGTGGTAGGTCCTATGCTAAGGTGGGCAGGTGAAAAACTACGATTGGGTGATTATCGTGGCATATATTGTTATACAGGGATGATGCCCACACGATAAGTATCCGGATGTTGTGGGTAAAGTGTACAACCTCTGCAGAGTGTAAACCTATTCGAATAGCCGAGTCCTTGGTCATGGACGTTTGGAAAGATCACTACATTGCCCAATGTCTGTTTTGGTTTTAAAAATGGTTTTCGGAAAATGGAGATAAGTGTCAGACGGAGTACTCGGAGGGTACTGCCGTGGATGGGAAAGGTTCAGAGTACCAGGAGGGTACTGTCGAGAAGATGGAAGTGGTCATGTGTGATTGACCTGGTTCATGAAATAAAAAGGGTTACCCCCTTCCTAGAGATTTTACAAAAAAAATGTTTTATAAATGTTTTTAATAGAGATATAGGGATGTCGTAGAATAAGGTTCTAGACATGCTATATTGACATGAAAAGTATGTTTTCAAATAAAACAAACTATTCTAGAGCCTTCCCTTGCTACAGCCATACTGCATATCAAACTCCTCTTTAGATGGTTTGCGAGTACAATTCAAATGTACTCATGGCTTTGTCCCTGGCTATTAACTTGGTCAGATTATGAAGAAGACTATGAGCACGATGGTGAGGGTTCGACGACGTCGGTGGAAACTAGAAATGTCACCCAGTCAGTTGCTTGTAGGGTAGTAGGCATGACGTGGGTCATCAACGCTGCTGGGTATCCGCTGCTTAGATGTAAACTTGCCCTGCGTGGCATTATCGAGCTTGGTCATGTGACCAGTTGTAAGTTTATTATTTGTTAATGTAAATGGATGATGTAATTCTGTTATCAACTCGGATATGTGGATTCATGACACACTGATCATGGGATCGTGAATTGTATGCATATCGGGTATCCCGGGTGGTAAGCCGGGGTCCCAACAGAGTTGGTATCAGAGCCATCCTGACTGTAGGAGACCTTAGTTAGCATGGGCGTTAGTTAGGAAAGTAGTATCTTGGATAAAACTAATTTCAAAGTTTATTCTCCTAATCAGCCAATAGAGTGGCTTATACTCCTCTTATCTCTTCAAAACTTCTAATCTTACCTCTCTCATTTCCAAACAATTTTAAGGTTTTACTCTTTTGTCTCCTCCACTTCAAATTTAGTTAATGGACGTTGCACCCCAAATAGACCTGAAGTTTAGCAGGACATGATGGAGCAACTATTCAGAACGATGTCTTCAAACCTCTTCAGATGCAAGGAAAGAAGGGTGTTGACATATTTTTGCCTTGGTCACCAATGGCTCTGTCGGGAAGCTGACCTTGTTCTGACCTGGACTCGCACTTTTGCGGTCATCAAGGATCAAGTACTCACTTGCTTAACTAGTATTTGTTAGGTTTGTGAGGCGAGTATGCCACCAATGGCACATTTCAGCAATCCCTCTGAAGACCTCACAACCGTGTGATGTGATGCAATAAGACCTGCAAAATATGCACTTCACAAATTAACATCAACGGCTTGACAACCCTACAACTTCACCCCAACTGCCGTCAAGTTTCTTCTAAAGCAGAAGTCTAGAAAATGAAGGAGTCAACGGCTACGACCAACCTGACCCTAGGAATAATAGGATAAGCTCAATTGCCTTAATTGAGCTAACCCCAAGTATTGCGAGTTGTTAGGTGTCCTTGGTACCCGTAGTACGTTGTGTGTTCTCGATATTGTTTGCAGTTGCTTTGTGTGTTCTTGAGTGTGTATTGTTACCTTGTGCATGTGCTTGTTTTGGCCTCTCGGCCTTAAAAACCCTCGGGTGTGTAAAACCCTGAATAGGAAGCCTCTCTAGAATGTGTTCTCCCTCTCATCGATTTATGTCAGCTTGAGTAGCATAGATAATTTATTAGTAAAACACTAACTCCAAACTTGAGTAGATTATAACTCTTCTCGCAACACCTCCCCAAGATCCAACGTGACAATCTTTGCTGCGTGCTTCAAGCTTCGTCAAGACCTCTCTACAACATCAGGGAAGCAGAAGATAGACCCGCCTGGACTACAAAGGACTTCTAGAAGACAAAGACTTCACTAACCTGGATCGCCTAACCTTAAATCTAGAATTTCACTAACATTGATGATACTCTCTTAATACCCCAACACTTGCTAATCTTCTAACAAGCCAACTAAGCACTGAGCATAGTGGTATCAAAGCCAAGCCCACCCTTCGAAGTTCAACAAGTTCTTGGCATATGAAGACAAAGACTCACATGTTTTATCTCCACCAAGCAAATGGAAGCCTGGAGAACCTTCAAGATCCAGTCCTCGACTCACCTCCACCAAAGAAGAACCTTCAGCTCAAGCCTAAGAAGACCCAGACGAATGCCTGCAATTAGGACTAACATGCGACCTGATAGTTAGGAAGCGCGGAGAATTAAGTCTACAAATTTGACATACTTAGAAAGACCAAAGCTTAATCGCATTAATCTAAAACCTCTTGAGGACTCCAAGCTCAAGATGGAAAGGTCTACACCAACATCAAGCTTCAAGGCGTGACACCAAGATTTGAAAATTCCATTAGGCTACGCGAAGGAAGGGACGACCCCAAGCCCACAAGAGTTAGCCAAGAAGCCTCGACTCTTCAGGACCTCGACTGCGACTGAGAAACACTCTAACTCTTATAGAATATTTTGGGCATACTAGATAGCTTGACCCCATTAACCTCAAGGGAGTCTCAACAAGGTTTTCGTCAAGATACGTCCAGCAACATCAACTCTTCAGCCCTCAACTGCAGCATGTGAAGACAATCTACATCTTCGATAAAAGCAAGTCTTCTATGCAACTCAAAGTGTCAAACGAGAAGTTGGAAGAGCAACCTTTTGAAGTCTAACTCTAACCTAGTCTCTACCCCTCTCTACTTCTACGCCTAGGAATCTCGGGACAAGATTATTTTAAGGGGGGAGAGCTATAACACCCCAACATTTCTAACCATGTTTGAGTAGTGTTTGGTGAGCCAAGAATCAGGGGCAACAAAAACTTTTTGTGCTTAATCAGATTTACTGGAATCTATTGCATGTTTGCCTTGCTGTTGTGTAAATTATGTTTGCAAGAGCGTAGTTTGAAGAATAAATTTGTGGGCCAACTCAATCTTTGTGAACTTGTGATCAGGCCACATTTTGTGCTACAAGCTGTTTTCTCGAAATAGAGTATCTTGGCACCTCCTTCATTTTCAAAATGTTTTATGGTCTAAAAATAGGAGCCAAGACCCCTTTCAAAACAAGGTCTTTACCAAATCTAGTATTTATAAAACTACAGGAATATAGTGTTGTGATCCCACTATTTTATAAACCTTTGGCAAATGGTTTTCAAACACCTTTGACAAAACCGTTATAAAGGAGATGTGTGTCTCCAATAGTTTCTGAAAATATTTACAAAAGCCTTACTCCCTTATTTGGAAACTCATTTCAAACTTCCCCATGGCATGATCATTATTGAGCATTTATTCTGCCATTGCTTCTAGTGATGCTAGATTAGTTCCTAATGTTTGACTATGCATGATGAGTTGACCTTGTGTGATTATGATTGACTTTAATTGAGTTTCTTGTGTGTAGTTATGATCTAGGAGTGGGCATATGACCCAAGCTATGTTAATCGACCCATCAAAATATGTTATTCTAGTGGATATATCCTTACAAATTGTTTTCAACCTATTTTCCATATAAAGCCTATTTTTATGTTTTCTTCTCTATAAAATCTTTTATGTTTCTTTTACCAAATGCATGGGGATGGCATCTATGTCCTCTCATGCAGTTTTTGCCACCAAACAATTTTGGGAAAAATCCTACAATGCAAGGTTACGCAAGTAGAGCCTATTTATACCAAAATCTCATCCTCTTATTTTCAAAAGTTTCTAGGGATTAGACCCATTGATTTCACTCATTCAAATTTGGACCAACTCTCCTATAGTGTTCAGACCTAATTCAAATAGAGCCCAGCTCTAAATGGTGTCTTATATACATCAAACACACCTCTTTAATCTATCCTCTAATACCCTTGCCTTGTAACTTTTTGCATCAAACTCAACTCATGAACTAACCGTCATGTATCTATCTCAGCCGAATTCAACTTGACCAGCGCTAAACCCCATCCTTGGCTTATCTAGCACGCCTCTCCCCCTTTGGTCTAGCTACAGTGGTGCCTCGTCCCGTTCCTGTTGGAGAGAAGAAGGGAACCGGGGCTAATCTTGCAAGATTGGGTGCAGCATCTCTCTCTTCCACCCTACTCCCCTCTTGACCCCCAATCCCGTACTAGAACATCTCTAGGTCACCACTGTGAGCCCACACGCCAGACACAAGGAGTAGCGTACCTTGTAGCCCTCTCATCTATTCTCCCTCTCCGGTGTGGGCAGCCGAATCTTCGACAGCCCGCAAACGATCAAGCTAGCTAGCTAGACTGCGCCATGCACACGTCTTGTCCATCCTTTCTGTGCCACGCACACTCCCGAGATGAGTCTTTCCCTACGCTGCCTTTCCCGTGTTTGCCAAGCCGACGATCACCACAACTGAAGGACGTCGATCCGTTCCCAGTTCTCAAGTGCATACCACGGCGTGCAAACGTGCAGATCCATAAGGCACCTAACGTAAACCATGACGCAGCCCTCCTCAGCCTCTCTCGTGCACCCTCAGCTGCGCTCCTCCTATCAAACACCTTGGTGCTCTCACAAAGCACGACGAGTTCCGACAGTTACAGCCCGATTATTTCATCACGGTTCATTGCAACAAGCTCCGTACACCACGCCGTGTTTGATTCGGCCGCTTTTCTACTCAATCGCGTCTGAGCACGCGTCGCTCTCGAGCCGTGCACCGCCTCCATGCCCCTTTTTTTTAACTCAAACCCGAGCCTTCCCCCTCTCTTCTGTGTCTCACTTCCTCTCCTCACACCTCTCTTCCTCTCTCTGAAGAGAATTGGAAGGAGCCCAGCTCGTTGTTTCACCCACCAAAGAAGGAGCCGGTCCGGAGCTGTCGTCCCGCCGGCTGCCGCTCGTCTCCAACGAGGCCATCACCATTTATCCATTCTCTGTATCATCTAACTGCTCCCTTATCTTGCCTAGGAGCCGCTGAAAGGCCACCGGCGACAGGTCGTACGTGCAGTCCGCCCTGGCGTCGAGCTCGCCTGCGATGCTCGCCGACGACCGGGGAACCTCCTATGCGACCACCGACGACCGGGGAACCTCCTATGCGACCAAGGAGACCCTCCCTGCCTTCCCTGCAGCATGCCTCCTATGCCCAAACTTCGCCACTAAGCCCTCACAAGCCACCAGATATCGCTCCAAATCAGAGCAAGGTCACCTCTCACTCTATCGCTCATGTTCTTCCTCGGCATCTGGCCCGGGTGGGAGATGATTACCGTCTCACTGCCATCGCCCTCTTCCTTTCCCCTCTCACCATTGTCGACCCAAGCTTACTCTCCTATCCTTTCGCACTCACTAGTCTTATTTTCTCGCACAGAACCAGCCGAAAGAAGCTATCCGGAGCTCGCCGGAGCCGCTGCTTGTCCGTGAGGTCGAAGTCGACCGGGAAGAGGACCGGGCGTCTGCATGCTAGATTTTTTGAGTCCCCTGTGTTCTCTCAGGTCCCCGCGGACGAACTACATCGTCTCCGCCCATCCGCCGTCGCCAGCATCCTCTCGGTGAGCTCCCCGACCTCCTCTGCCATTTACAGCACGGCCGCCGCCCAGTTTAGGCCCTCGTCGACCAAACGGGGTCATTGACCGGTAGGATTTTTCCTGGGCCGCTGGATCAAGATCAGTTGGATGCATGCAGCCCGCCATTGGCCCAGCAGCTGACCGCCCTGGCCCACCTACCAGGCGGTTAGAAATCGCCAGTCCCCGCACGCCGTGACCTAAAATGGGCCGGCCCGATGCCGTGCCGCCCAGATCTGCTCAAAATCCGGCCCGCGGTGTTTTTTTTTGAAATTCTTCTAAACTTTAGAATACATCTGCTAACTTGTACAATTTGTAGAAAAATAAATATGGGTCCAAATTGAGTATTTCAAATTTCTATGAGCTCCTTATTTTAATATCTATCAAGTGGTACTGCATGCATAGTTACTAGATCCCTGTAGATTGTTTGGAAATTAACTAAGTAGATCTAGCCCCTTTTTTCACTCAAAAATCCAAATATTGAGCTCTGCAAGTTGCAATGTTGTGGATCCAATTTTCAGATATGCTATGAAGTGTTAGATTGCATGTCCCACTGAGTTTGCTATTTTAGGATCTGTAGATCTACAGTAGTAATTAATTTGGCCATTAGTTTATAAAGTATTGTTTATTTTCTCATTTTAAATAGAATGGGTATTTTGGCATGAATCCAATTTCTATGTGTCATTCTTAGTGATAGCTTCCAGAACATTTTCTGGTACATTTTTCTGATGTCTAGAGAATATCTGAGAATTATTTGTGTTTTCTAGTCATTGTTGTTATTATAAAATTCATAGAAAAATAGCCATAAGGTATTTTGGAGTGAATCCAACTTTGTTGGATTCATAAACTTGTTATCTACCTACTGGTATGCTGAGTGTGAGTTTTTACCATGTTAGGCACCTACATTCTTGGTTGGAGTGAATTGGTGTTTTCTTGCTATATTGAAATTACCCTAGTTATAATAGTTTTAACTATGCTCTTGGAATCTTATAAGAAAATGTGTTCAGAATCTAAACTTGTTTGTTTCTGATACTCTTTGGTTGTTTTGTGTGATTGTAATGATGCATGTGCCTTGTGTATGCTTGTTGCTTATGGATTATTATTTCTTACCGGCGATAGAATCGAACGACGTCGAGTGCACCGAGGAGGTGGAGGTATTCGAGTATCAAGAAGAAGAGTACCAGGGACAAGCCAATCAAGGCAAGCCATCTAAACTTGTTGCATATCTAATCCTAGTTTGATACCTTGCATATTTATAAATGTTTATGAAAGTGCATGTTTTATATTGCTATTTCTCCTAGATAGCAATTATTGGTGACTTGGCTCCACAAGTCATTTGTTATCTTCCAAATGGATGCCACCTCCTTGACACCTACTTATCCCCTGGGTTAGTGGCTTGATGGATAGCATCATGACCTTTGGAAAAACTTGTAGTGGAGCAAAAACTCTAGGATTGGGAACACTCAAATGCGATTTTGGAAAGTGATTTCGAAAATCTTGGAGTAGTGCTCTACGCCACTGAAATGTTTTCAGAAATGGGTTTTGTACAATTGGAGATGGAAGGGAGAAGAAGGAGCTGGTGGTTTCATAAAAAGACATTGGTGCTTCTTTGTAGTCGTTCGGAACAATTAACCCGTGCGACCATAATTACCCTTGTATGGGACGGGGCGTAGCGGAGTAGTTTGTTCACTTTGGTATGGGGCCTCCAAATGTAATGGCAGTCCGACCATGGACACCTTTTTCGTGGCACCCTGAGTAACAATGGTTACTCAGGCTCGCATTGTCACCTTTTCAGGTGGCAGGGTTACAACATAGGGTCCCTAATTGAAAACGCCTACAAGTGATGGCAGGGTTCCAAAGGGTCAAGTGGGCTGGGGAATTTGCTACTCCTGGGTCAAACAGCCACTTGGGCTTCGGTGTTGAGGGGTGCAACTCTTAGGTGGTAGGTCCTATGCTAAGGTGCGCAGGTGAAAAACTACGATCGGGTGCTTATCGTGGCATATGTTGTTATGCAGGGATGATGCCCACACGATAAGTATCCGGATGTTGTGGGTAAAGTGTACAACCTCTGCAGAGTGTAAACATATTCGAATAGCCTAGTCCTCGGTCATGGACGGTTGGAAAGATCACTACATTGCCCAATGTCGGTTTTGGTTTTAAAAATGGTTTTTGGAAAATGCAGATAAGTGTCAGACGGAGTACTCGGAGGGTACTGCCGTGGATGGGAAAGGTTTGGAGTACCTAGAGGGTACTGCCGAGAAGATGGAAGTGGTCATGTGTGATTGACCTGGTTCATGAAATAAAAAGGGTTGCCCCCTTCCTAGAGATTTTACAAAAAAAATATTTTATAAATGTTTTTAATAGAGACTAGGAAATGTGTCCGTGCGTTGCACCGGGTTAAAAATAATCTACATCACAAGGCTTTTTCAAATTATTTCTTACCCGCATTGAACATAGTTAATAAGCATTGAAATAATTAAATAGCTATATAATATCTCCAAATAACATGATTAGACTTTGTTTAATTAAATATAATTCAACGAAATACTACAATCAACTTACATGGAAGATACTTAGTTATCCTTTTTTTTTCAAATATCTCGCAACACCATGAGGGTATTGAACCGTTGAGTACGAGTTTTTTTTTTTGTCGTTATCCATCCACCATGCCTCTTCTTTTTACAGATTTAGCTACAAGTGCGTGAACCTAAAATTTTGAGAAATATAAATGAGAAAATGCTAGAATTAAACATGAACTCCTATGGATGAAGAAATACTTCTCTTAACTGGATAGAGCTTATCAAGTTAAATGGAACCAACACACAAGACGAGTATTGGAGGATGTGTATGATTTCTTAATTTTGTTTGTCCTAACCTTTGGATTCTCAAGTCGATGCTTCTACCCGTTGTAAAATTTTCTCATTTAAGCAGCGACATCTGCAAAGCTGTACATAATGTCTATGGTTTTACCTGTTGTAAAATTCCTCACCTTAAGCAACAGCATATGCAAATCTGTACTCCAGATTGGGCCGCTGAGATGGAGACCTGATTAACACGTTAAGCTATCCTCCTTCTAGCCTCACTTCGTAATCGATTTGGCTTACCTTTTTTCCCCAGGAATTAGCCTCCAGCTGCTAGATACACGACAACGCTCAGAACATGCAGCCGCTATAATCGTACGGGTCATTAATTAGGTTACTCTACGTTGACATGAAACAGAAGCAGCGATGCCGATGTTCTTCACAGCTGCGCCGAGGACAGTGCTGGTTGCCGAATGCTGAGCAAATCGCAATCCTCATGATTGTCTTGATCTGATTACTTTGCCTTTCTCTAGTTGTCTTTTTTACTTTTTCATCGTTTCTACTATCCCGTTCAACTGTTCAAGCAGATGGGCATGGCGGCATGAATCTGAACTCTCCAAAATTCCCACCCGGAATCTGCTAGTCCTTCTAAAATAATCAACGCAGATCACCAAAGGACTGCTGAGCTGGGTCTTCCTGCGGCAATCAGAGACGAGCGCGTATGTCATGAAGGAAGGTACCGATTCTGGCCGCTGCGCGTCCTTCCACCAGAGAAGGAAGACGTCTCCTGCGGTGGCCGCGCTTGCCTCCAGTTTTAGTGGCGACGGATCGGGCCAGCCAGCGGTATATCCAAAGGCAGCGGACGGGAAGGAGAGGGTCTACGGCACAGCAGACCTGCTGTTTTTCTTTGCTAGTTTTATGGACGTGAGTAGTATTTGGGGAGGGTGAACCCGAGTAGGTCGCGGTCTCCGGTTGACACACGTGAATTAATTTGGTCAATTGGGCCGAATCAAACACTGCGAATCGATCAAGAAGTACGAGATTTTAGGTGGCTCCACGGGACCAGGTTGGTAGAGGAGAAAAAAATACCAAACGAAACGGTACGGTGAAAATAATTTGGTGGAAGGGTATATTGGTCCAAAAAAGGTGTTAGGAAGAAACCAAACCATGGAACCCCTTGCGTCTTTTATTATTATATATATAATATATAATATATATATATATATATTATTATTACTAGCTGAATACCCGTGCGTTGCAACGGGTAACACGCCCCTACTATATCCTTTGTCCACTATTACAGCTAGGACCATCCTTCCAGCCCGGGTGTCTGCCTAGACTTCACCACCGCACAACACTATATATCAAATGATTTTGGATGATCTTTTTTTTTCAAAAAGCTAACATCGCAAGCACTTTGACTAATAGTGCTCAGGCTTCCAAATTTTTTAGGGCTCGCCACTGGCTAGGACACTTGGTACCCGTGTGCCTACACTATCAAAGTCATACACCGTATCGCCACCTCATGCCATTTCGATAAGGCATTTGCCTCCCTTAAATTGGATAAATTGTCGGGGGAGAAGTCGGGATGTGGATGCACAACCTGTTTTGATCATCTGCTCCCTCTAACATCGGCGACAACTTTTGATTTGACACAACCTTTTATCTATATCTAATAATATTAAAGCAAACATTATTTTTGGTTTGGTTTGGTCTCGTTCATCGTACTTGGTTCGCCCCTCGATTTCTTGTCGTCCATGTTTTTGTTTCCTTCCATATCTAATTTTTTATTTATGTTAGATCATAAATGAATTAATCTTGCA
Organism: Dactylis glomerata; assembly: GCA_007115705.1. Classification (NCBI taxonomy): domain Eukaryota; kingdom Viridiplantae; phylum Streptophyta; class Magnoliopsida; order Poales; family Poaceae; genus Dactylis; species Dactylis glomerata. The sequence goes on from QXEO01001791.1 coordinate 746,410, forward strand.
GCTTCATATCACGTACAAACAAATATGTGTTAAATGGTCGGTTGAAAAACCGCATAGTAGATTTACTAATAATAGAATTGTATGAGAAGCTTAGTAATTTTCCATTTTCTGAGAACTCAAGTGATATAGCGTGTTTGTTTTATTAGCTATAGTACCATGCTTAGCCAGGTTAAATTGCCACCGCGTGTTCCTTATCCTCACAGCACCGGCCTTCCTATTCGTTTCTTCTTTCTTCAAAAAATGCAAATCGAATGCATAGCCGGTGCAGCATCACTTGTGATCCCAACGTCTGGAAGGCTGGAAAAATTACACATAAATCAAATTAACTCGGTCCTTAACACAGGAAGCAAGCGTGGCTCCAAGGTGGTCGCCGCCGTTGGCGAGGGAGCCTGTGGTCGGTGGGGCGTCAACGGTGTTGCAAACATGTTGAGTTTTCGGCTAGATTTTAGAAATCTCGGCCTAGAAAAAAACCGTAGCTATTACCATTGTCTTGTGGTCTATCTGAAATGTCAACAGTGTTAGGCTTTTGAGCTTAAATGGCCTTTGATGCTCATGCTGTCGGTGCTGCTCTATTCAAGTAAAAGGTATCTTCTCACACGTAAATCTGGATATGTAGATCACACAACTTAACATCTTCGTAGTAAGCTGTATATCTGTACTATCCTGCATGGATTCAGAAAATCCCAGAAGCATCCGGTAGATGGATGCTGATTCCAGGTGAGACACATCCTGATAATGAAGGCATGCACTTCGTCTCTGATCTCCATGACTACACCTAGCTGTACCCGGCCTCCTTTCTTAAGCAAGGCCTCGTTCATCCGCGCCTCAGCACACCGGCGTCGCCGAGTCCATGTTTTCTCCTCCATCTGGGAGGTCCACAAGGATGACGGTGACCTTACCCATCTTCAGGTTGCCGCGCAGACTACAGAAGGTCAGCAACGCCTTCTATATGATCAGCACGCCCGGCTTGAAGGACAGGCGGAGCGCATCGTTGAACCTACCGCTTTGGCTCAGCATGTGTATATTGTATTAATGCTGCTAGGATTCCCGGGAGAGACGATCGACTTGTTCGGTTTGCCAGCACGCTTTGAGTAAAGCTGCAAAGGGATGTGTATGAGACGGACACGAGAGGCTGCAAAGAGTAAACCTGCAAAGGGATGTGTATGAGACGGACACGAGAGGCTGCAACGTGTACGAGACGGATGCGGGGACACCCGGTTTTTCTTTGACGGACGAAGGATCCCGAGTACGGACAGACGACGAAACACGGTTTTATTAACGTACAAAGGTTTTCTTTGGGTTCGGACGAGACCGAAGTTGTGTAGGCGCGGGGCTTTTTTGACGTACGAAAAAAGACCACCGGTTTTTTGACCTACCACGGTTTTTTGACCATCACGTCCTCAAGCCGTATTATTAGTAGAGATATTAATTAATTATACTAGGAAATATGCCCGTGCGCTGCACCGGGAGAGAAAACTCATATCATGACTCGGCGCAACCAGGAGAGAAAACTCATATCACGACTCGGCGCAATGCATATTCTATCACTTTTTGCCTCATTCAGTTATCATTTTTGGTACTTGTATTTCAAATCACTTTTGTCCGTAATTTATTTTAGAAAATCAAGATCCAAAATTCAGGAACAAATCAAAATAATGTCAGATATCTATCTAGCCTATAAGCAAACAGCCACGCGTTTTGCTCACCGGCCGAGCGGAGGCAGGAGACGATGGGAGCTCGGCCGTCCGCCATGGCTGAGCTCCGCCTGCTGTACGTCCCCGTGTCGCGCTCGAGGCGGCGCCCCCAGGAGATGGCGGGGGGAGCTCGGCCAGCCGCCATGGCCGAGCACTCGCCGAGCTCTCGCTCGAGGCGAGACGACGCCTCCCATGCTTCCCCGTGTCTGGCCGAGCGGAGGCACGAGAAGGCGGCGGTAGCTCGGCCGGCCGCCGCTCACGGAGCTCGCGCTCGAGGTGGCGTCTACCGTGCGTCCCCGCGTCCGGCCAAGCGGAGGCAGTAGACGGCAGCAGGAGCTCGGCCGGCCGCAATGGCCGAGAGCTCCTGGACACTCCTGCGAGCCTCCCGCGAGTGGCAGAGCGACGGCTTCGTCGGCGACCGGAGCCGTGTGCGAGGCGGCGAGGTGGGTGGATCTCCCCTGGGTCAAGCGGATCCCAGTGGCACACACCACCGTTCCCTGGCCGCGTGGATCCCCGGCAGCGCCCCATCGAAGAAGGGGATAAGGTGAAGGTTACTGCAAGGGGCTAAACTGCAAAAGTGTCAACCACCGATCTTAGAGTGTTGATTTCCCCAAAAGTCGTTTTTCAGTTTTATTTGTAAAGATTTGTAGAGATACTGCGGGTTGATTCATAGAATTAGGTAGGGTTTTTTTGCAAAATGTCCGACGGAAGAACCAAACCATGGAACCCTTGTGTACTTTATTATTAGGTATAGATTAGGGGTATAGATATAGAGATGTCGTAGAACAAGGTTCTAGACATTCTATATCGACATGAAAAGTATATTTTCAAATAAAACAAACTAGTGTAGAGCCTTCCCTTGCTACAACCATACTACATATCAAACTTCTTCTCTTTAGATGGTTTGCGAGTATAATTCAAAAGTACTCATGGCTTTGTCCCTGGCTATTAACTTGGTCAGATTATGAAGAAGACTATGAGGACGATGGTGAGGGTTCGACAACGTCGGTGCAAACTAGGAACATCTCCCAGTCAGTTGCCTGTAGGGTAGTAGGCATGGTGTGGGTCATCAACGCTGCTTGGTATCCACTGCTTAGATGTGAACTTGCCCTGCATGGCATTATCGAGCTTGGTCATGTGACCAGTTGTAAGTTTATTATTCATTAATGTAAATGGATGATGCAATTCTGTTATCAACTCAGATATGTGGATTCACGACACACTAATCCTGTGATCGTGAATTGTATGCATATCGGGTATCCTGGGTGGTAAGCCGGGGTCCCCACAGTATCCTTCTACCAATGGTAATGGTTATGGCAACTCTTATGGTAATTCCTCCAACAACACTAGGGGCGCGCCCTCTGAACTTGAAGTCATGCTCAAAGACTTCATTGTTAAACAAACTGCTTTTAATAAAACTGTTGAGGAAAAGTTGGGTAAAATTGATGTGCTTGCTTCTAAAGTAGATAGCCTTGGTCTTGATGTTGAACTTCTGAAACTAAAAGTTTTCCTAATGATGTGAAAGAAAGCACTACTTTGAATGCCATCCAAGTTAAAATTGATGAAAATGTTAGGATATTAGCAGAATTGCATGCTAGGTGGGAAAGAGAAGATGAGATGGCTAGAAACATGAAACTTTGTACTATTAACACCTCTAATGATGTTGTTCCAAATGCTAGCAATCCTCTTACTTTGATTGGTGTAGAGAAAACTCCCACTCCTGTGCTAAAAAGCCTAAAACTGTAAAAACTTTTTCTACAAAAAGTGCTGAAATTTTTTGGAGTATGGGAGATGATAGCTCTACTTCTTTTAATGATTTTGATGTTGATGGCTGAAATATATCTGAAGTTATTTTGTTCTTGCAAAATCTTGCTTTGAGTCCCAATGCTAGTTCTATAAATGTTGCCTTTACTAAGCATATTACAAATGCTCTCATGCAAATTAGAGAGGAAAAGTTAAAACAAAAGGCTTCTATTCCCAAGAAGTTAGAAGATGGTTGGGAACCCATCATTGATATGCATGTTAATGGTTTTGATTGCCATGATTTATGTGATCTAGGTGCTAGTATTTCTATTATACCTAGAAAGATTAATGATATGCTTGCTTTACCACCGCTTGAAAAGTGTTATTTCGATGTTCCTCCTGCTGATGTTGCTAAGAAGAAACCTTTGGGAAGAATTAATGATGTTCTTATTATGGTTAACAATAACCTTGTTCCCATTGATTTTCTTGTTATGGATGTTGAATGCAATGCTTCATGTCCTATTATTTTGGGAAGACCCTTTCTTCGAACTGTAGGTGCTATCATTGATATGAAGGAAGGCACCATTAAATATCATTTTCACTCAGGAAAGTTATGGAACACTTCCCTAAAAAGAGGAAGAAATTACTTTTTGACTCTATTCTTAGAGCAAATTATGAACTTGATGCTTCATCGCTTGATATTACTTGATTTCCACTTTCTGCGCCTAGCTCAAAGGCGTTAAAGAAAAGCACTCTTGGGAGATAACCCATTGTTTTATTTTCAGTACTTTTCTTTTATTTGAGTCTTGGAAGTTATTACTACTGTAATGACCTCTCCGTATCATTTTTATTTCGTTATTGTGCCAAGAGAAACCTCTAATTTGAGGGAGGTAAGATTTGGGAAGTTGCTGTCCTGAAATAGATTTTTGTGCTATACTGTAAAAATTTGTGAAAATTCTCAGGATATCTTTTTGATCTGTGATTTCTTGTGCATATGCCCCAGGTTATTTCCAAACTTTTATTAGTTTTTCACTTTTCTATTTGAGCAAAATAAAACCCTAAAAAAATCGATCTTTGTCAGCTGTTCTATTTTGACAGATTTCTGCCATTATTTGTGCTTGCCTCTCAATCACTTTCTTGTGTATATGCTTTATATGTGGTGTTTTTAGTTGAAATCTGAACCAAAAAAGGTTGATCTATTATTATGCTTACACTAATGTTGCTAATGGAATTGTGTAAAGTTTTGTATGAAGGAAGTTTTCAATTGTAGGAAATGGAGAGTGATGAGATGAGGTGAAGAATGGACAAAAGCTCAAGCTTGGTGATGCCCATGCACCCCAAGAAATATCCAAGAAGTACAAGCGTCAAAGCTTGGGGATGCCCCCGAGACACCCCTTCTTCATCGGCAAAAATTTGGTCACCTTTCAAGACACTATATTTTTATTGCTTCATATTCTATGCATTTTTCTTGGAGCATCTTTACTTTTGCTTTCAGTTTTCTTTTATTTTGTTTGCTGCAATAAATGGTTTAACCCCAACAAATTCCTTTTGGAGGAGATGAACTCCGATTTTCATTGCCAAGAACACACTAGTTTTTAGTTTTATCGTTCAATGAGTGTTCTCTTTTTCTACTACTGTGTTTAGCTTTCATTTTTTGCCATGATTTTTGTTCAGATCATGTTATATCTTTGCATCAAGGTGTATTTTGACCTATTGTCCATGTTGGTTTTCATCAAAAGAGTTGAATTAAAAAGGTTTGAATGGTGTTGGAAAAGAGAAAATTTTTATGCCAAAAGTGGTACAAAAAAGGGGAGCTTGTTTAGACTGCGGCTTAGACTTTTACATTTCATGCTTGATGTTGTTTTGATAGTATTCTTAGTAGTTTTTGCTGTAGCATGACTTGTCTCAAATGACTAAAATTGCTTAATGAGCCTTTGAAAAAATCATGCGTTGTTCTTATTATGTGGAAGCATTATTGTGGTTTTCTCCTTTGATGCTTTAATTGGGTTGACTTGGCGCATGCTTACACCATGTTTGACTACAAAATAAATCACCTATAGCCTCTATGATCATTTGGTTTTTGACTTGTGATACCACTTTATGCTTCGGTTAATGATGTTTTGTCGCTATGCATGATTATGGCCGTTATTGCTCTCTTAGTTGGTCGCTCCCAGTCTTTTGCTAGCCTTAATTTTGTACTAAGTATGAGCTCTACTCGTGCATCCAACTCCCAAAAACCAAGTTTTTCCAATGAGTCCACCATAAATTCCTATGCATGGTATTTGCAAGCCATTCCAAGTAAATTTTCATGTGCTACCTTTCAAAAAACCTTCAAAACATTTCTCATTTCGTGACACTGTTTTCAGCTCATGGGGACGTAGTGGTCGGATTTGCTATCTTCCATATTGTTTTATTCCAAAAAACAAAAAAGGGAAAAAGAAAAGAAAAAAGGCACTCCTCCATGGTATGTGAAAGTTGGTGGGCACCCGATGGAATCGGTTAGCCATGGTTGGAGAAAGGAAAAGTGGGGAGGAGTGCCAAGCTTTATAAAAGAGCACCAAAGTGCCAGTCTCTCTCTCAAAAATTGCTTTGTATGGAAGATAGTAAGAACCCCATTGCCAGTCGTTGACAAATACAACTACCTCTCAAAACCAATTTTTTATCTCTTTGTTTTACAAATGAAAAGTTGTAGCACATGTTTAATCACTACTTGCCTCTGCGAAGGGCCTTTCTTTTACTTTTATGTTGAGTCTTCACCTTCTACCTTTATGCACCGTCTAAGAGAGCATAGTTGTCATTCTAAGTATAATGTGTATAGTCCCAAATTTATTATTGATTGATTCATGATTATGGTTTTGCTTGTTCTTAAATTATTTGTATCTAGTCACCCTCTTAAACTTGAAAGTGTCCTATGCATTTATGTTTTGCTACTCCACGAGGGACAAGCTGAAAACCACTTTGATATGTTTTTCCATATGGTTGAAACACACACGTGACTTTCAATGTTTCATTACTCATCATCTTTCGTTTGTGTTACTTTTCATGTTATAACATGGTTGCTAAGTTTCTATTATCGAAATTATGACTTTCATGCCCATGTTTTAAGTACTTTGATCTCAGCACTCAATGCTTTACCTCGTTGATCAAGATTGTGATGGTGCATGTCACCTCAAAAATTATTCTTTTGTTATCACTTACCTACTCAAGGACGAGCAGGAGTTAAGCTTGGGGATGCTTGATACATCTCAAACTTATCTATAATTTTTGATGCTCCATGCTTGTTTATACACCATTTGCTTTGCGTTTTGTTACACTTCGTGGCATTTTTATGCATTTTCCAGAACTAACCTATTAACGAGATGCCACAGTGCCAGTTCCCTATTTTCTGCTGTTTTTGTGTTTCAAAAAAGTTACACAGGAAATATTCTCGAAATTGGACGAAACAAAAGCTGAACCTCCTATTTTTACCGAAGCTTCGCGAAGACCAAAGATGAGACAAAGAGGGGTCACAGGGCAGCCACACCCTAGGGCGGCATGGCCTAGCCCTGGCCCGCGCCACCAAACCCTAGCGCGGGCAGAGAGAAGGGCGGGGGCTCACCTAGGGTTCATCGGCGTCGATCTGATGATGGGGATCAGAGGTGGTATGTTAGAGAAGGTCGGCGATGACGTCGGAGAGGTGAACGGCAACTCTTGGCGTCTCCTAGCTCGCCACCATCCTTCACAGAGACTCCGGCGAGGTCGGTGATGGCGTCGACTACCATCGAATCTAGACCATGAAAAGGGTAGCGTTAGATGAAGAAGAGCTCTGGGAAGCTAGGGATGAAAGAAAGAGGGGTGGACGATGATGTTCTTCGATGGCAACCTTCCCCTTTCTTCCCAAACTTCAGCGTTCTCCGGCGAGCTCGCTAGCGTTCTGCAAGGCGAGGGAGAGTGTGGGGTTGTGGGTGACAAGCTCTCTGAGGAGAAGGGATACATAGAGGGGGTGAATGGCTGCAGAGAGGGCAGTTCGAGAGGGTATTGGGGATTTATAGCCTCGGGGCGGTCTCGGTTCAGGGTGCACTCATCGGAAACGATTGGCTAGTCTGGGCGGTGTGCTAGGGACGACGTCGTGGTCTAAGTCCAGTGATGCAAGCATGGAGCTCGATCGCTTGCTGTGTCAATGGCTACGGGCTCGGGTTCAGATCGCGTGCAAGGTTTTCGTGCCACGGCCCGGGTGCGTGTGAGGTCGAGCGGGCAAAGCAAGGGTGGCACGGTGGAGTGGCTTCGATGTCGTGCAGGTTTGTGTGCGGCTCGGAGATAAAGCATGCATGCACAAGCGGGAACCTGGTGCATGCTCTCAGTGTCCACAGTGCATGCGCGGCGCAGTCAGAGCATGAGCTAGGGAGGGGTCTACGGGTGGCATGGAAGGTGACTGCGGGTTGGGCGATGGGGGTGGCGTGTCTGGGAACCCACTGGCACAGCAGCGGCCGCTAGCTTGCTGTCGATGCCTCAGCCTCCAACGGGCGTGCTCCGGTTGGCATAGGTGAGAGGGAGAGGGAGTGGTGAGGTAGGGAGGGTGAGGATCTTGCAGGTGGGGTCCTGGTGCATCTCCTAGGCAGCTGCTGCTCGCTGACTGGGGGTTTGGGGTGGCAAGGGTGAGAGAGAGAGAAGGGGAGGATCTAGGCAAGATTGCCTCGGGGATCTCCCCTCCCATGTGTCCATCTGCAAGAAGACAAGGAGAAGAGGAGTGGGAGAGTGAAGAGGATGCAGAGAGAGGAAGGGTGGTCGGCTAGGGCATTGCCCTTGGTCAGATTGCAAAGAAGAAAGAAGAGGAAGAAGGAAGGAGAGGGGTGCTAGGGTGATTTGGCCAAAATTCAAATGAATTTCGAAAATTTCAAAACTGACTCAAGTGGTGGTTGGGAGTAGCTCAGAGGTGGCTAGCAAGTATAAGGAGACATGTTGCCAAGTTTGGAAATTTTTGAGGTAGTAGAGCTAGGGTTTTGGAGAAGTCCACAATTCCAAATAAAAGAGCAAAAATAAATCTACTTGAAAACTAGATGGTACAAGCATGTGAAGAGGGGTCTCTAGGGTTGTTGGCTTCATACACACTCACAACAAGATAAAATTAGATGCATGAAATCATAGCACTCAAACAAGAATTCATACAGTAAAGTTTTAAAATTGTTGGCACTCAACTTGCAAGTAACACAAACCACACAATTCATATGTCAAGTCATCAAATTCACGTCTACAACATTTATGCACCCATGCATTCTCAAAAGTTTTATTTCCCCCTAATTTCTAACATAAAGGTTTGGTCCAAAATTTAGGTGCACAATAGTTAAAAACTTTTATCCCTAAAACTTTCATTTGAAGACATATTTTATTTAGTCATATTTTTAGCTTTCCAAAAAGATAATTTTCATAATTTGTGGACTCCCAAATAAAAAGTTATATCTGATTTACAGTTAAGCCCCTGGAACTAAAACAAATCACAAAATTAACTACAGGTAGGACCCACTGGTCAGACCCCTCTATCAAACCGACCGAGCCAGTTCGGTCGGACCAAATCACCGCACCCCACCTTACTCACTCTCTCTCTCTCTCACGACGCAATGGCGACGTGGTCACCTGCGCCATCGCCGGCGTGCGCTGGCCGTCTCTGGCCACCGTTGGCTTCGCCGCCGCCGCCTAAATGACCGCCTCCTTCCGTTCTACCTCTTCACCGAGGGAATCGAGCGATGGTGCTCGCTTGCTCTCGTGCGCATCCCCTCTGACCCGCTAGGGTTAGGGTTTCGATGCGCTCATCGTCTCTCACGAGCTTGGCCGTTCTTCTCGGCTGGGCTGGCTAGCTTAGCTTTCCCAAGGGTCACTGGCTTGGGCTACATCGAGGTGTTCTTCTTCGATGGCCTCGGCCATGTCTTCTACTACCTCTGCTTCCCTTCCAATGGAGCTCAGCTCCATGAACAAGTAAGTGACTCTCTCCCCTCACTCTCTCTTGCTCTGTCGTTGCTCTAGATAGTCTCTTGACTCTCCCCTTCTTTTCACCCAATTTGGGGAATTAGGGTTTTGGTGTACTGAAGATTTTCTTCAGTTCATGCATGCTGATGCTATGTCATGCTCTAGCTAGATTTATTTAGTCTACTGATGATCTAAGCTTCCTAGAAATGCTAATTTGAGCATGGTTTGTTTGCTCCAAAAAATTCCCCTCTGAACTTTGCACTGTCTGTGACAGTGCTGAGTTCTCACTCGGTCAGTGGGTTCTTGGATACTTTCCTACGATTTTATTACTCTAAATGCTATGTTTGATGATTACTTGCACTACTAGGAATTCAAGTTTGTTTGCTTAACACCATGAACTCTGAATATTTTTGTCAGTGTTCTGACAATACTTTTTTTATCTAATTTATTGATTAACTTGTCTACGTATATAAGCATCACAAGTATGTACATGCACGTGACAAGCTATATAACTCCGGTCCGAACAGAGGGGCTAATACGGCTCATGGGCGATCGGGAGTCTGTTGGATCGATCGAGACAGCGGTCGATCGGGGAAAGAGCCACCACGTACAAAAGATTTTTTTTCCACTTACCGGTGGCATCGGCGGTAATATGTATTTTTGTAGGAGGGCGAATTGGTCCCAAAAAAATGGTTGACAATGGAAACCTTACGACTTTATTATTAGGTATATATTTGAACTTTTTTGAAACTGTAAAATTTCTGAAACAGATTTTTTTTAAATTTTAACATTTCTATTTTTTCGAAATCTGAACATTTTTTTAAAACTCAAACATTTTTCGAATCTGGTCATATTTAAAAATTGAAGAATTTTCAAAATCTGAACATATTTTCATATTTTGAACAATTTTTGAATTTTGAACAACTTCCAATTTTGAACAATTTCCAAATTTTGAACAGTTTTTCAGTTTTGAACATTTTTCAAATAACATTTTCGAAACTTGAACATTTTTGTAACCAATTTTTTAGAAATTTGAACAATTTTCAAATCATAAACAAGTGAAAGGAAGAAGAGAAAATAGAAAAGGAAAAGATGAAACAGAAAATAGAAAAAGCAAATGAAAGAAAACCTACATGGGTTGGCCCACACCCACGCGGGTGTGTGCGGCTCATGGTCCGCGCCGACCTAATCGGCATATATGATCACCAAAACTTCGTCCGGAAAGCTCAAGCGTAAATCATATATGCCAACTAGGCCGGCGAGGACCGCGCGCCGGAGACCCCCACGCGGGTGTGGTCTGGCCCAGGTAGGAATTTTCCGTTTCTTTTCCTTTTTTCTTTCATCATTCTATTTTCTGTTTTTTCTTCTTTTCACTTGTTCATGATTCAAAGAATGTTGAATTTTTGAAAATTTCTAGATTAAAGAATTGTTCACCAACAACCATAAAGCCTTTAGTCCCGTTGGGCTAGGCCGATTAAAAAAATGTTCAAATTCAAAATATTTCATATTTAAAAAACATGCAGAATTTGAAAAATGTTTAGACTCAAAAATTATTTAAAATTAAAATTTGTTAAAATTTTGAAACTTGTTCAAATTTTGAATATTGTTTAGATTTTAAAAATATTTAGTTTAAAAAATGATCGGATAAAAAATGTTCAAATTTTTAAAATATTCAGAATTTTGAAAAAATTAAAAAATACAAACATTCATATTTTAAAATGTTCAGGTTTTGAAAAATTTAGTTTATAAATTTTTCGAATTTTACAACTACAAAAAGAAGAAAAGAAAAAGAAAAAGAAAAAAGAAAAAGGAAAAATGTAACTGGGCCAGCCCTAACCACACGCCTCATTGTGCGGCACCTGTTAGAGGCCGACCAGAGTGGTGTATAGAAGCTCCCAAGCTCGAGTGAGTTCCGATAGTCGGGGTGGCTCTTGGAGCGCCGACAGTAAAATCCTGCTTAGCTACATACATACTGGCCCATCTGCAGCGTCCCATGCCCAATATTCCCTCTCTCACCTACTTTCCCCACCACCGCTGCACTGGATGCGGCTTCAGTGCCTTAGGGCATCTCCAGTGGGCTGACGCATCTTCCCGACACAAATGGTCCGTCCTGTTCCGTTTGCGTCGAGGGCAGGACATAATTTGTGTCGCGGTCCAGCCCGCTTGGCCGGTGTGCGCAGCGGCGCGACGCATCCTATCCGCGCTGGCTGTTTTGGTCAGTTTTAGCAAATTGGCCCGCGCTAGCAAGTTTAAACAGATTGGCACAACCAAAAACTCGAAAATACAAATAATTTGCAAGCAAATAATTGGCAAACATATGCCATTGCCATCCTGGTAACGCCAACAAGTGTCCATCTCATCCGAATTTTGCAAAATGAGGCAATATCTACAACATCTCCAAAAAAATGGCAAGTTCACGAATGATGCACTCTTGTCTGCCCTTGCCATCGCCATTTCGGGGCACTCAAGCTTGGCGCGCTCGGATCGTCTTCTGCCTGTTATCCAACCATTCCAGTCGGGCGCGGTCGGATATGGTCTCCAAGTCGGTGAGCATGATCTTGTTCTCCACGGCCATGAGCATGGCTTTGGCCTCAAGGAGCTTGGTCTTGGCCTCGGTCTCCAAGAGCTTGGTCCTCACCTCGGCCTCTAAGAGCCTAGCCTTGGCCTCGGCTTCCAATGCCTTTGTCTTGGCCTCGGCCTCCAGCGTCCTAGACTTGGCAATGGCCTCGTCAGCGGCAACATACCGATTTTGGAGATCAACGAAGCTCTTGGTGGAGGCCTCTTTATCTCTACACCGCCGCTCCTCCCTCTTGGCAGTGGCCTCTTCCTTCTTGGTCATGAGCTCCATGAAGGTTTTTTATAACGCCAAGGAGCCGGCCTGTCGGGCGATGTAGGACTTGGTATCCTTGTGGCCTGGAGGCCGGCGCTGCCGGACACCACCTGGCAAGCCCGAGCCAGCTAGACCCTGGGCATCAACATCAATGACATCGCCCATCGAGGAATTGTCGTTGCCTCTGCCCTTCTTTTTGTCCAGCTCTTGCCAAAGGGCAAAGCTATCCTTCCAAATTTTTGGAGTCCTTGAGGATCGACCAACAATGGCTCAATGTGAAGGCCTTGTTGTCGTACGCCGCTTTGAAGTGCTCCAAAGACTTGAGGATCTACACTCGGCAATGAACAATGCCATCATGCATAGGCCAAAATGAACGAGAAGAAAGGAAAAAGGTTTTACCAAGTCACTGGCGCGAGGCCGCTAATTTGCCTTTTTTGGACTAGTCATCAACCCGTGCACAGTCTGCACGGGCTAGTACTTCTCATAAAAATGAGAGATTGTTGTATTCAAAATGTTATATTGTTAATATAGGAAAAATTAATATAGAAAAAATATTTAACTTCTATAATATCAACTGTATATAATATAAAAATATACATTATGATATTCTAATACTATAGATTTTATTTTATAGATGCTGTTATTTTTTCTAAATATTTATTACAGACTAAAACCCATAATGCAATGAAGAGTAGAGCATGAAGGATTTTGCCTTCTTTAAACAATAAATGTGCGTGCTTAATTATTTTAACTCCATGTTGTATTCTGCTCTAGACATGTATATGAGATCTAAGACCCATCGTTGGGTACATGTTATATTCAAACAATTTATGATCTCCCCCATATAAACATTATTGGTTTGTAAGCATAAGTCCGTCTACTGACCCATTTTATGAGGCATATAAGTTTTAGGTTGTTTCTAAATTTCTAAATCTAGTAATTTATGAAATAAAATATCAGCATCTACAATACCAAGTTGTTGCCGATCAATCAATCACGTAATTTTAGTGCATTTATTTCATATTGTAGATTCTGTTAATTTCTCTATAAACTTGGCCGAAATTACAAACTTTGAGTTAGGATAATATAGAAATATGTTTTGAACAGAGGTCAATTTTCTGGGTAAAGTTGAAATTTCTAGTTGTTTACAATCCGTGCACGAAAAATTATATCTGTGTACGCATGAATATAGATAGTACATATATTATCTTACGTTAGAAAGGAACACACTGACACTTGATGCAAAGAAGATTACCTCTACACCAATGTTCATGTACAAAACGACCGGAGGATGGACTCGACGGCCGTGCGCATGTAGATGCAGCTGTATGTGCCCTCTCTATGGCCATGAGGTTGCTTGCATTTTCCTGTGCATCCAGTCCAAATATGCCACCACCAGGACTATAGGGGTCTCAACTCCTAGAAAGACATCACAATGATCAATTTCATTATCACTTTTAAGAGAAAGTTGATGTTTATGTAGCTAGTATCGATAGAGAAATCTGGTAATTCCGCTAGCTAATACCTTCCACATTGTGTACTTAATTGTATATTGGATCCTCAATTGGAATATCAAATTGTTCTGAGAAGGAAGAGTAACCAACGAAGAGGTATACGACCATGATAGAGTAAATCGATACGGTGACACGCATGTACGTAATCTCTGGCTGCTCATACGTCGCCGGCGGCGTGAGATGCATCCGAAGGAATCAACATTGGCGAATACTCACCGGTAGAATCAAAGCTTATGAACGATTATCAGCTGGAGTCTGACATGCATCGGAACAAATAAACATGACATGGATGGATTTGATAACCAATCAACATGAGATAGCTAGAAGAATTATCCGCTGAAGCCTGACATGCATGCATCGAAACCGTGAATAAGATGAGTCTATTTCTGTTTTTTTCCTCACGCGATGTGCAAGTTAGACTCCAACCGTGTGGACACATAACTTGTTTTTATCTCATGGTATTTGGTATGCATTTAAGCCTCCAAACGTGTAGACATAGAACTCTTTGGTCCGTTATTTAATCTAGACCATGAAATAAAAATCCTACGGTTATTTTTATGTGGTTTTCTAGGATTAACGTGGAGGCTCCTTTGGTGCCTCCAATTAGTAAATATAAGATCTTTTCAAATGATCCTTGGAACTTGCTACACTCGGCATGGATGGTGCCCCATCTCTTGGAAAGGGAGAGATTATTCCGATCGCTTTGGAATGGTTTCTCACAAATATTCCTGTGCTCATGGAAGAATTTGCCCACCTTCCTCCAATAGTTGAATCCCTTTTGCTCGACACCGCAAATGGGATCGGTTGATATCTCCAAATAAGCTTAGCAAAGGACCTTGTCCTCTGCCGGCATGTAGCTCGCCGGCCTTTGGCTGATCCTCTTGATTTTGGGTAAGTGTCGTGGTATTTTGAGGACAGTAGCCATGGGGATGGATTAACGGAGGGGCTCGACGATGTGCAACGACGGGTCCGGCTCGAGATTGGGTAGCTACGACACGAGCACATACCCAGGTTTAGGGCCCTCCACTCCGGAGGTAAAACCCCTACTTCCAGCCTTGTTGTTTACTCTCAGCACACTGTGGCTTACAAGGCTCCTAGAGCTGTATTGTCTAGAGGTATAAGAAGAAGTGTTCGATCCCCCTACTCTAAGGGTCCAGGCCCCCTTATATAGGCAGGGGCCTGGTTACAGTTTGGTGTCTGGCTGCCCGGCTGCCGGCTCCTCTGTGGATGCGGTCTTGACATGGGCCCTGCCGTCTTCTGGCCCTCTATCTGGGCGCATGTCGCTTTATAAAGCGCCTTTTCCCCTTGGACCAGCATATTCGGAGCATATGCCTCTTGTCTGACTTGGATCCTTTCGTGGAGGAGGGACTTGCCTATTGTGGTTGGTGGAGGCCGAGCGTGGCTAGCGTCACGCTGGTCTCCGGCCTCTGTCGATTATGTCGGGCCCATGCTGCCTTTAATAAAGCGTCTGTTGGTGGGTTTTCGTCGTCTTCGCCGGGTCAGACCTCCGGTGGTGAAGACGTCAGCCGGCTGCTAGCGCAGCCGGCTGCTGTGGCGGTGTGTGATAGTGTAAATCACCGTCCAGTTGGGAACCCCAAGAGGAAGGTTTGATGAGTAGATCAGCGAGTTTTCCCTCAGTAAGAAACCAAGGCATGCCGAATCCAGGAAAAAGCCAAACTCCAGAAGGTGATGCTTGCTAGCCTAGTGACTTCCAACAAGGGCGCCGTTTATGACACTTGTTAGCGCGTCTTCAACTAGTAGCAACGTGGAACCTGCACACAACACAACCAAATACTTTGCTCCCAACTTACGATGAGGTTGTCAATCTCACCGGTTTGCTGTAAACAAAGTGTATGAGCATATCGAGTGGAAAGCAATAGTAGTATGCGAGAAAAGTAAACAGGTGATAGCAATATAAAGGAAATATGACCAGGGTCCACAGTTCACTAGTGGTGTCTCTCCATAAGATAAATAACACATGCTTGGTAAACAAATTACAGTTGGGCAATTGATAGAATAAAGATAACGTGCATATGTCGAGAGGATCACTATGAGATTTACTCTGGGCATTACAACAAGATACATAGACCACCATCCAACTGCATCTATGACTAATAATCCACCCATGGGGAAGCAATCCGAGAACCCCATGCTACGTGTGATAGTGCATAGTTGACGTGGGAGCAGACTGTCCTTGTGCGTGGTGAATAACCAGCCCGTTGGGAACCCCAAGAGGAAGGTATGATGAGTGTAGCAGCAAGTTTTCCCCCAGTTTAAGAAACCAAGGTTTATCGAACAGGAGAAGAGAGACAATGACGACTGAAGGTGTTGTGGAACCTGCACACAC
This sequence comes from Dactylis glomerata, assembly GCA_007115705.1. NCBI lineage: Eukaryota > Viridiplantae > Streptophyta > Magnoliopsida > Poales > Poaceae > Dactylis > Dactylis glomerata. Next base: position 762,478 of record QXEO01001791.1, read on the forward strand.
ACAAATAAATACTTTGTTCCCAACTTGCGATGAGGTTGTCAATCTCACCGGTTTGCTTGAAACAAAGGTTATGAGTGTATCGAGTGGAAAACAATATAGTATGCGAGTAAAGTAAATAGTACGAGTAAAGTAAACAGGTGATAGCAATATGATGGAAATAGGACCGGGGTCCATAGTTCACTAGTGGTGTCTCTCCATAGATAAAATAACACATGCTGGGTAAACAAATTACAGTTGGGCAATTGATAGAATAAAGATAACGTGATATGTCAAGAAGATCACTATGAGATTTACTCTGGGCATTACAACAAAATACATAGACCGCCATCCAACTGCATCTATGACTAATAATCCACTTGTGGTGAATCAATCCGAGAACTCCACAAGTATTAAGTTGCGAACAACAGATAATTGCATTAAGCAAAGTGTGTAATGTAAACAAAGCATATGCCCTTGAGCATATGAATGTTGTTTTCTCCCTAGTAGCAACAGCACATCTACCACCTTAGAGGTTTCTGTCACTCCCCCAGGTGAAATAGAGGCATGAACCCACTATCGAGCATAAATACCCCCTCTTGGAGTCACTAGCAACTACTCGGCCAAGATAGCTACTAACAACGGAGAGCATGCAAGATCATAAACAACATAGAGATAACATAAGATAAATTCAGTACAGCAACTTAATCATAAACACCAATATTCCTCGGATCCCAACAAACCAAACATGTAGAATTACATAACGGTGATCTCAAACATGTATGGCAGCTCATGAGATCTAAACATGAAGCACATAGTGGAGAAGACAACCATCTAGCTACTGCTATGGACCCATAGTCCAAGGTAGACTACTCACTCATCGCTCCGGAGGCAAGCATGGCGATGAAGGAGACCTCCGGTGGCGATTCCCCTCTCCGGCAGGGTGCCGGGAAGAGCTTCTGGACCCTCCCGATCTTCGGGTCGACGGCGGCGGCGGATCGCGATGTATTCTGTAAAACTGATCGGGCCCTTAGGTTTTTCTCGTCGGGGGGTCTTTATAGGCGAAGGGGCGTCGTCAGAAGAAGGGCCAGGCGGCCTCACAAGGCGGTGGCGCGGGCCAGGGGCTAGCCGCGCCACCCCTGTGTGTGGGCCCCTGGTCCCTCACCTCCTACTCTCCTTCGGATCTCTAGAAGCTTCCGGGTAAAATAAGACTTCAGGAACTTGTTTTGTCCAATTCCGAGAATATTTCCTGTGTATCACTTCTGAAACACAAAAATAGCAGAAAACAGGAAACTGGCACTGTGGCACTTGTTAATAGGTTAGTTCCGGAAAATGCATAAAAATGCCACTAAGTGTAACGAAACAATAGGCAAATGGTGTAAAACAAGCATGGAGCATCAAAAATTATAGATACGTTTGAGACATATCAAGCATCCCCAAGCTTAACTCCTGCTCGTCCTCGAGTAGGTAAGTGATAACAAAAGAATAATTTTTGAGGTGACATGCACCTACACAATCTTGATCATATAAGTAAGCATTGGTGAGCTGGGATCAATAGAACTTAAAACATGGGCATGAAGATATAATCATGACAATAAGAACTTAGCAACCATGTTGTAAACATGCAAATGAACACAAACAAAAGATCATGAAAATGAAACAATGAAAGTCAAACGTGTGTTCAAATCATAAGGAAAAACATACAAAAGGTTTTCAGCTTGTCCTTCAAAGAGAGCAAAACATAAATGCATAGGACACCTTCAAGTTTAAGAGGGCGACTAGATACAAATAATTTAAGAACAAGTGAAACCAACAATATGAGTCAATCAATGAACTTTGGGACAATGCATATCACACTAAGAATGACAACTATGCTCTCTTAATGGTGCATAAAGAAAGAAGGTGGTGACTCAACATAAAAGTAAAAGAAAGGCCCTTCGCAGAGGGAAGCAGTGATTAAACATGTGCTAGAGCTTTTCATTTGTAAAACAGAGAGATAAAACTTGATTTTGAGAGGTGGTTGTCTTTGTCAACGACTGACAATGGGGTTCTTACTATCTTCCATACAAAAATGAAGCAAGTTTTTGAGAGAGAGATTGGCACTTTTGTGCTCTTTTATAAAACTTGGCACTCCTCCCCACCTTTTTCCTTTCACATACCATGGCTAACCGATTCCATCGGGTGCCCACCAACATTCACATTCTTTGGACGAGTGCCTTTTTTCTTTCTTTTTTTCTTTCTTTTTTTCTTTTTGGAATAAGCAATATGGAAGATAGCAAATCTGACCACTACGTCCCCATGAGCTGAAAACAGTGTCACAAAACAAGAAGTGTTTTGAAAGTTTTTGAAAGGTAGCACATGAAAATTTTACTTTGGAATGGCTTATAAATACCATGCATAGGAGTTTATAGTGGACACAATGACAAACTTGGTTTTTAGGAGTTGGATGCACGAGTAGAGCTCATACTCAGTACAAGGTGAGGGCTAGCAAAAGACTGGGAGCGACCAACTAAGAGAGCAATAATGGCCATAATCATGCAAAGCGACAAAGCGACATTAAAAGAAGCATAAGATGGCATCAAAAGTCAAAAACTAAATGATCATGAAGGCTAATGGCGACTTTGTAAGAGTCTAACATGTGTGAGCATGCGCCAAGTCAACCCAAATAAAGCATCAAGGAGAAAACCAAAATAATGCTTCCATACAATAAAAACAACGCATGATTTTTTCAAAGGCTCATTAAGCAATCTCAGTTATTTGAGACAAGTCATGCTACAGAAAAATCACTAAGCATACTATCAAAAAGACATCAAGCATGACATGAAAAAGCCTAAGCCGCAGTCTACACAAGCTCCTTCTTGTACCACTATTTTGCATAAAGCTTTTTCTCTTTTCCAACACCATTTGAAATTTTTATAAACACCTCTTTTGATGAAAACCAATGAAGATAAGAGGCAAAAATACACCTTGATGAAAAGATATGACAAGATCTGAATGCAAATCAAGGCAAAAACAAAAACCAAAAGCAGTAGCAGAAAAAGTAGAACACATCGATGAACGATAAGAGTGAAAAATTGAGCGTTCTTTGCAAATGAAAACAAGCAACTTCTCCAAAAGAAATTTGTTGGGGTCCAACCATTTATTGCAGAAAACAAACAAACTAAAAAAACTAAGAAAACTAAAACAACTGACGCTCCAAGAAAAACACATAGTGCATGAAGCAATAAAAATATAGTGTTTTGAAAGGTGACCTGATTTTTGCCGATGAAGAAGGGGTGCCTCGGGGGCATCCCCAAGCTTTGACGCTTGTACTTCTTGGATATTTCTTGGGGTGATGCATGGGCATCCCCAAGCTTGAGCTTTTTTCCATTCTTCAACTCATCTCATCATTCTCCAATCCCTACACTTGAAAACTTCCTTCATACAAAACTAAACACAAATCTATTAGCAACATTAGTGCAAGCATAACATATAATCAATCCTCTATTTGCTTCAGGTTTCAACTCAAAACCACCACATATATATCATATACTACTGTAGCAACCTCCCCAAAAGTTCTATGATCAAAAGAACTCAAAAGAAAGCGATAAAGTGGCAAACACAAATATTGGCAGAAATCTGTCAAAACTGAACAGCTGACAAAGGTCGAATTTTTGAGGGATTTTCTGTTGCTCAAATCAAAAAGTGTTCAACTAACAAAAGTTTGGATATAACCTGGGGCATATGCACAAGAAATCGCAGGTCCAAAAGATAAACAGAGAATTTTCACGAATTTTTACGGTGCAGCACCGAAAACAGTTTCAGGACAGCAACATCCCCAAATCTTTACCTCACTCAAATTAGAGGCTTCTCTTGGCACAAAAACAAAATAAACAAGATAAGGAGCGGTCATTACAGTAGTAATGACTTCCAATACTCAAATAAAAGAAAAAGTACTGAAAATAAAACATTGGGTTATCTCCCAAGAGTGCTTTTCTTTAACGCCTTTGAGCTAGGCGCAGAAAAGTGCGAATCAAGTAACATCAGAAGAAGCATTAAGATCAACTGCAGAGGTCTTGTCAATAAGGCATTGTATTTCATCCACATAAGTTTTAGAAGACCCTTTGTGATCATGCTTTGGTACACTATTCTCATCAAAAAGATTTTCAGGACAGATCCAGGCAAAATTATTTTCGAAAGCATCATTCAATCCCAAAAGCTTGCAAGGTATAGGTATCTCGGTCCCCTCATCATTAGTATCAATAACCTTTATAGGTGAACCGAGTTTATTAAAACGTTTAAGAACTTTCCTAGCTTCAATAACGACATCCTTAAATTCTAGGCGCAAAGTTTCCAAGATAAAAGCCTTCTTTTCGGGATCCTCAATCTCATGAAGCTTAAGGAACATATATTGCATAAAAGGATTAAGACTAGCAAACCTAGTTTCCAACATGTCAATTAATATAACAGAAGCAACTTCAATACTAGGAGCAAGCTCAACCCAAGACTTTTCCTCATCTTCCTCATGCATACTAATGTGATTAAAGAACTCCTCAATGTTACTTTTGCCAATAATCGAACCACTACCTACTGAGAGGTCCTCCAGAACGAACTTAGGGAACAGCATGATAACTAAAGTAAAGAAATAACAACTACCAAGGATTCTAATTTTTTTTGGGTTTTTGATATAAAAAGCAATGCAGGTAAAATAAAATAAAGTAAAGTAAAACAAATAACAAAGTAAAGAATGTGTGTGCGAAGAACTCCCTTCGCAGAAGTCTTCTCTCTTCCCCGGCAACGGCGCCAGAAAAATAGCTGCTACGTGTGATAGTGTATAGTTGACATGGGAGCAGACTGTCCTTGTGCGTGGTGAATAACCAGCCCGTTGGGAACCCCAAGAGGAAGGTATGATGAGTGTAGCAGCAAGTTTTCCCTTAGTTTAAGAAACCAAGGTTTATCAAACAGGAGAAGAGAGACAATGACGACTGAAGGTGTTGTGGAACCTGCACACACACAAACAAATACTTTGTTCCCAACTTGCGATGAGGTTGTTGATGTCTACGCACTTCTATTCTTGTAGACACTTGTTGGGCCTCCAAGTGCAGAGGTTTGTAGAACAGCAGCAAGTTTCCCTTAAGTGGATCACCCAAGGTTTATCGAACTCAGGGAGGTTAGAGGTCAAAGCTATCCCTCTCAAGCAACCCTGCAATTACGATACAGAAAGTCTCTTGTGTCCCCAACACACCCAATACACTTGTCAGATGTATAGGTGCACTAGTTCGGTGAAGAGATAGTGAAATACAAGTGGTATAGATGATTATAAGTAGCAAATGTGACGTGAAATAAATATCGCTGCGAGCAAACAAGTAACAAAATAGCAAGTAAACGATGTGCAATGCTTGGAAACAAGGCCTAGGGATCATACTTTCACTAGTGGACACACTCCCAACAATATAACATGAATGAACAAGTAACTTCTCTTTGCTAAGGTACTCTGAATTACTCTCCTATTGAATAACACTAATCATTGTGTAGTGGCTACAGAAGCACCCCTTAAAGTTCATCAAGTACTTGACAAACACCACTCATAGAGATACCCAAATCAGATCACAACTCAAGATAGAAATCATTGCAACTTAGACCAAGTACTAACACGGTGCACACACTGTCAACATTACACTATGAAAGGAGGAATAGATCACTCAATACTATCATAGCAATAATTATTCTCATAATCCATAAGAGATCACAATCATAGCCTAAACCAAGTACCACCATGATGCACGCACTGTCACCGTTACACCATAGCAGGAGGAATAGATTACTTTAATAACATCACTAGATTACACAAAATATCTGAATAATAACATGTACTTGTTCAACATGATACAAAGCTCACGATCACATAAATATCACATCATGGGAGAGAGAGGTGAACCACATAGCTACTGATAGAGCCCTCAGCCCCGGGATGAACTACTCCCTCCTCATCATAGGAGACAGCAAGGTTGATGGAGATGGCGGTGAGGTCGATGGAGACGGCGGAGACGGCAATGGAGACCGATGGAGATGGCTCCGGGGGCACTTCCCCGTCCCGGCAGGGTGCCGGAACAGAGACTTCTGTCCCCCGAAATTCGTCGTCGGCGGCGGCGGAGCTACGGAACTGTTTCTGGAAAATTGCCGAATCCCCTAGGGTTTTCAGTCCCGAGGCTTCTTATAGGCGAAGGGGCGATGTCAGAGGAGGGCCAGGGCCTCCTCACACATGGCTAGCGCGGCCATGGGCCTGGCCGCGCCACCTGTGTGTGGGGCCCCTGTGGCCCACCTCCTACTCCTCTTCGGATCTCTGGAAGCTTCCGGGTAAAATAAGACTTCTGGCTTTTGTTTCGTCCAATTCCGAGAATATTTCCTGTGTATCACTTCTGAAACACAAAACAGCAGAAAACAGGGAACTGGCACTGTGGCAACTCGTTAATAGATTAGTTCCGGAAAATGCATAAAAGTGCCACTAAGTGTAACGAAACAATAGGCAAATGGTGTAAAAACAAGCATGGAGCATCAAAAATTATAGATACGTTTGAGACGTATCAAGCATCCCCAAGCTTAACTCCTGCTCGTCCTCGAGTAGGTAAGTGATAACAAAAGAATAATTTTTGAGGTGACATGCACCTACACAATCTTGATCATATATGTAAGCATTTGTGAGCTGGGATCATAAGAACTTAAAACATGGGCATGAAAGATATAATCTTGATAATAAGAACTTAGCAACCATGTTGTAAACATGAAAATGAACACAAACAAAAGATCATGAAAATGAAACAATGAAAGTCAAACGTGTGTTCAAATCATAAGGAAAAACATACAAATGGTTTTCAGCTTGTCCTTCAAAGAGAGCAAAACATAAATGCATAGGACACCTTAAAGTTTAAGAGGGCGACTAGATACAAATAATTTAAGAACAAGTGAAACCAACAATATGAATCAATCAATGAAATTTGGGACAATGCATATCACACTAATAATGACAACTATGCTCTCTTAATGGTGCATAAAGAAAGAAGGTGGTGACTCAACATAAAAGTAAAAGAAAGGCCCTTCGCAGAGGGAAGCAGTGATTGCAAGTTTTATAACCTTCAAAAATTATGGTACTTACCGGCTTTGAGCTCTCATTGCCCCCATCATAAGCATCTTGAATGGTTAAGGTTAATGCGAGAACAATTATGATGCATATGCTTGACAAATCATAAGTTGAAAACCTCGTGTCCCGTGAATACGAGTACCCAAATCTCATGCTAATTTACTTAGAGTCCCAAGCAAGGCTCTTGTCATTGTAAGTATATGCATATCATTGAGAACCGCCAATGGGGTACCTCCGTGCCCGATGACATGGAACAAGCCCACACCAAAATGACAGGACAAGCAGACAAGGAACACCTCGACATCTCTTTTATTTGCTATATTGTTTAGCTTTTTATTGTGAGATGCGTCGTCGAATGTTCACCATGGGTATGCTGCAAATTTCCACCATGAATTATGCATGGCTTAGATTGGCGGCCCGGCGTTTCCCTAACACATATACAAACTCCATGATCCCCACAAGATTCCCAATTCATTTCACACCGCGGGCATCCATAAACAAAAGATCACGATATCAACTCAAATAAGAAGTGCAATGTTGAAAGCTTGCCCATGACTGCATGGCTGGGCTAGTCTCCAACTTACAACTTGCAAGCATAACAACTCAACATAAGAGACCACAATGTCAAATTTTTAAGAACAGGAAAAAGTAAAGTGTGCCTTCCGGTTCGTGAGAGCTTTACTGACCGAATTTTGCATAACACTGGTAAGAGTTTAATTTGAAGAGAATATAAAAACAAGTCAAATTTACTTGGAATAGCAAATTGCTAGTAGGTATGTATTGTGGACACTTTGAAAAACTTTGGTTTTTAGGAGTTGGATGCACGAGTAGAGCTCATACTCAGTACAAGGCGAGGGCTAGCTAAAGACTGGGAGCGACCAACTAAGAGAGCAATAATGGCCATAATCATGCAAAGCGACAAAGCGACATTAAAAGAAGCATAAGATGGCATCAAAAGTCATAAACTAAATGATCATGAAGGCTATTGGCGACTTTGTAAGAGTCTAACATGTGTGAGCATGCGCCAAGTCAACCCAAATAAAGCATCAAGGAGAAAACCAAAATAATGCTTCCATACAATAAAAACAACGCATGATTTTTTTCAAAGGCTCATTAAGCAATCTCAGTTATTTGAGACAAGTCATGCTACCGCAAAACCACTAAGCATACTATCAAAAAGACATCAAGCACGACATGCAAAAGCCTAAGCCGCAGTCTACACAAGCTCCTTCTTATACCACTATTTTGCACAAAGCTTTTTCTCTTTTCCAACACCATTCAAAATTTTTATAGACACCTCTTTTGATGAAAACCAATAAAGATCAGAGGAAAAAATATACCTTGATGAAAAGATATGACAAGGTCTGAACACAAATCAAGGCGAAAATGAAAACCAAAAGCAGTAGCAGAAAAAGAAGAACACTCGTTGAAACGATATGAGTGAAAACTAGAGTGTTCTTGGCAAATGAAAAACGAGCTTATCTCCTCCAAAAGAAACATGATGTGATCTAACCATTTATTGCAGCAAACAAAGCAAAAGAAAACTAAAAACTAAAGCAACTTACGCTCCAAGAAAAACACATAGTGCATGAAGCAATAAAAATATAGTGTTTTGAAAGGTGACCTGATTTTTGCCGATGAAGAAGGGGTGCCTCGGGGCATCCCCAAGCTTTGACGCTTGTACTTCTTGGATATTTCTTGGGGTGATGCATGGGCATCCCCAAGCTTGAGCTTTTGTCCATTCTTCAACTCATCTCATCATTCTCCAATCCCTACACTTGAAAACTTCCTTCATACAAAACTAAACACAATTCTATCAGCAACATTAGTGCAAGCATAACATATAATCAACCTCTTTTTGCTTCAGGTTTCAACCCAAAACCACCACATATATAGTATATACTACTGTAGCAACTTCCCCAAAAGTTCCGTGATAAAAAGAACTCAAAAGAAAGCGATAAAGCGGCAAACACAAATATTGGCAGAAATCTGTCAAAACTGAACAGCTGACAAAGGTCGAATTTTTGAGGGGTTTTCTGTTGCTCAAATCAAAAAGTGTTCAAATAATGAAAGTTTGGATAAAACCTGGGGCATATGCACAAGAAATCGCAGGTCCAAAAGATAAACAGAGAATTTATACGAATTTTTACGGTGCAGCACCGAAAAGAGTTTCAGGACAGCAACATCCCCAAATCTTTACCTCACTCGAATTAGAGGCTTCTCTTGGCACAAAAACGAAATAAACAAGATAAGGAGCGGTTATTACAGTAGTAATAACTTCCAAGACTCAAATAAAAGAAAAAGTACTAGAAATAAAACATTGGGTTATCTCCCAAGAGTGCTTTTCTTTAACGCCTTTGAGCTAGACGCAGTAATTTGCAAAGATGCTCATGTGGGCGCCATATAAAAGCTTGAGGCAAAGGCGCCATATAAGAACTTGAAGCAATAGAGAGCATCAAAAAGCATGTATGAAACACATTTAAATTTAAACCACTTCCTATGAAAAGTAGTCTTGTAAAGAGACAAGTCATGAAAGCGCAAAGCAAAAAGCATAGGAAGGCAAAACAAGTACAACTTCAAGAATTGCAACATAAAGAGGGGAAACTCAATATTGTTGAGATTCATCAAACCATGTTTCCCTCTCTCATAATAACTTTCAGTAGCATCATGAATAGAATTAACAATAGAACTATCACATAAAACATCTCTATCATGAGCCACATGCTTAAAAGAATTAATACTCCCCATATGAACAATAGTAGTAGGAGCAGAATCAATAGAATAATTATTCTCATCACCATAATCATCAAAGACAGGAGGCATATTATAATCATAACTATTTTTCTCCTCAAAAGTAGGTGAACTGAAAATATTATACCCATCATCACAAGCTAGAGAACTACTATGTCGCAAAGCATACTCATCAAACATATCATCATAAGAAGGAACATGGATAGCACTAATGGCACAACAATTATTAACCTTAGAATTGGTACCAAAAAGATTTTCAATATCAAAAGTAGAGTGCTTTTCCCAATCATGATCACTAACATAAGTAGTAGGCATAGGAACATCATCCCAATCGGAATTATCATAATCTATAGCAGGATCATAACGCTTAGGGGAAGATACCGTGTCCTCTTGCCTCTTACTCCTCTTCTTCTTCTTCTTCTTCTTTTTCTTACTCTTCTTACTCTCTCCTTTAGGAGGGAGAGACTTGAAGGGCATCTTCTCCACATATTCTTTAGGAGGGAAAGGCATCTTCTCCACATAATCTGGTTTGCTGACAGGAACAACAGAAGAAACTTTGGAGGATTCCTCCTCTCTATTAATAAGATCGAAACATCTATTAGTCCTATCATAGCTTGGCAAAATATCAAGTTTTATAAGATTCTGAATGTAAGTATTTGCAAGGCAATCTTTAGCACAATAGAGACGACAACCATGAAGAGTGCTATTAATATCAACATCATTCATATCTATCAAAGCAATCTTTCTAGATATCTCTTCACACGCCATGAACAAAGTGAGCTCATCATGCTGATTAGGAGTAATCTTGTCATCACAATACAAACTTAAGGTACTAGAAGAGTAACTATTAGGGCTTGAGCATTGGAAATTAAAATGACCTATGTCATCGCAATGTTTACAAAGAAAAGGATAAAGCTCACAAACCTTTTTACCGATCTCACCTATATCCTTGTACCACATTCGGGTTTCTTCATTTGCATGGTGGACACAATAATCTTCCTTGTTGTAACCCTGTTCACAAGGTCTATGTACTCCACAAAAATTAACATGCTTATAAGAAATAGGACTTTTAGAAGTTTGAGCATGTTTATTGGAATCATCAACAACAATATCACTTTCTATGCAAGTGTCCTTAAAAGGTTCATGATACACATCCCCATTTCCTTTAGGAACATTCATATGGGAAGCAAAGGCTTTAAAGCAATCAACCATAATTTGAGGATCAAGACCATATTTAGCACTAAGCTCTTGAAAATTAGCAGTTTCAGCAAAAGACTTAATGCAATCAAACTCGCAATTCATACCTGATCCTTTACCTTTGTCGCTATCCCAACCTTCAATATTCTTTTGAATTGTTTCAAGCAGACCCCACTTGGTGTCGACATCCTTGCTTGTGAAAGACCCATCAAAGCATGCATCTAGATAGTCCTTGTAATATCCTGAAAGCCTTGCATAAAAATTATTAATAACAATATTACGGGGAAGATCATGAATAGGGCATTTATGCATTAGTAACTTCAATCTTCCCCAAGCTTGGGCAATGCTTTCTCCCTCATGAGGCCAAAAATTATATATCTGATTACGATCTTTATGAATCTCACTTGGAGGATAAAATTTAGAATAAAAGAGAGGTACAATTTCCTCCCAGCCAACAGATGGACCATCTTTAAGCAGCCGATACCATTCCTCGGCTCTGCCTTTCAGTGATAAAGAAAATAGCTTCTTCTTAACTTCATTCATTGAAATACCTGCACACTGGAACAACTCGCATAATTCATGTATAAAAAGCAAATGATCATCAGGATGGACAGTTCCATCTCCTAAGTAGCAGTTATCCCTGACACCTTTAACAATTTTCATAGGTATTTTAAAAGAACGAGGATGGGGAGCACAAGCATCACTAGAAACATCACATATGGGAGATAAAATATTATCAGAACAGACGTTCTCCACTAAAGCTGGGGGACTAAAAATATCATACTCAACAAAACCAGCTTCCCCAAGCTTAGACTTTTCTATAGCATTAGCATTAACAGTATTCAAAGCATTCGTACTAATAACATTGCTATGCGAAATAAGCTCCAAAGGATTTTCAATTTTCTCATCAAATCTAAACTCAGAAAAAAGACTAAAGAACTCTTTATTTACCATTAAGCTTAACTAGTGAAAATAAAAACAAGAAACAAAAAAGATGTAATTGCAGAATCTAAAGGAAATAACTCCGAGCACTCACACAGGAGGATGCGAGTACCTTTTACCTTACCTCTCCGGCAACGGCGCCAGAAAAGAGCTTGATGTCTACGCACTTCTATTCTTGTAGACACTTGTTGGGCCTCCAAGTGCAGAGGTTTGTAGAACAGCAGCAAGTTTCCCTTAAGTGGATCACCCAAGGTTTATCGAACTCAGGGAGGTTAGAGGTCAAAGCTATCCCTCTCAAGCAACCCTGCAATTACGATACAGAAAGTCTCTTGTGTCCCCAACACACCCAATACACTTGTCAGATGTATAGGTGCACTAGTTCGGCGAAGAGATAGTGAAATACAAGTGGTATAGATGATTATAAGTAGCAAACGTGACGTGAAATAAATATCGCTGCGAGCAAACAAGTAACAAAATAGCAAGTAAACGATGTGCAATGCTTGGAAACAAGGCCTAGGGATCATACTTTCACTAGTGGACACACTCCCAACAATATAACATGAATGAACAAGTAACTTCTCTTTGCTAAGGTACTCTGAATTACTCTCCTATTGAATAACACTAATCATTGTGTAGTGGCTACAGAAGCACCCCTTAAAGTTCATCAAGTACTTGACAAACACCACTCATAGAGATACCCAAATCAGATCACAACTCAAGATAGAAATCATTGCAACTTAGACCAAGTACTAACACGGTGCACACACTGTCAACATTACACCATGAAAGGAGGAATAGATCACTCAATACTATCATAGCAATAATTATTCTCATAATCCATAAGAGATCACAATCATAGCCTAAACCAAGTACCACCATGATGCACGCACTGTCACCGTTACACCATAGCAGGAGGAATAGATTATTTTAATAACATCACTAGATTACACAAAATATCTGAATAATAACATGTACTTGTTCAACATGATACAAAGCTCATGATCACATAAAGATCACATCATGGGAGAGAGAGGTGAACCACATAGCTACCGGTAGAGCCCTCAGCCCCGGGGATGAACTACTCCCTCCTCATCATAGGAGACAGCAAGGTTGATGGAGATGGCGGTGAGGTCGATGGAGACGGCGGAGACGGCGATGGAGACCGATGGAGATGGCTCCGGGGGCACTTCCCCGTCCCGGCAGAGTGCCGGAACAGAGACTTCTGTCCCCCGAAATTCGTCAGCGGCGGCGGCGGAGCTACGGAACTGTTTCTGGAAAATTGCCGAATCCCCTAGGGTTTTCCGTCCCGAGGCTTCTTATAGGCGAAGGGGCGATGTCAGAGGAGGGCCAGGGCCTCCTCACACATGGCTGGCGCGGCCAGGGGCCTGGCTGCACCACCTGTGTGTGTGGGGCCCTTGTGGCCCACCTCCTACTCCTCTTCGGATCTCTGGAAGCTTCCGGGTAAAATAAGACTTCTGGCTTTTGTTTCGTCCAATTCCGAGAATATTTCCTGTGTATCACTTCTGAAACACAAAACAGCAGAAAACGGGGAACTGACACTGTGGCAACTCGTTAATAGGTTAGTTCCGGAAAATGCATAAAAGTGCCACTAAGTGTAACGGAACAATAGGCAAATGGTGTAAAAACAAGCATGGAGCATCAAAAATTATAGATACGTTTGAGACGTATCAGTTGTCAATCTCACCGGTTTGCTTGAAACAAAGGTTATGAGTGTATCGAGTGGAAAACAATATAGTATGCGAGTAAAGTAAACAGTACGAGTAAAGTAAACAGGTGATAGCAATATGATGGAAATAGGACCGGGGTCCACAGTTCACTAGTGTTGTCTCTCCATAGATAAAATAACACATGCTGGGTAAACAAATTACAGTTGGGCAATTGATAGAATAAAGATAACGTGATATGTCAAGAAGATCACTATGAGATTTACTCTGGGCATTACAACAAAATACATAGACCGCCATCCAACTGCATCTATGACTAATAATCCACTTGTGGTGAATCAATCCGAGAACTCCACAAGTATTAAGTTGCGAACAACAGATAATTGCATTAAGCAAAGTGTGTAATGTAAACAAAGCATATGCCCTTGAGCATATGAATGTTGTTTTCTCCCTAGTAGCAACAGCACATCTACCACCTTAGAGGTTTCTGTCACTCCCCCAGGTGAAATAGAGGCATGAACCCACTATCGAGCATAAATACCCCCTCTTGGAGTCACTAGCAACTACTCGGCCAAGATAGCTACTAACAACGGAGAGCATGCAAGATCATAAACAACATAGAGATAACAAAAGATAATATTCAGTACAACAACTTAATCATAAACACCAATATTCATCGGATCCCAACAAACCAAACATGTAGAATTACATAACGGTGATCTCAATCATGTATGGCAGCTCATGAGATCTAAACATGAAGCACATAGTGGAGAAGACAACCATCTAGCTACTGCTATGGACCCATAGTCCAAGGTAGACTACTCACTCATCACTCCAGAGGCAAGTATGGCGATGAAGGAGACCTCCGGTGGCGATTCCCCTCTCCGGCAGGGTGCCGGGAAGAGCTTCTGGACCCTCCCGATCTTCGGGTCGACGGCGGTGGCGGATCGCGATGTATTCTGGAAAACTGATCGGGCCCTTAGATTTTTCTCGTCGGGGGGTCTTTATAGGCGAAGGTGTGTCGTCAGAAGAGGGGCCAGGCGGCCTCACAAGGCGGTGGCGCGGGCCAGGGGCTGGCCGCGCCACCCCTGTGTGTGGGCCCCTGGTCCCTCACCTCCTACTCTCCTTCGGATCTCTGGAAGCATCCGGGTAAAATAAGACTTCAGGAACTTGTTTCGTCCAATTCCGATAATATTTCCTGTGTATCACTTCTGAAACACAAAAACAGCAGAAAACAGGAAACTGGCACTGTGGCACTTGTTAATAGGTTAGTTCCGGAAAATGCATAAAAATGCCACTAAGTGTAATGAAACAATAGGCAAATGGTGTAAAACAAGCATGGAGCATCAAAAATTATAGATACGTTTGAGATGTATCACCCCACAAGTATTAAGTTGCGAACAACAGATAACTACATTAAGCAAAGTGTGTAATGTAAACAAAGCATATGCCCTTGGACATAAGAATGTTGTTTTCTCCCTAGTGGCAACAACACATCTACAACCTTAGAGGTTTCTTTCACTCCCCCAGATTAAATAGAGGCATGAACCCAACTATCGAGCATAAATACCCCCTCTTGGAGTCACTAGTATCTACTCGGCCATGATAGCTACTAACAACGGAGAGCATGCAAGATCACAAACAACATAGAGATAACATAAGATAGTATTCAGCACATTGATACGTCTCCAACATATCTATAATTTTTTATGCTCCATGCTTGTTTTTACACCATTTGCCTACTGTTTCGTTACACTTCGTGGCACTTTTATGCATTTTCCGGAACTAACCTACTAACAAGTTGCCACAGTGCCAGTTTCCTGTTTTCTGCTATTTTTGTGTTTTAGAAGTGCTACACAGGAAATATTCTCAGAATTGGACGAAACAAGTTCCTAAAGTCTTATTTTTCCCGAAAGCTTCCAGAGATCTGAAGAGGAGTTAGAGGGGGGCCACGAGGGCCCCACACACCAGGGCGGCGTGGCCCAGCCCCTGGCCACGCAACCTATGTGTGAGGGCGCCTCGGGCCACTTCTGACGATGCCCCTTCGCCTATAAAGACCCCCCCGATGGGGAAAACCTAAGTGCCCGATCAATTTTCCAGAAATACATCGCGATCTGCCACCGTCATCGACCTGAGATCGGGAGGGTCCAGAAGCTCTTCCCGGCACCCTGCCAGAGAGGGGAATTGCCACCGGAGGTCTTCTTCATCGCCATGCTTGCCTCCAGAGCGATGAGTGAGTAGTCTACCTTGGACTATGGGTCCATAGCAGAAGCTAGATGGTTGTCTCCACTATGTACTTCATGTTTAGATCTCATGAGCTGCCCTACATGATTGAGATCACCGTTATGTAATTCTACATGTTTGGTTTATTGGGATCCGATGAACATTGGTGTTATGATTGAGTTGCTATACTGAAATATATCTTATGTTATCTCTATGTTGTTTATGATCTTGCATGCTCTCCGTTGTTAGCAGCTATCTTGGCCGAGTAGTTGCCAGTGACTCCAAGAGGGGGTACTTATGCTCGATAGTGGGTTCATGCCTCTATTTAACCTGGGGGAGTGACAGAAACCTCTAAGGTTGTAGATGTACTGTTGCTACTAGGGAGAAAACAACATTCATATGCTCAAGGGCATATGCTTTGTTTACATTACACACTTTGCTTAATGCAATTATCTGTTGTTCGCAACTTAGTACTCATGGGGTGTTCGGATGATATCCCCGTGAGTGGATTATTAGTCATAGATGCAGTTGGATGGCGGTCTATGTATTTTGTTGTAATGCCCAGAGTAAATCGCATAGTGATCTTCTTGACATATCACGTTTATCTTTATTCTATCAATTGCCCAACTGTAATTTGTTTACCCAGCATGTGTTATTTATCTTATGGAGAGACACCACTAGTGAACTATGGACCCCAGTCCTATTTTCATCATATTGCTATCACCTATTTACTTTACTCGCACTCTTTACTTTACTCGCATACTTTCACTGCTTTCCACTCGATACGCTCATACCCTTTGTTTCAAGCAAACCGGTGAGATTGACAACCTCATCGCAAGTTGGGAACAAAGTATTTGGTTGTGTTGTGTGCAGGTTCCACGTTGCTGCTAGCAAGGAAAAGCTTGGACTAGGCGCCATATATAAATTGTCCTAAGCCAGTCCGCATCACCTTCAGTCGTTTGTCTCTCCTCTCCTGAATGATAAACCTTGGTTTCTTAACTGAGGGAAAATCTTGCTGCTATATTCATCACACCTTCCTCTTGGGGTTCCCAACGGGCTGGTCATCAACCACGCATCAAGCTATTTTCTGGCGCCGTTGCCGGGGAGGAAGTAGAAGACTTCTGCGAGGGGAGTTTTTCGCACACACATCCTTTGCTTTGTTATTGTTTTGCTTTACTTTATTTATTTTACCTGCATCGTTTTTTATCAAAAAAATTGGAATCCTTGGTAGTTGTTTTTACTTGTCTGCTTTTAGTTTTGTTGAAATGGCTAATCCTGAAAACACCAAGCTGTGTGACTTTACTAGTACGAACAATAGTGATTTTATCTGCACTCCTATTGCGCCACCTGCTCCTGCTGCAAACTTTTATGAGATTAAGCCTGCTTTATTGAACCTTGTTATGAAAGAGCAATTCTCTGGTGCTAGTACTGAAGATGCTGCAGCTCATCTCAACAATTTTGTTGAGCTATGTGAGATGCAGAAATATAAGGATGTAGAAAGTGATATTATTAAGCTCAAGTTGTTTCCTTTTTCTTTGAGAGGAAAAGCTAAAGATTGGTTGCTGTCTTTGACTAAGAATAGTATTGATTCATGGACTAAGTGTAAGGATGCTTTTATTGGTAGATACTATCCTCCTGCTAAAATTATATCTTTGCATAGCAATATTATGAAGTTTAGTCAGTTTGATAATGAACATGTTGCTCAAGCATGGGAAAGAATGAAATCTATGATAAAGAATTGCCCCACTCATGGACTGACTACTTGGATGATTGTCCAAACTTTTTATGCAGGACAGAATTTTTCTTCGAGGAACCTATTGGATTCAGCTGCTGGAGGCACTTTTATGTCCCTTACCTTGGGCGCCGCAACAAAGCTACTTGACAACATGATGGTAAATTACTCCGAATGGCACACTGAGAGAGCTCCACAAGGTAAGAAGGTAAATTCTGTTGAGGAAACCTCTTCCTTGAGTGATAAGATTGATACCATTATAGCTATTCTTGCTAATGATAGGACTCATATTGATCCTAATAATGTTCCTTTAGCCTCTTTGGTTGCTCAAGAAGAGCATGTTGATGTGAACTTCATTAGAAACAATAATGCTTATAGGAATAATTTTGCTAGTAATAATTATATGCCATTTCCCTCTAATGGTGAAAATGGCTATCTTGGTAGACCTAAAATGCCTAGTGAAGAGAGGTTTTTAGAACTTGAAAAGGCTACCAAGAATTTTATGCAAATGCAATATGAGCAAAATAAGTTGTTTACTAAGACTATGGAGGAGCAATCAGCTCTGTTGAGGACTATTAGTCATCAACTTGAAAATTTAAACAAGGCTATTCCTGAGTTGCAAGCTAAAGTTTCCAAAGCCAAACCGATATTTCATCTTCGTCTAATGTGCAATCCTCTTTAGTTAATAGAATGTCCGCTAAGCCTGATCCTTTTGCTATTGCTAATGCTATTCAAGTTGGAATTGATGAAAATATTAGATTGTTAGCAGAATTACATGCTAGATGGGAAAGAGAGGATGAGATTGCTAGGAATATGAAAGTTTGTACTATTACTACCTCTAATGATGTTGTTCCTGATGCTAGCAATCCTCTTACTTTGATTGGTGTAGAGAAAACTCCCACTCCTTGTGTTAAAAAGCCTAAAAATGCCAAAACTTTTTCTCAAAAGAGTGCTGAAATTTTTCGGAGTGTAGGAGATGATAGCTCTATTTCCTTTAATGATTTTAATGTTGATGGCTGCAATATATCTGAAGTAATTTTGTTCTTGCAAAAGCTTGCTTTGACTCCCAATGCTAGTTCTTTAAATGTTGCGTTTACTAAGCATATTACCAATGCTTTCATAAAAATTAGGGATGAAAAGTTGCAACAAAAAGCCTCTATTCCCAAGAAGTTAGAAGATGGTTGGGAACCCATCATTGATATGCATGTTAATGGTTTTGATTACCATGCTTTATGTGATCTAGGTGCTAGTATTTCTATCATGCCTAGAAAGATTTATGACATGCTTGACTTACCACCGCTTGAAAAGTGTTATTATGATGTTCCTATTGCTGATGTTGCTAAGAAGAAACCTTTGGGAAGAATTAATGATGTTCTTATTGTGGTTAATAATAACCTTGTTCCTGTTGACTTTCTTGTTATGGATGTTGAATGCAATGCTTCATGTCCTATTATTTTGGGAAGACCATTTCTTCGAACCGTAGGTGCCATCATTGATATGAGAGAAGGCACCATCGAATATCAATTTCCACTCAAGAAAGGTATGGAACACTTCCCTAGGAAAAGGAAGAAATTACTTTTTGACTCTATTCTTAGAGCAAATTATGAGCTTGATGCTTCATCACTTGATGTTACTTGATTCGCAATTTTCTGCACCTAGCTCAAAGGCGTTAAAGAAAAGCACTCTTGGGAGATAACCCAATGTTTTATTTTCAGTACTTTTTCTTTTATTTGAGTCCTGGAAGTCATTACTACTGTAATGACCGCTCCTTATCCTTTATGTTTTGTTGTTGTGCCAAGAGAAGCCTCTAATTCGAGTGAGGTAAAGATTTGGGGATGTTGCTGTCCTAAAACTGTTTTCGGTGCTGCACCGTAAAAATTCGTATAAATTCTCCGTATATCTTTTGGACCTGTGATTTCTTTTGCATATGCCCCAGGTTGTATCGAAACTTTCATTAGTTGAACACTTTTTTATTTGAGCAACAGAAAACCCCTTAAAAATTCGGCCTTTGTCAGCTGTTCTGTTTTGACAGATTTCTGCCAATATTTGTGTTTGCCGCTTTATCGCTTTCTTTTGAGTTCTTTTGATCACAGAACTTTTGGGGAAGTTGCTACAGTAGTATATTCTATATATGTGGTGGTTTTAGGTTGAAACCTGAAGCAAAAAGAGGTTGATTATATGTTATGCTACACTAATGTTGCTAATAGACTTGTGTTTAGTTTTGTATGAAGGAAGTTTTCAAGTGTAGGGATTGGAGAATGATGAGATGAGTTGAAGAATGGACAAAAGCTCAAGCTTGGGGATGCCCATGCATCACCCCAAGAAATATCCAAGAAGTACAAGCGTCAAAGCTTGGGGATGCCCCAGAGGCACCCCTTCTTCATCGGCAAAAATCAGGTCACCTTTCAAGACACTATATTTTTATTGCTTCATGCACTATGTGTTTTTCTTGGAGCGTCGGTTGTTTTAGTTTTCTTTATTAGTTTTGTTTGCTGCAATAAATGGTTGGACCCCAACAAATTTCCTTTGGATAAGTTGCCTTGCTTTTCATTTGCTAAGAACGCTCTAGTTTTCACTCTTATCAAAAACTGAGTGTTCTTCTTTTTTCTGCTACTGCTTTTGGTTTTCAATTTCGCCTTGATTTGTGTTCATATCTTCTTATATTTATTCATCAGGGTGTATTTTTGCCTCTGATCTTTATTGTTTTCATCAAAAGAGGTGTTTATAAAAAGTTTGAATGGTGTTGGAAAAGAGAAAAAGCTTTATGCAAAAAAGTGGTACAAGAAGGAGCTTGTGTAGACTGCGGCTTAGGCTTTTTCATGTCATGCTTGATGTCTTTTTGATAGTATGCTTAGTAGTTTTGCTGTAGCATGACTTGTCTCAAATAACTGAGATTGCTTAATGAGCCTTTGAAAAAAATCATGCGTTGTTTTTAATTATTTGGAAGCATTATTTTGGTTTTCTCCTTGATGCTTTATTTGGGTTGACTTGGCGCATGCTCACACATGTTAGACTCTTACAAAGTCGCCAATAGCCTCTATGATCATTTAGTCTTTCACTTTTGATGCCATCTTATGCTACTTTTAATATTGCTTTGTCGCTTTGCATGATTATGGCCATTATTGCTCTCTTAGTTGGTCGCTCCCAGTCTTTTGCTAGCCCTCGCCTTGTACTGAGTATGAGCTCTACTCGTGCATCCAACTCCTAAAAACCAAGTTTGCCAAAGTGTCCACCATACATACCTACTAGCAATTTGCTATTCCAAGTAAATTTGACTTGCTTTTATTTTCTCTTCAAATTAAACTCTTACCAGTGTTATGCGAAAATTGGTTAGTAAAGCTCTCACGAACCGGAAGGCACACTTTACTTTTTCCTGTTCTTAAAATTTTGACATTGTGGTCTCTTATGTTGAGTTGTTATGCTTGCAAGTTGTAATTTGGATACTAGCCCAACCATGCTGTCATGGGGCAAGCTTTCAACATTGCACTTCTTATTTGAGTTGATATCGTGATCTTTTGTTTATGGATACCCGCGGTGTGAAATGAATTGGGAATCTTGCGGGGATCATGGAGTTTGTATATGTGTTAGGGAAACGCCTGGGCTGCCAATCTATGCCATGCATAATTCATGGTGGAAATTTGCAGCATACCTATAGTGGACATTCGATAACGCATCTCAAAATAAAAAGCTAAACAAATGGTAAATAAAAGAGATGTCGAGGTGTTCATTGTCTGCTTGTCCTGTCATTTTGATGTGGGCTTGTTCCATGTCATCGGGCATGGAGGTACCCCGTTGGCGGTTCTCGATGATACCCATATACTTACAATGACAAGAGCCTTGCTTGGGACTCTAAGTTGAGTAGCATGAGGTTTGGGTACTCGTATTCACGGGACACGAGGTTTTCAACTTATGATTTGTCAAGCATATGTATCATAATTGTTCTCGCATTAACTTTAACCATTCAAGATGCTTATGATGGGGGCAATGAGAGATCAAAGCCGGTAAGTAACATAATTTTTGAAGGTTATTAAACTTGCAATCACTGCTTCCCTCCACGAAGGGCCTTTCTTTTACTTTTATGTTGAGTCACCACCTTCTATCTTTATGCACCATTAAGAGAGCATAGTTGTCATTCTTAGTATAATGTGCATTGTCCCAAAGTTTTCATTGATTGATTCATATTGTTGGTTTCACTTGTTCTTAAATTATTTGTATCTAGTCGCCCTCTTAAACTTGAAGGTGTCCTATGCATTTATGTTTTGCTCTCTATGAAGGACAAGCTGAAACCATTTGTATGTTTTTCCTTATGATTTGAACACATGTTTGACTTTCTTTGTTTCATGTTCATGATCTTTTGTTTGTGTTCATTTTCATGTTATAACATGGTTGCTAAGTTTCTATTGTCAAGATTATATCTTTCATGCCCATGTTTTAAGTTCTTTTGATCCCAGCTCACAAATGCATACATTTATGATCAAGATTGTGTAGGTGCATGTCACCTCAAAAATTATTTCTTTTGTTATCACTTACCTACTCGAGGACGAGCAGGAGTTAAGCTTGGGGATGCTTGATACGTCTCCAACGTATCTATAATTTTTGATGCTCCATGCTTGTTTTTACACCATTTGCCTATTGTTTTGTTACACTTCGTGGCACTTTTATGCATTTTCCGGAACTAACCTACTAACAAGTCGCCACAGTGCCAGTTCCCTGTTTTATGCTGTTTTTGTGTTTCAGAAGTGCTACATAGGAAATATTCTCAGAATTGGATAAAACAAGTTCCTGAACTCTTATTTTTCCCGGATGCTTCCAGAGATCCGAAGAGGAGTTGGAGGGGGGCCACAAGGGCCCCACACACTAGGGCGGTGCGGCCTAGCCCTTGGCCGCGCCCCCTATGTGTGAGGGTGCCTCGGGCCACTTCTAACGATGCCCCTTCGCCTATAAAGACCCCCCGACGGGAAAAACCTAAGTGCCCAATGAATTTTCCAGAAACACATCGCGATCTGCCGCCGTCATCGACCTGAGATCGGGAGGGTCCAGAAGCTCTTCCCGGCACCCTGCCGGAGAGGGGAATTGCCACCGGAGGTCTTCTTCATCTCCATGCTTGCCTCCGGAGCGATGAGTGAGTAGTCTACCTTGGACTATGGGTCCATAGCAGTAGCTAGATGGTTGTCTCCTCCACCATGTGCTTCATGTTTAGATCTCATGAGCTGCCCTACATGATTGAGATCACCGTTATGTAATTCTACATGTTTGGTTTGTTGGGATACTAAAATATATCTTATGTTATCTCTATGTTGTTTATGATCTTGCATGCTCTCCGTTGTTAGTAGCTATCTTGGCCGAGTAGTTGCTAGTGACTCCAAGAGGGGGTACTTATGCTCGATAGTGGGTTCATACCTCTATTTATCCTGGGGGAGTGACAGAAACCTCTAAGGTTGTAGATGTGCTATTGCTACTAGGGAGAAAACAACATTCATATGCTCAAGGGCATATGCTTTGTTTACATTACACACTTTGCTTAATGCAATTATCTGTTGTTCGCAACTTAATACTCATGGGGTGTTCGGATGATATCCCCGTGAGTGGATTATTAGTCATAGATGCAGTTGGATGGCGGTCTATGTATTTTGTTGTAATGCCCAGAGTAAATCGCATAGTGATCTTCTTGACATATCACGTTTATCTTTATTCTATCAATTGCCCAACTGTAATTTGTTTACCCAGCATTTGTTATTTATCTTATGGAGAGACACCACTAGTGAACTGTGGACCCCAGTCCTATTTCCATCATATTGCTATCACATGTTTACTTTACTCGCACTATTTACTTTACTCGCATAATTTCACTGCTTTCCACTCGATACGCTCATACCCTTTGTTTCAAGCAAACCGGTGAGATTGACAACCTCATCGCAAGTTGGGAACAAAGTATTTAGTTGTGTTGTTTGCAGTTTCCACGTTGCTGCTAGCAAAGCAAAGCTTGGACGAGGCGCCATATATAAATTGTCTGGAGCTGTCGCTAAGCCAGTCTGCATCACCTTCAGTCGTTTGTCTCTCCTCTCCTGAACGATAAACCTTGGTTTCTTAACTGAGGGAAAATCTTGCTTCTATATTCATCACACCTTCCTCTTGGGGTTCCCAACGGGCTGGTCATCAACCACGCATCAAGCTATTTTCTGGCGCCATTGCCGGGGAGGAAGTAGAAGACTTCTGCGAGGGGAGTTTTTCACACACACATCCTTTACTTTGTTATTGTTTTGCTTTACTTTATTTATTTTATCTGCATCATTTTTTATCAAAAACCCAAAAAAATTGGAATCCTTGGTAGTTGTTTTTACTTGTCTGGCTCGGTTTTTACTTGTCTGGCACTGGACGGTCCATCTGGGCTCATTAAACTGGCTCGGTTTTTTATGTCCCCTCCCCTTTAAAGCCTCGGAGCTCTTGAGGGGTGTCTCTGACACGTCTCAAACGTATCTATAATTTTTGATGTTCCATGCTTGTTTATGCACCATTTGCTTTGTGTTTTGTTACACTTCATGGCATTTTTATGTGTTTTTTGGGACTAACCTATTGATGAGATGCCACAGTGCTAGTTCCCTATTTTCTGCTGTTTTTGTGTTTTGGAAAAGTTACACAGGAAATATTCTCGGAATTGGACGAAACGAAGCCCGAACCTCCTATTTTTCCCGGACGCGAGACGAAGTCCGAAGGAGAGCCGGAGGGGGGCCAGGGGGCCACCACACTACTTGGTGGCATGGGTGACCCCTAGGGCGCACCACCCTATGGTGTGTGGGCCCTGGCTGCCCTCTGACACCGCCTCTCAGCCAATTTAAGACCCTCCAAGGCCAAAACCCTAAATCGTTTGGCGTTTTTCCAGAAAAAGTTCCGCAGCACCGCCGCCATCGAAGACCAATTTTGAGGGATAGAAGTCTCTGTTCCGGCACCTTGCCGGGCCGGGGAAGTGCCCCCAGAGCCATCTCCATCAACTCCATCGCCTCCACCGCCATCTCCATCGACTTCACCGCCATCTCCATCGACATTGCTGTCTCCCATGATGAGGAGGGAGTAGTTTCCCCTAAGGCTGAGGGCTCTACCGGTAGCTATGTGGTTCATCTCTCTCTCCCATGATGTGATCTATATGTGATCGTGAGCTTTGTATCTAGTTGAATTGGTAGATGCTATTCTTCATATATTATGCTACTCCAGTGCTTCAATATTGTAATCTCCGGAGACACCTTGTACCATGATGTGAAGGATGATAGTGTGCGCATTATATGTGTCTCTTTGGCTAGTGTCTCTATGAATTGTTGGTGTTTATTGGAACCATCTAGTGCGCTCAAGGTGATAGTGTGGGGCAATCTAGTTAGGGGAAATGTGAACATTAAGGAGTGCTTCGTAGCCCTACACATGATTAGTGTTCGTTATCCATCGGAGAATAGTTTAGAATGGCATAGTGAAGATAGATATTTACGTATTCAATTATGTTATCTTTGTTGAGAGTATCCACTAGTGAAAGTATGATCCCTAGGCCTTGTTTCTAAGCATTAAAACATTGTTTACATTCAGTTCTATTACATGTTTGCTCGCAGCGGTATTTATTTCAGATTATATTTACTACTTATATTCATCAATATTACTTGTATTTCACTATCTCTTCACCGAACTAGTGCACCTATACATCTGAAAAGTGTATATGGTGTGTTGGGGACACAAGAGACTTCTTGTATCGTAATTGCAGGGTTGCTTGAGAGGGATACCTTTGACCTCTTGATACGTCCATTTTGCATCACTATTTTGTATCATAATTTACTGTTATTCATTGATATATTTCATATTTAGAGATGATACTTATGTTGTTTCCTCTGTTTTTACATGTTTGATGATTGTTGGAGGATTTGTTGCCAGATTCAGAATTCGGTTGGAAAAGGACTGTCAAGACACCAAATTTTGGAAGATCAGGAAAATTCTAGAAAAATACCAGAAATTATATTTTGCCGAAAGACTCAGGAAGCCAGAAGGAGGAGTCGAGAGGAGCCAGGGGGTAGGCTCACACATAGGGGGCGCTGCCTGGCCCCTGGCCGCACCGGCCTAGTGTGAGGCCACCCTGGCCCACTTTAGGTCTCGCCCGTTTGCATACTTGATTGTCCCCAAAAACCTAAGTCAGGGGGGCTCAGAGATAGACACCGCCGCCTCTGCGGGGCAAAAAACACCAGAGAGAGAAAAGCTCTCCGGCAGAGAGAAATATGCTGGGGAAATTCCTTCCCAGAGAGGGAAGATCATCGCCATCGTCATCACCATCGCACCGGACTTCATCGGGATCATCATCATCATCTCCATCACCAGCACCTTCATCTCCACCATCACCTCGCCATCCCGCTGTAACATCTTGAGTTGAATCTTGTTAAATTCTTAGGGGAAACTTTCCCGGTGTTGATTACTCTTGTGGTTGATGCTATTGAGTGGAACCGTTGAATTAAGGTTTATGTTTAGATTGTTATTTACCATTATTTTACCTCTGATCATGATCCATATGATGTCTTGTGAGTAGTTTGTTTAGTTCTAGAGGACATGGGAGAAGTCAAGTCGTTAGTAGTGGAATTATGTTGAGTAATATTTAATGGTTTGATATTTATTTGTTGTGGTGCTATTTCACTAGTGGTGTCATGTGAACGTCGACTACATGATACTTCACCATTTATGGGACTAGTGAAATGCATTGTGTATTTGGCTACCAATTGTGGGGTTGCTGGAGTGATAGAAACCTAAACCTCCGTTGGGAAACCATTGCACCAGGTAGCGTAGGATCTTAGAGTTTAAGGCTGTGGTTAGATATATCTTAATTACTTTCTTGTATTTGCGGATGCTTGCAAGGGGTATAATCACAAGTGTGTATTTATCCTAGTAAGGGTAGTGCGCTAGCACAGGTTCGCCCCCATAACACTTATCAAATCAATAAAGATTATTTAGCGGTATGAAGTGAAAGCACTTGACAGAAACTCCCGTGTGTCCTCAAGAACGTTTGGTCACAATAAGTTACACAACTGGCTTGTCCTTTGCTAAAGAAAGGATTGGGCCACTTGCTGCAATTATTACTACTGTCTTTTATTTACTTATACTCTATTTACTTGCATTACCAAATACCCCTGAAAACCCGTTTGCTAGTATTTATAGTGAATCTTTGATCAAAACCACTTGTCAACACCTTCTGCTCCTCGTTGGGTTCGACACTCTTATTTATCGAAAGTACTACGATACACCCCCTATACTTGTGGGTCATCAAGACTATTTTCTGGTGCCGTTGCCGGGGAGTGAAGCGCTATTGAAGAGTGGAATTGGTAAAGGTAACCGTCGCTGTGAGTATTGTTTTTTACTTTTGTCTTTTACTTTTATTTTACTTTGCTATGGAGAATTCTCCACTTGGTTTCCTATTTGGGAACACTTCTACCACTACTGCACATGTTGATGAGCCACCACCACCACCACCTGCTCAAGTAGATCCTTTCAAAATACCTATGAAAATTATTGAGTGTGTTATGGATAACTGCTATTCAGGAGATGGAACTGTCCATCCGGGTGATCACTATCTTTTTATACATGAATTATGCGAGTTGTTCAAGTGTGCAGGTATTTCACCAAGCCAGGTCAAGAGGAAGCTATTCTCTTTATCATTGAAAGGCAGAGCTGAGGAGTGGTATCGGCTGCTCAAAGATGGTCCATCTATTGCATGGGAGGAAATTGTGCCTCTCTTTTATTCCAAGTTTTATCCTCCAAGTGAAATTAATAAAGATCGTAATCAGATATATAACTTTTGGCCTCATGATAGAGAGAGTATTGCCCAAGCGTGGGGGAGATTGAAGTTACTAATGCTTAAATGTCCCATTCATGAGCTACCCAATAATACTGTTATTGATAAATTTTATGTGCGGCTTACTCTTCCTGATAAGGATTATTTGGATGCCTCCTGTTTTGGATCATTTACTCATATGAAGGAAGATGCTAAGTGGAATCTCCTTGACCGTATCCAAGAAAATGCTGAAGGATGGGAAAACGACAAAGGTAGGAAGTCAGGTATAAATTATGATTATGAATGCATTAAAACTTTTATGGGAACCGATGACTTTCATAGTGTTAGCATTGCTTATGGTCTTGATTCTCAAATACTTGCTAATTGTCTTAAGGCTTTTGCCTCTTATCTTGATGTTCCGAACAAAGATTGGAACAAATATCATGCGCCTTATAAAGATTCTATTAGTCATATTCCTGCTGCAGCTACTGAAGTTTGTACTGTTGATAGCATTATGCCTGAACCTTATTTTGAGAAGACACCTTTCCCTGCTAAGGTAAAAAAGTATTCTACTTTGGTAAGTGTGTCTAATAAAAGCACTAAGAAAGCTGTAGAGCCTGACGAGCAAATTACTATTAAGTCTCCTGTAGCTATATTGAAGGACCTTGTTACTAAAGATGTAGGGGATGAATATATTCTCTTTTGCGAAGATGCTTCTAACATTCTCTCACATCCTAAAAGGCATAGGAATATAAGTGTTCCTGTTATTTCTGTCAGGATTGGAGATCATTGCTATTATGGTTTATGCGATATTGGTGCTAGTGCAAGTGCCATTCCCTTAGAGCTTTACAAAGAAATTATGCATGAGATTGGTGCTTGTGAACTTGAAGATATTGATGTGGTTGTTTAGCTTGCTAACAGAGAGACTGTTTGGCCTCTTGGTATTGTTTGAGATGTGGAAGTCCTATGCGGTAAGACTAAATACCCCACTGATTTTCTAGTACTTGGTAAGGAGGCTAGTAAAACTTGTCCTATTATTTTTGGTAGACCCTTTTTGAATACTTGTGGCGCCGTGATAGACTGTAAGAAGGAGAAAATTTTCACTAAGTTTAATGGAGAGTCTTATGAGTTTAATTTTTCCAAGTTTGCTAAGACTTCTTATGAAAATAACATGCCTAATGAAAATTTTCGAGTTGAACAGCTTGCTTCTATTGTTCTTGCTCCTAATAATGCTTTGCAGCAATTCATGGAAGATCATGAAAGCGATGTTTTCAGTAAGGAAAGAGAAGAGATTGACGATATTTTCCTTCGTCAACAACCATTAATCAAGCACAATTTACCTGTGGAGGATCTTGGTACCACTTTGCCACCTAAGGAAGATCCTGTTTTTGAATTAAAACCTTTACCTGATGATCTTAAATATGCTTATATAGATGATAAGAAAATATATCCTGTTATTATTAGTTCTAAGCTTTCAGGAAAGGAGGAAGAAAGGTTATTAGAGATATTGAGGAAACACTGAGGAGTTATGGGATATACTCTTTATGATTTAAAAGGGATTTGTCCCACTTTATGTCAGCATGCTATTAACATGGAGAAATACGCGAAGCCGTTTGTGGAGCATCAACGCCGCTTAATTCCCAAGATGAAGGATGTGGTAAGAAATGAGGTATTAAAGCTCCTTGATGCTGGTTTTATTTATCCTATTGCTGATAGTCAATGGGTTAGTCATGTTCATTGTGTTCCTAAGAAAGGAGGTATGACTGTTGTGCCTAATGAGAATAACGAGCTTATTCCTCAAAGGGTAGTAGTTGGTTATAGGATGTGCATTGACTATAGAAAAGTTAACAAGGTTACTAAGAAAGATCATTATCCTTTACCGTTTATAGATCAGATGTTAGAAAGGTTGTCTAAGAAGTCACACTTTTGTTTTCTTGATGGTTATTCCGGTTTCTCTCAGATTGTTGTTAGAATGGAAGATCAAGAGAAAACCACTTTTCCTTGTCCTTGTGGAACTTATGCTTATAGACGCATTCCTTTTGGTTTATGCAATGCTCCTGCTACTTTTCAAAGATGCATGTCTGCTATTTTTCATGGCTTTTGTGAAGAAATTGTGGAGGTTTCATGGACGGTTTCTCCGTCTATGGAACTTCTTTTGATAATTGTTTGCACAATCTTGATAAAGTCTTGCAGAGGTGTGAAGAAACTAATCTTGTTCTTAATTGGGAGAAATGCCACTTTATGGTAAATGAAGGAATTGTCCTTGGACATAAAATTTCTGAAAGAGGTATTGAAGTTGACAGAGCAAAGGTTGAGGCAATTGAGAAAATGCCCTATCCCAAAGATGTTAAAGGTATTCGTAGTATTCTTGGTCATGCTGGTTTCTATAGGAGGTTTATTAAAGATTTCTCTAAGATTTCAAAACCTCTTACTAATCTTCTTCAAAAAGATGTACCATTTATCTTTGATGATGATTGTAAGGAAGCTTTTGAAACTCTTAAGAAGGCTTTAACTACTGCTCCTATTGTTCAACCACCTGATAGGAATTTACCCTTTGAAATTATGTGTGATTCTAGTGATTTTGCTGTTGGTGCTGTTCTTGGACAGCATGTAGATAATAAGTTGAATGTTATTCATTATGCTAGTAAGACTCTTGATGCTGCTCAGAAGAATTATGCTACCACTGAAAAAGAGTTTCTTGCTGTTGTTTTTGCATGTGATAAGTTTAGATCTTACATTGTTGATTCTAAAGTTACTATTCATACTGATCACGCTGCTATTAGATATCTTATGACTAAGAAGGATGCTAAGCCTAGGCTTATTAGATGGGTGTTACTATTACAAGAGTTTGATTTGCATATCGTAGATAGGAAAGGTGCTGAAAATACTGTGGCTGGCAATTTGTCTAGATTGGAAAACATTTCTTTTGATCCTATTCCTGTTAATGATAGTTTTCCAAATGAACAGTTGGCTGCAATAAACGTAACTTCATGAGACCTTCCTTGGTATGCTGATTATGCTAACTTTATTGTTTTCAAGTATTTGCCTCCAACCTTTACAGCTCAGCAAAGAAGGAAATTCTTTTATGATTTGAGGCATTATTTTTGGGATGACCCACACTTATATAAAGAAGGAGTTGATGGTATTATGCGAAGATGCATACCAGAATATGAGCAACAAGAAATATTGAGAAAATTCCATGGCAGCGCTTATGGAGGACATCATGCTGGAGATAGAACCGCACAAAAGGTTCTACAATCAGGTTTTTATTGGCCAACCCTCTTTAAAGATGCTAGAAGGTATGTTTTATCTTGCGATGAATGTCAAAGAGTTGGTAATATTTCTAGACGCAATGAAATGCCTATGAGCTACACTCTTGTTATTGAACTGTTTGATTGTTGGGGATTTGACTTTATGGGTCCTTTTCCTCCTTCAAAAGGCTATACCCACATACTTGTTGATGTTGATTATGTTACTAAATGGGTAGAAGCCATACCTACAAAGAGTGCCGATGGTGAGACTTCGTTAAAAATGCTTAAGGATGTAATTTTTCCTAGGTTTGGTGTGCCTAGATACCTTATGACTAACGAAGGTTCTCATTTTATTCATGACGGTTTTAGAAAAACTCTTGCTAAATATGATGTTAATCACAGGATTGCTTCTGCTTATCATCCCCAAACTAGTGGGCAGGTAGAGCTTTCAAATAGAGAGATCAAGTCTATCTTGCAGAAGACTGTTAATAGATCTTGGAAAAACTAGGCTAGCAAGTTAGACGATGCTTTATGGGCTTATAAAACTGCTTATAAGAACCCCATGGGCATGTCTCCTTATAAGATGGTTTACAGAAAAGCGTGTCACTTGCCTTTAGAATTATAACACAAAGCTTTTTGGGCAGTGAAAGAGCTTAATAGGGATTTTAAACTAGCCGGTAAGAAAAGGTTGTTAGATTTGAGTTCTCTAGATGAGTGGAGAAACGAAGCGTATGAGAATGCCAGACTTTTCAAAGAGAAAGTCAAGCAATGGCATGACAAGAGAATTCTTAAAAGAGAGTTTCATGTTGGTGAGAAAGTTCTATTGTATAGGTCTCGTCTCAGATTTTTTGCAGGAAAATTACTCTCTAAATGGGAAGGACCATATGTTATTGTTGAAGTGTACCGCTCAGGTACGATAAAGATTGCTTCATTGAAAGATGACACTACACAAGTGGTGAATGGGCAAAGACTCAAACATTATATTGCTGGAGATTCTTATAATGAAGATGTTGATGTTATTGAAATAGTTTCTCCAAAAGAATTCATCCAGGACAATTTGCAGGAACCTGCAGAGTTTGTTTTCGAATAGGTAACAGTTCTAGTCAGAAAAGTTTCACGTTGAACTTTTCCTTTAATATTTTTGTTGTTTTTACTAAATATGAAAAATCACGAGATGAAAACAGGCAGGAAAAGGAGTCCAGGTGCTCCTCACGCACAGGGGGCGCGGGCCCACCCCTGGCCGCGCCGCCCTAGTGTGAGAACACCTCGGAACTCATTTCCGTCCCGGTTTCCTCTTATGATTTTGCCTCGATGTATAATTTTCGCTTATATAATCCCCCGGAGTCCCCGAGGTCTATATATCATTTTCTCGTCGTGTTTTTGTTTCGAGCTGTTTTTGCCAGGGGATTGTTCTCTGCTTTGAGTTGCAATTTCTTCGTCCGGTCCATCTGAGGAGAACTCTCTTGCGGATATCATTAATCCGTACATGAGGGAGCTGAAGATGCATCCGAAGGAGTTGTCGCTCAAGGATGGGGAGTTGCAGATTAAAGATGCCCAAGTCCCTAAAGGAGAAGGAAGTCTCGAAGCCAGAATGGAAGCACTGGAACAAGAAATTTTTAAATACAAGAAGATGGCGGAACGCGAGGTGGACATCATCCATAGGATTAATCAAGAGCTTGTTACCAAGTACAAGAAGAAGACTACAGAACTCTGGAAGGACATCTTTTCGCTCCATGAGACCACTAACCAATTACAAGCACAACTCTATGACTTGCAGAACCAAAACTGTGAGTATGAAGCTAGATTTCAACAAATGAGTGCTGCTGCAAGTTTCAGGATATTGGAGACCAAGACATCCTTCCTTGATGGGGGACCTCTACTTTGGAAGTACGATGATGATAAAGACTCACCACCGCCGCCAAAGGAGTAATTTGTCATCGGTATTGGCATCCCCTTGGCTTGTTCCAAGCTTGGGGGAGTGCCGCGGTATCACATCATCACCTTTTACTCATTTACTTTTCAAGTAGAGTCATATCATGAATAGAGAAATTATCCTATAGAATAGTTTGCAGTTTGAAAGTATCCTCCTTAGTTGGTTATCTATGTATCCCTTGGTGTGAGCTGCGGTAATGAAATATTAATGTGAAGTTTTATTGTTTACTTTCCGCACACTTTATTTTAGTTTGCAATGTTTCTTATATGATTAGTCTTGTTGATTAGTATTGGTATCACTTTGGAAGCATGGGTAAATTAGGTTGGTTTTGGCAAACTTAGCTTGGTCAGTAGCAACATTACCTTGAGGTTTGAGTAGAAAAGAAGAAAGAAGTGCTTGTAGTTACATCACTTCAGTTTTCCTTCATGATTGGCTTATAAGCATTATTATTCTCAAAGTTAAAATCGTTGTACCTTCAAGGAAGTTTGCATGATTGTTCTTATTATATGTATGTTTGTTTGTTTCATGCAACTCTTATGCTTGCTACCCAGCCTTGCTAGCCAAAGACCTGTACTGAGAGGAAATACTTCTCGTGCATCCAATTCCTAAAAACCAAGTTACTTCCAACGAGTCCACTATAAATCCCTATGCATGGTATTTCAAGCCGTTCCAAGTAAATTTTCATGTGCTACCTTTCAAAAACTTTCAAACACTTCTCATTTTGTGCCACTGTTTTTAGCTCATGAGGACATAGTGGATGGGTTTGTTATCTTCCATACTAAATTAAGTACCCCTCGACTAGGCAGCTTCATCTGCTCGTCACTAATTTTGTAAGGGAGCTGGTCAGACCATTATAATCTCAAAAAGAAAAGAAAAAGGCACTCCTCCATGGTATGTGAAAGTTGGTCGGCACCCGATGGAATCGATTAGCCATGGTTTGAGAAAGGAAAAGGTGGGGAGGAGTGCCAAGCTATAAAAGAGCACCAATGTGCCAATTAATCAAACATCTCGGAACCGCTCTCACTTCTTTAGTATGGAAGATATCAAGAACTCCATTGCTAGTCGTTGACAAAAGCAACCACCTCTCAAAACAATTTTTACCTCTGTTTTACAAATGAAAAGCTCTAGCACATGTTTGATCCCTGCTTCCCTATGCGAAGGGCCTGTCTTTTACTTTCATGTTGAGTCAACCTATTTCCTTCTATCTCAAGCAAGCATTTGAGTTGTTATGTTTCACTCATCCATATGTTGATCCGTTTAATCATGTTTACTAACTTCTTTTGTTAGTACAATGCTTTTTTCTGAAGGAATATATCTTTGAAAGCTTTCTATGAATGCAAAAAGTTTGTTTCGTTGAGCATATGGTTTTTGCTATATTAGCTCTATTTTAAAAAGTGCTCCATTCAAAGGCTAGTATAGTTTGTTTATTGTTCTCTGACCAAGAACTAAGGTTTGCCACCACCAATTATAGTTTACTTTGTGCATCTTTATATGTGATTCCCTTTACTTATATAAAGGGAAGTTGCTGTCCATTATAACTTGTGCCTTGGTGAATGTGATGCTTCTTGTCCGTATTTTGATTATCGACACTTCACTCCATAAACATGTGGTCATGTTTACCGAGTTTAGTTTTCGCTTGGGGACAAGCAAGGTCTAAGCTTGGGGGGGTTGATACGTCCATTTTGCATCACTATTTTGTATCATAATTTATTGTTATTCATTGATATATTTCATATTTAGAGATGATACTTATGTTGTTTCCTCTTTTTTTACATGTTTGATGATCGTTGGAGGATTTGCTGCCAGAGTCAGAATTCGGCTGGAAAAGGACAGTCAAGACACCATATTTCGGAAGATCGGGAAAATTCTAGAAAAATACCAGAAAATTATATTTTGCCGAAAGACTCAGGAAGCCAGAAGGAGGAGTCGAGAGGAGCCAGGGGGTAGGCTCACACATAGGGGGCGCTGCCTGGCCCCTGGCCGCGCCGGCCTAGTGTGAGGCCACCCTGGCCCACTTCAGGTCTCTCCCCTTTGCGTACTTGATCGTCCCTGAAAACCTAAGTCAGGTGGGGGCTCAGAGATAGACACCGCCGCCTCTGCGGGGCGGAAAACACCAGAGAGAGAAAAGCTCTCCGGCAGAGAGAAATCTGCCAGGGAAATTCCTTCCCGGAGAGGAGAGATCATCGCCATCGTCATTACCATCGCACCAGACTTCATCGAGATCATCATCATCATCATCTCCATCACCAACACCTTCATCTCCACCATCACCTCGCCATCCCGCTGTAACATCTTGAGTTGAATCTTGTTAAATTCTTAGGGGAAACTTTCCCGGTGTTGATTACTCTTGTGGTTGATGCTATTGAGTGGAACCGTTGAATTAAGGTTTATGTTCAGATTGTTATTTACCATTATTTCACCTCTGATCATGATCCATATGATGTCTTGTGAGTAGTTTGTTTAGTTCTTGAGGACATGGGAGAAGTCAAGTCGTTAGTAGTGGAATTATGTTGAGTAATATTTAATGGTTTGATATTTATTTGTTGTGGTGCTATTTCACTAGTGGTGTCATGTGAACGTCGACTACATGATACTACACCATTTATGGGACTAGTGAGATGCATTGTGTATTTGGCTACCAATTATGGGGTTGCTGGAGTTATAGAAACCTAAACCTCCGTTGGGAAACCATTGCACCAAGTAGCAAAGGATCTTAGAGTTTAAGGCTGTGGTTAGATTTATCTTAATTACTTTCTTATATTTGCGGATGCTTGCAAGGGGTATAATCACAAGTGTGTATTTATCCTAGTAAGGGTAGTGCGCTAGCACAGGTTCACCCCCATAACACTTATCAAACCAATAAAGATTATTTAGCGGTATGAAGCGAAAGCACTTGACAGAAACTCCCATGTGTTCTCGAGAACGTTTGGTCATCATAAGTTACACAACCGGCTTGTCCTTTGCTAAAGAAAGGATTGGGCCACTTGCTGCAATTATTA
This sequence comes from Dactylis glomerata, assembly GCA_007115705.1. Taxonomy (NCBI): domain Eukaryota; kingdom Viridiplantae; phylum Streptophyta; class Magnoliopsida; order Poales; family Poaceae; genus Dactylis; species Dactylis glomerata. The sequence continues at coordinate 798,071 of QXEO01001791.1, forward strand.
CTACTGTCTTTTATTTACTTATACTCTATTTACTTGCATTACCAAATACCCCTGAAAACCCGTTTGCTAGTATTTACAGTGAATCCTTGATCAAAACCACTTGTCAACACCTTCTGCTCCTCGTTGGGTTCGACACTCTTATTTATCGAAAGTACAATGATACACCCCCTATACTTGTGGGTCATTGATGTCTGGCACGTAGTTGATGATGATTATGGCCAAGCAGTTGGGAAACTCCAAGCAGAAAGTATGATGAGCACAGCAGCAAGTCTTTTCCCTCAGTAAGAAACCAAGGTTTATCGATCAGGAGAAGAGCAGACAGTACGACTGAAGGTGATGCTTGCAAGCTTCGCGACAGCTCCGGACAATTTATAGGGCGCCTCGTCCAAGCTTTGCTTTGCGAGCAGCAACGTGGAACCTGCACACACAACCAAGTACTTTGTTCCCAACTTACGATGAGGTTGTCAATCTCACCGGTTTGCTTGAAACAAAGGGTATGAGCGTATCGAGTGGAAAATAGTAGAAGTATGCGAGTAAAGTAAATAGGGCGAGTAAAGTAAACAGGTGATAGCAATATGATGGAAATAGGACCGGGGTCCACAGTTCACTAGTGCTGTCTCTCCATAAGATAAATAACACATGCTGGGTAAACAAATTACAGTTGGGCAATTGATAGAATAAAGAGACCGTGATATGTCAAGAAGATCACTATGCGATTTACTCTCGGCATTACAACAAAATACATTGACCGCCATCCAACTGCATCTATGACTAATAATCCACTCACGGGGATATCGTCCGAACACCCCATGAGTATTAAGTTGCGAACAACAGATAATTGCATTAAGCAAAGTGTGTAATGTAAACAAAACATATGCCCTTGAGCATATGAATGTTGTTTTCTCGCTAGTAGCAACAGCACATCTACAACCTTAGAGGTTTTTGTCACTCCCCCAGATTAAATAGAGGCATGAACCCACTATCGAGCATAAATACCCCCTCTTGGATTCACTAGCAACTACTCGGCCAATATAGCTAGTAACAACGGAGAACATGCAAGATCATAAACAATGCTTCATCCAGAGCATTGGTGGCAAAGGTATTCCGGCATGGCTTCTATTGGCCGACGGCACTGCAAGAGGCAGAAGATTTGGTCCGGAAATGCAATGGGTGTCAAAGATATGCCCACCAGATTCATCAGCCGGCATCTGCATTGAAGACTATCCTGATAACCTGGCCCTTTGCTGTTTGGGGCCTGGATATGGTCGGGGATTTTAAGCTGGCAAGAGGAAAGATGACCCATATCCTGGTCATGGTGGACAAGTTCACCAAATGGATTGAAGTAAAGCCCATAAGCAAGTGTGATGGTCACACTGCAGTAAAATTCTTAAAAGATATAATCCTGAGATATGGTGTTCCCCATGGCATCATCACTGACAATGGGTCGAACTTCGCCCAAGGGCCATTTGCTAGATTTTGTGAGGAGGTGGGAATCCGGCTGGACATTGCGTCGGTCGCTCACCCTTGTACCAATGGCCAAGTAGAGAGGTCAAATGGACTAGTGTTATCTGGCATAAAGCCCCGGCTGATAGAGCCACTGGAGAAAACTCCGGGATGTTGGCTAGATGAGCTGCCAGCAGTGCTTTGGAGTTTAAGAACAACTCCGAATAGGTCAACAGGCTACACACCATTTTTCCTCGTGTATGGAGCAGAAGCGGTGCTTCCAACAGATGTAATACATGATGCACCAAGAGTGGTGCTATATACTGAGGAAGAGGCTAAAGAAGCCAGGGAAAATGATGTTGATCTGCTAGAGGAAGCAAGGGAAATAACTCTGTCAAGAACAGCAGTGTATCAACAAAACCTCAGACGCTATCATGCGCAGAAGGTAAATCCAAGGAGATTCCAAGAGGGAGATCTAGTACTCCGGCTAAAGCAAGGAACAGAGGGCCGGCATAAGTTGACTCCTCCATGGGAGGGGCCATTCATTGTGAGCAGAGCTCTGCACAATGATGCCTATTATCTTATAGATGCGCAGGCCCCCAAGAAGGATAAGGCGGACAGGTCCGGAGAAGAAACCAAGAGACCATGGAACATAGCTCTACTCCGCCCCTTTTACTCCTGAGCAGCGCAATGTATGTATTTCCATATTTTGCTTTGTGTGCCGGCTCCTTATGCCGGCACAAGGCTAATGAATAAAATGTCGGCATCCCGAAGAGATCGGGCACTGCCTCCGAGATATACCGTTGTTTATTTTTCAGTTTATGTTATATGCCGGCTGGCTTGATTTGAATATTTCCTATGTCGGCCTAGTAATGTGTCGGCACCAAAGGCCGCTCTTTGACTCAGCTGTTGTCTGAAAACCGGCGTCATGGCTAGCAAGAGTAGATGCCGGAGATTGCCTACACATGGAAAAACGGCTAAGGAAATGAATAGCAAGCGAACCGACATTTATGTTAGAGCTAAAGATAAAACTTGAAATGTCGAATGATTTGATGTCTAAGTTTCAAAGTTAAAGTACTATATGTTCAATAAAGCAACCTTGAGACTCATACATCGAAAGCCAAATAAGGTAGACAAGTAGCCAAGGTTGTGAAGTTGAGGAAACAGGAAAACATACTCGGTGACTTAGCCAAAGATGATCCGGCATTAATAACAAGCAAACCGAGATAAAACTTGTTCAGGTAGCAAACCAAAGGAAGTTAAACGTGTATCTTACAACTGCACCCGGCATACCGGGGATCTGATAAAACTTAAAGTTTTTGTGCTGCAAAGTCAAGGAGCAGGGGCAGAAGCAGGGCCGCCGGCTGGTGGAGCTGTAGCAGTGGAAATGTCGGCTTCAGGAGTGCCGGATCCAGCAGATGGAATGGAGCCATCACCTCCGCCCGGGACAGACGCCTGTTCCGGAGCATCAGTGTCGGCCTCTTCGGTTTCCCCTTCATCTTGGCTGGAGTCGGAACCCTCAGCATCAGCAGCATCCTTAGCGGCGTCTTCCGCTGTCTTCTCCGGCTCACGGATGTCCCGGACAAAGACGTCGGTGTCGACATAGTCCACATAGCTGTGGGCCAGTTCTCGCCGACGCCGGATGTGTTCCGGGTCCGTGGTCCAGATAGACCCTTCGCGCACAGTGCGCAAAGTCTCCAAGTCTACTTTCTCATACCAGGAGAGGAAGTAGCTGAGAGCTTCGTCAGCTCCTACCCTCGCGCCGGAATCCCGCCACTCCCGGAGGCGAACCTTGGCAAGCTGCAGATCATTGCCGAGATCAACGGGATCAGTGGGCGTCCTTTGTCCCGGCCAGAGGGCAGAGAATGCCTCCTGGGCACCATAAAAGAGTTCTTCTGTGTAAAGGGTCATGGCGTTCTTCCGGGATTGCAGGGCCAGCAACTGCTCCGACATGTCCTAGTTGGCCGAGTCAACCGGAACACCCCGGTTCTCCCGATCCAACTGCAGAGCCCTCTCAACGTCTTCGACGGAAGTGGGGAACATGTCTGAGAAAAAGAAATAATGTTAGCAAAAGGAGAATATGTCGGCATAGATGGTATGCCGGAAAGAGTTATGGAATGTCGGGCAGGATAAGGAGGAAAGGGATTTGAAGCTTACTGGCAAGGTCGGCATTAAGCTGGGCGACTGTAACCTCCCATTTGGTCGCCTGCTCCTTCAGGCTGGACAGTTCGGCATGAGCAGTGGAGGCATCAGTCTCGGAGACAACGAGCAAGTCCTGGGTTTTCTTCAGTAGGCCCTCCCTCTGCTCCTTCTCCTCCAGAAGTTCAGCAATCCGGCCTTTCAGCTGCTCTGTCTCGGCCTTGTGAGCGGCATCCCGATCGTCCAGTTGCTTGGCCACGTCCACTGAGGACATACAGTCCTGGTGGCGTGCCTCCAGTCCAGCCTTCTCATCTGCAAAAAGTATGAAGTTAAAAGGATTTGAAGATAAATAACAGTGGCAAAGATTAAAGGATTTGAAGTGCAAAATGCTAGTTGAAGATTAGCAGAATTCGGCATACCTGTCAGCTCCTTCACTCTCTTGACAAGCTCGGTGACTTGGGCTTCGGCACCAGCTGCGGAATGACGGAAAAGGGTTATGTGTCGGCATATTAAGGTGTGCCGGCAAAAGGTCTATGAAGAACAAAGGAGGAAGGGCGTCCGGCATATAGCGGTATGTCGGCGAGGATTACCTTTCTTGGACAGCTCCAGCCGAAGCTTGCTATGCTCGTCGGACAACTTCCGATGCTCGCATACCAAGTCATGAAACATGTCGGCCCGGGTGTTGTTCATGCGCTGCAAAAGTGTTGGGATTTGAAGTATCAGCAGAGAAATTTAGCATGCTAGTTAAGTGGAAGATTCTATCAAGTGATCATTCTTTTGAAGACCCGGCACAGGTGCTGCGCACCTATCCCGGCCCTCGGTGACTAGGATTTGAAGCTCGAATCGAGCTTATATCTCGGTCAAAAGGATTTGAACAATAATTAAGAGGTGAAATAGGTAAAGACCCGGCACTGGTGCTGCGCACCTATCCCGGCTCTCGGTGACTAGGATTTGAAGCTCGGGATGAGCTCCATATGTCGGCAAATAAGCCGAGAACGGCTAAGTTAAAAGAGTATTGGAAAATCCCGGATGTCCGTATCCCAGACAGCCGACATTTTCGGGGACTAGGGATATGTGTATAGATAGAGAGGACTTACGTTGGTGGCATAGGCCAGTTGGTGAAGTCTTTGCTAGAGGCTGAGAAGCTCGCAGGCAATCGGAATGGGCTTCGCGGCCAGGATGTCTGATGGTTTGCCAGTGGCCGAGGCTTCGGCCATCTTCTTGCTCCTGGAATCCGCGGTGTCCATGTTGCCGGCGTCATTCCACCTAACGCAGTGCTCCTTCAGAGACCCAAGGCTCTGGTCACTTTTCGTCTCCAGGGGGACGCGGCCCTCAAGTTTCGGCGTGTCGAAGAAGCTGGGCCGGTAGCCAGGCCGGGTTGCTGCCCTGCCAAGATGCAGGGCCAGAGCAGAGCTGGTCCGGGACACTGCCTTAGAAGGAGCAGTGGTGGCAGATGGTGTGCCAGACTTGGTCGGTTGAATCTTCAGTGTGCCGGACTTGGCCGGGGCAGAGATTTTGATCGGGATGGAGGTCTTGGCCGGCGCAGCGGTCTTGGCTGGTGCTGGAGTCTTGTCAACAGTCGGAGTCTTGGGCGCAGGTTGTTCCGGCGCGGCCGGTGCATCTTGGCCAGCAGGAGCAGGATCCGGAATAGTCCGGACTTCCGGCACTGCAGGGCCTTTGCCCTTGATGTCTGTGCCGGCGCTCTTGTTGCTTGCGCCGGCGTCTTCAGTTGTGCCGGCGTCGCTGGTGGGCGCGCCGAAGTCTGGTGCTTCTTGGTGGGCTCCTGTGTCCATGTGGACATCAGAAGCCGAAGGTTCTTGTTGAGCCCCCGAGTCCATATGGACGTCGGGGGCAGAGATATCTTGTTCCGGCGGAGGAACGTCCTTCGCCGGGGAGGTGGTCTTGTCAGGCGCAGGCGAAGATGCCGGCGCCGGGGAGGTCGTGTGACTAGCAGAGGGAATGTCGGAGGTGGCAGTTTCCGCCGGCTTAGTAACCTTGGGGCCGCCACTCGAGCCAGAAGCTTGTTCTGGCGCAAGAGGAGCACTGAAAGAGAGAAAAACACCAAGTTAGAAAGCTGGGCGAGAGATATGTCGGAAATGAAAGAAGGAAAAGAGACTTACCCCGAGGCAACAGGCCTCTGTTTCTTCAGTATGGGCACGCCAACCTTCTGCCTCTTCTGTGGCTGAGGAGTGTCAGGCTGGGGCATCACACCTCGCTTCCGGCCAGCACGTCCGCCGGTGGAAGGAGGTCCCTGGTTCAGAGGAGCGGCGTCGACAACCATGTCGTCCGGGATAGCTGAGGACGGCATGGGAAAGGCGTAAGCAATAGGTGTTTCTGGAAAGGCATATGCAAGTGGCATCGGGTCATAGTACATCAGGATCTCCTCGTCAGAATCAATCTCACTCCGGTCTTGAGTATAATGCCGGGATGAAGAGGCCTTACCCACGGCAGCTGCAGCATGGGTGTTCCGGGGTAACTTGTCCCAGTGATCTGGATCTTCAACATCCGCAACAGTGCGGTCCACCGCGATCTTGATCCGGGAGTTCTCCATGGCTTGGAAGCTGAACTTCTGCATAATGCAAAGTAAATGGTCAGAAGCAAAGAAATATGCCGGTGCAAGAGTATGTCGGATCAAGCATTACAAGTATGTCGGTAAATAGACATGTGTCGGCTTAAGATATTATATATCGGACAGGAGGTTTTACCGTTGGGGCAGGCCTATCCCGGCTATATGGTTCTAGCCCCCAGGCAAAGGTGGCCTAAGAGGACTTGCAGACGTCCTTGATCCGCCGCAGAATGTCGGTCGGAGTCAGCTCATGTGTGGAATGCCGGGTAGGGTCCATGGGCCCACTCATCTGGCAGATCTTATGCGACCGGCGCTGCAGAGGGGAGACGCGCCGGCTTATAAAGCAGGCCACCAGGTCTTGAGGAGTAAGGCCGGCATCCCGGAGCTCGCCCTTAACCCGGTGGAGCGCGTTCACCGGCAGCACCGAGTTCTTCGGGTTGTAGGTCCAATTCTTCATCGCCAAGGGTGGCTCGTCCACAAATGGCGGCAGGTTGAGCAGATCCGCGTCGGTGGTGTTCTTGACGTAGAAGAAGCTTTTCTGCCACTTCTTGCAAGATTCCAGGAGTTCCACCTTGGGGAAGTCCGAGCCCTTCCGGGACATGATGGTGGCCGCGCCACAAAGGGTCATTGGGCGGTCCTTCTTTTCCTGGGCCGTCTCCGGCGGGTCGTCCTTGCTCCGGGGCGGCTCCTGGACGACTTGTTTCCGGAGCTGAAAGTACTTCGCCCAGCCTTGGGAGAGGGGCTCTATGCCGGCGTAGCCTTCGCAGAATGCGGCGAAGGCTGAGAGAATCATCACCGCGTTCGCCGGGATGTGGTGAGGCTGCAGGTCATAGGTGTCGAGGACGTCCCGGAAGAAGTCCGATGCCGGCAGGCCGAAACCCCGCTCAAAGTGGGCGATGAAGACGACTCGTTCGCCGGGCTCAGGTGCTAGCGCAGTTTCTCCTGCCGGAAGCCGGCATGCAACGCCCTCTGGCACTCTCCTGGTGGAGGTGACCCAGGATATGTCGGCCGGGGTAACCTCCGACTCCTCCCAGCCGGAGCGTCCTTGGACCCGGGCCGAGTTATCTTCCTCTGAGGCCGAGGTACCGGTCATGCTTGAGGAAGCCATCGGGATGGCCGGAACAAGGCGTGAAAGCCGGAGTCCCGTGATGTTAATCCTATCAAACCAGAGAAAAGAGGGAGGTTAGTCTCTCCGGCATACCGCTCTCACCAATGTTAGCAGAAACAAAAGATCTACCGAGGCAGTTAAAATCAGAGACAAACAAGGGTAAAACTTCTGAGGAAGAACACCTGCGAATTGCTAATAAGCGTTGCTAGCAATGCTAGTCGATTCAAAGGGATAAGAAGCAGAGGAACTGCGGCAGATCTGTGCGAGTATGTTTACCAAGGGGAGGCTATAGAGAAGCAGGAGGGATGAAGAACAGGAACAGAGAAAGAAGAACTCACTGAAGCTCGGACGGCGGCGATGGAGCGGCGGCGAGCGTGCAGAGGTAGATCCGATCCTGCAGCAATGTCGCAGAGAGGAGCGGCGGCGTCGTCGACGATGGTGCCGGACGTCGGCAAGCGGAGGCGCCGGCGTGCAGGTGGGCGACGGCGGCGGCTTTCCTTCTCAGTTCCTCGGTCCGGCGGTGAAGCGCAAGGGGCAGAGGAACGGAGGAAGAAGAAGGCACTGTGGGGTAAAAAGATGAGTTTACCCCCGCCGCCCTATTTATATGCCCGCCAGGTAAGGGTCGTGGGGATGATCGTGCTCCACTACCCCGACCGTTTCTACGGTACATCGCCACGTGGTGGCACGGAGTGGGGCGGCGGCTATTGTAACCATGCCACGACGCAATGATGGCAAGGAGTAACTGCGCTGTGAACCGTCACATCGTGTAACCGTTCGAGGTGGCAGGGCAGTTGCAAGTTTTGATGCAAACTGCCAGGCTTGGCTTCTCGAGGAAGGCTCGTCTATATGTCGGCATAGCTGCCCGAAGAGTAAGTTTCGTCCGGAATACCCTCAGGGCTGGCCGGAATAACATTTGGAGAAGGAACAGTGGCCGGGATATGTGTGGATGTCCCGGCATATAATCCGATCGTCGGGATATACCGGAGAACCGGGGAATAATGAAAAGAGGATATGTTGAACCTGTCAAGGCTCCACAGTTATGACTGGGGAACCTCGGCAGCTTCGGGGACTAGTGTCGGGGGGATGACCCCCGGTAGGGTCAAGAGACTAGAAAGATACAAGGGTGTGATTGACTTTATGCCGGTTGACCAAGGAAGGGTCTGACCGGGATATAAGGGCATAGGCCGGGTTATATGAATATCCCGGCTGGTATGTGGATATGCCGGATTGGCCGGGATACTAACTGAGGAGTGCCGGCATATATTCAGATATGCCGGCCTATCTATTTTGATGTGTTGTGCAGGAACAGGGAGGCCGGATTACCCGACCTTCATAGGTCGTTGGTCCGGCATATAGGTCCGGGATATGGCCAACGGTCATATCCGGGATACAGAAGTCAGCTAAGATGTCATGTCCCTACAATCAAGGAGAGGCTCTGCCAAGCATGGAGAAGGATCAGGATGACAGGGTGCACAGTGGTGGTCTACCTACCCACACTGTGCACAAGTACAGCCCTTACCTCACCGAGGTAAGGTCACAGTGCAAGAAGTACAAGGTACAGGGATATGGAGTCCCATCGAGAGCAATCAGGGAGAAAGTCAAGGGTCTCTGCCTTCGACAGCAAGTCCTGTTTGGAGTGTAGTCCGTGTCTTGAGGTCTCTTGTGACCGTTGTAACCCTGGCTACCACTATATAAGGTGGCACAGGGAGCCCTAGAAAAGGGTTGGTCACTCTGTGTTCCTACACTTAGCAGTTCGTCTTCCTTCTCTAGCAGAGAGCTTGGAAGCACCATTGTTGTGTATTCCATCGATCCAAATATACAACCAGTAGAGCAGGAGTAGGGGTGTTATCTCCTTACGAGAGCCCCGAACCTGGGTAGATCTGTGTTCCTTTCTGTCGTGCTTTTTAGCTCGTTCCCCTCTCCTGAATCCTCCAGCATCTAGTTCGGCCCCCATTTAAGCCATCCTATGGCATATGTTGTTTCACCACGACGACATAAACAAAATAGAACACACATCAATTATGTCTACAATGCAGGATGCCAAAGCGTGATGGTAAGATCCCCCTACTCTGGCTAAGCGTCCTATTTTATTTCATGGAACTATATCTTGTTTGACAATTTGCCACTATATGTTTGAATACAACTATTATCTGACTTTCTTATCTACAATTCTTTGGTATCTAGGTGTACATACTAAAAATTGGTGCTGTCCAGCGATGTTATTTGAAGAACTGAAATCGGTGGAGGTGGGCTCTGCTTTTCTTCATTGCTTCTGCTTGCTTTGCTTGGCCTCTTGCTGCTTGCCTGCTTTGCTTCATTGTTGTTGCCAGTTCAGCTGATTGCTACTGCTAATACTAACACAGTACAAAGAGCAAAATAACATCACTCTAAGTCTAATAAATTTCTTTGGTTACCTGCCAAATAAATAGTCTAAGAAATTGCTTTGTTTGCTAAATTGATTCCCCTCATTGACCGATGGTTTGTAATTTTACAATCTTAACTAATTAACATTTTTTGTGATTGTCTCAATTGATTTAGATGTGTATTTTTTGTTGGCTGGCAGAATATTTAAATCAAACATTGATCTATGAAGGAATTCATGCTCACAGTTTTGTGTCTATACATTTATCTGTTACTCCATGTGTTAGATTCTTATGAGTTGATCTGGCTCTCATGTATGCTTAAAAAAGGAAAGGGGAGGAGAACAGAACCTCTTTGGGGCTTCTGAACCAAATGTCAACCATACATAAAAATTAAATATGAGATGACAATTAGTTACCTCACCAAATGCACCAAGATTAGGGAAGGAGATCATAAGACAGTCTACATGCAGAAGTACTGTTTATACACAACAGACATTTAACTAGAGGATGCACAGTCTTAACCTTAATTCTTTTTGTTATAGCCAAATGTTATACCAATAAATATACGTAGGTACTCTTGCTGTGCCAAACTTGATAGCACATTTTTCATAATTGTACATTTTTCTGTGAAGGTGCTTAGGAGGAGCTTCTGTTCACATCATGTAATGTGCTATTTCTATAATGAACTATAACTAAGATAGAGGTATCCTTCTGTAGATTGAATAGCTTATGAAACAATTTATTGATAGGTTGGTATATCAATGGTAATGATACATAACGCACCTCCATGGCCAGACGTTTAGATTTGATCTTCTTGGTACAGATTTACACATTTCTGCACCCGAAGGTAACTGAATGTGCAAGCCTTATAATTCTGGATATTTATGCACTGCTCAACTTTGTAGTACTAATAATTAATTTTCGTGTATTTAAGATGATTGTCAGTGCTATAGGAAGTCAACATCTGATATTTTTGGTTTCCTTGTAAAACTATTTTAGATAAAAAACTGAATGACCCGATATACTCCCTCTGACCATTAATACTTATCTTTACATAGATGTATCAAGACACTAAAATATGTCTAGATACGTCCATAGAAAGATAGGTATTAGTGGTCGGAGGGAGTAATATTTTTCCAGGACCAGATTTTGGAAATTTTGCTAAACGTGTGCATGAGGTATTTTTTCTAGGTTGGGATATCGAAGGAGAGGGTGCACATGGTGGCCGAGGGGGGAAGGAGCAAAATATGGAGCATGGTTCATGGTTGAGATTTGGAAATGAGATACTATGATCCAACAATCTAGCTGTTAATAGTTATGATATCCAGTTGACTCCCAAGGCTTGTATGTTAGTGGATGATGCTCAGGTACCACACATTGAAATGTTACTCTCTTTTTTTGGGGAAAATGTTCGACCTGTTGTATACCATTGTAGCTATTTGAATTAAATATGTGATGCAATTCATCGTGTGGCTTTGTTTGAACTAAAAAAAATCATGTATATTTCTTTGGGTTTTAGAGGGCGTGACATTTGACCGTGAAGCAGGATAGAGAGGAGGAATATAACACTTCTCTTCCTCTTGTGCGAGGGTAAAAAAAGCGTTAGATAAAAGTAATGGTCGATAATAACCGTGGCAACGCACGGGCATTCAACTAGTTTTAATTAAAACTAACAAGCAAAAATATTTGCAAAGTTTGAAATTGTTTTAATTCCTGTTTGCAAACCTTTCCAAGCCCGTCTCTTCTTTTTCCCTTAAAAAAATGCCGCAAGAAAAGAGAAGAGGGAGTTCCAATCTGAAGAAAAATGGAGGAAGAAAAGAAGTCCAGCACCTAATCCTATCCTACACCGCCCACTAAATTTCGGCCCATCTAACTACATCTTACCTCTGTTATCTTCTTCTTCAACATGTACGGCATGCATCTGAGCGGTGCCACGTCGAAGACCTGGTGATGGGACGGACGATGTACTCTCTTTTCCGTCCTATAAATCCCCTAGCCCTACAAACCCTAGCTCCTACTCCCCTAGCGCCGCCGCCAGCCCGTGTTTCTCGCGTGTATGTCCGCTCTCGAGCTCGTCTCTGCAAGCCCCAAACGTCTTCGACGACCACCGCGCTCCCCTCGCTCCGGTACACCGGCGGCCTCCATTCTTGTCCTCTACTCCACGTTTCGGTCATCTCGTCAAGCCCCGTTGCACGCCACTCCCCTTCAAGCAACGGTGCTGAGCGCCACCATTTGCAGCCTCTTCATCGTCTCCGCAAGCTGCTCTCAGCTCCGTCAAGCACGCTGCCGTTGTTTCGTCGTCCGGCTTCCCCGTCTTCTCTGACTCCCTCTACCGCGATTCTCGTAAGCAGCTGCTTCTCCCGGTGTTCTACTCCTTCTCTCTCCCTCCATCTACTGCTCTTCTGGCGTTGACCGCCGTGCCCCCTGCGCAGGTCCTCGCTGTCCGCAGGCCTCTGGTGCTGCTTCGCCCCGAGTTCGCTCCCTTTTGTTTCGTGCTGAAGCCCAGCGTCGAGCGCGCCCTTCCTCTGCTTTGCTGACGCCTCCCTCCCCTGGATTCTATCGCCGTGCTATGCTCTTCCTCTCCGTTCGTCGCCAAGCTCTGCTCCAGAGCCTCGCTGCGGTCCCTGTACCTGTCCGCTGCGTCTTCTGAATCCATGGCGCGGTCTTCGTATGGTTAAAGAGGTCGGCGCTCCTATTTTGAAAAGATCCGTTCGTAGCCCGGTTGGCTTGATCCCTGTCAATCCACGGTGAGATCTCAGGTTCGAATCTCGTCAGAGGCAAATACCAACCTTTTTGATTCCTTGTTCCAATACTGACAGGTGGGCCCTAGCCGTCAGCCTCATCCGATGCCACCTCAGCAGTCTCCCTCAGTCAATGCGCAGTCAGCTCCCCCCGGACCGGCTTGTCAGCTGCTGGGGCTATATGTCTCTAGGTGAGAGAAACGTCCAGCTGTTTTCTGTTTTTAGAAAAATCCCTGAATATGTTCAAATCTTGCTAAACTCATATCTTTCAAACTATAACTCGGAATAAAAAGTATTTTATATGAAAATTGATCAAAAAATGTGTAGAATTTGAATATGACATCCATAAACTTGTTTGCATCTTGCATCATGTAGTGACGTGGTAATTTGCATCTAACTTAATTAATAACATATGGAGTAATTGTGAATTGCCAATTATGGTTTCACCACTTCCATTTAATTTTGTGCAGCTCACCCATGTCTTGTCTTTGCCATGCTAATAAATAATAATTAAATTGCCTTGTAGTAAAACAACTTCAACCATATGTATGTGTGCCAGGGTTCCGATTCCGCTTAATTTTGTTAAGTTGCATTGCATCATAATTGCCATGTCATGCATGCATTCACATGATCATGTCGATTCTTTTGCCATTGTAGTAAGTGTTGCATCTGTTGTTTGTTGTAGCAATTTGCTTCTCGGATAGGCCGATTCGTGGTGATGTGAGCAACGACAAGTTCTTCGGAAGTTTCTCCGACAATCTTTTCAGGCGAGCCCTTTTCTCTCTACCCGTTTAACACTTTTGCTCTCGCTAGCTCTATATTCTAGCCTTGTGTCGCGATTCTTTGTTCGAGTCACGTGTCCTATCCACCTGTTTATCCAAACAAAAGCCATAGAACCTTCCATACATCCTATTACCCGTGTGCTTGTTGTTCGAGTTGGCCTTTCGAGTCGTAGGCATCTTTAGGTTGTTTCATGTCGTTTTACCTTATTGGGTTGGGAAGTTATCACATGCTCTACTTTATGGATATATGTTGTTGGATATATTCATGTCTTACTTTATTGTTAATAATTAAAATTGAATTAAGCAGAGGCATCGGTGAGTCATTTTGCCAGTTTTACGACGGCTCACTTGTGTCCCCTAGGACCCCGAGATCGCATGAACTGTTCTGAGACTGAGCGCTCTAACCAGGCGTGGGTACGTTTACGGGCCTTCCCTCAATCATTGCCAGAATCTACACACTTGTCCAGTGGCCACAACTAGTTTGAGGTTTTCCATTTGGGTTTTGCGTGCATGCAGCTCTTGTATCTTATGGTCCGCTTTACTTTGGGGGAAGCCATGGGTGCCTTGTAACCCCTTGTTATGTTTCTGCATGCACGTATAGGATGTGGTACGAGCATTTATCGCATGCTGAAGCAGGTCGTCTCCCGAGGGTGGAGCCGGGCCTCGAAAGCCATAGGCACAAAAAACTAGGTTCGTCTCGGAGATTCGACCAAACTCTTGATTCGGGTTAAACTTAGTTAGGTGGCTTACTGGACTTGTTTGTAGTGAAGGAGAGTGCGAGTCGTGACCTCCTGCCGGCACACCATCGGAAGTGTGCTAATCGTAGGCATCAAGGGGTGATCGTGAGTTTGGGTACATTTGGGCACCCCTGCAGGGTTCAATCTTTTTGAAAAGCCATGTCTGCGGTTATGGACGACTTGGAGCTGTACTACTCGATCATAGAATAACTTGCACCTGTTATTTCAATACTAATAAACTTGTGTAGTAAGTTAGCACAACTACAACAACAAACCTGCAATAAAACTTGGTAACTGTGTGAGTGCCTTTGATATTGCTTCTTCGTGTGGGTGCGATGAGGTGATTCATCGGTTGGGTTATGTTTGGTGCTAGTATCTAGTTGGTTACTTCTATGCGCTCTCTTATCTCAATCTATCTAGACAAAAGTTGTAGTGTGTCTCTGTAGTATGATTCTTTTGTTGCCGCTAAGTCCACCATATAGCCTGTAGGCGAGCACAGCTGAATTCCAGTCTCGCGAGTACGTGCCTCGGTACTCACCCTCATTTTTCTTCTTTTTCCTTTCTCTTTCTCCCTCCTTTTTCGGCAACCGATGGCCCAATCTTCACAGGTATGGGACCGACGACGTTAGCAAGGTTACCCTTCCAGCTTGGCCTGGGTAGGGTTTGGACGCCATCATTTATCTTCAGGCCTCTTAGGCCCATTTGTACTCTTGTCCGTACTCGGATACTATTTGCTTTATGTATGATTTGGATCTTTGTATATATATTTGGATATTTTGACTCATGGAGTCTTCATGGTAATATTATATATTCTTTTGTAGGTTCCTTCGTGAACTTGTGTAATGTTACTACCTTGATTCCACCCGCATCGCGTGCATCTTGCGATGTGCACGAGGCGCTTGGTGGTGCATTTCCAAAGCGATATCATGTAGATTGTGGCGTGATCGCTATAATCTGCAAGGTGCCGATTTTGGGGTGTCACAAGTGGTATCAGAGCCTAGGTTTTGTCGATACCCACGGGTCCAATCTGCCTGTAGGATAAACTTGTCAACAGACGTTGTTGAGTCTAGTGTCAAAACTATTTTACTAAAAATGAGTTGGATAGATCTAAGTAGTCTGCATTTTTCTCCTTATCTTTCTGCTTCTCTCCTCTTACCTTTGCGAGTTTTGAGTTCTCTTTCTCGCCTGGTTCTTTGAATTTTAGGTTCCCACGTGGGTGGACGATCTCTTGCCTTTATCCTAATAGGTTCAGAGGGATCTCGATGGAAGGTCATCGTCATCATGAGCATTCATCCCTTGTTGGTGGTGTCAAGAAGGAACCTCTTGTTAGTGGTGTCGTGGAGTTCGACATGGCGCAAGAAGAACTGATAGTTTACCCAACTCCTTCCCCCGCCTTATTGTGGATCTCGGGGCGAGATCCCTTGTTAGTGGTGTCGATTGTAACGACCCAGAAAATACCCCTATTAGATATTTGTTTGTTCTTTTTCTTTTTCGCGTCATTGTGATGTCATGCATCATCATGCATCTATAACCTTACATGTTTTTGTCAAGTCTACAATTATTTGGAATAGAATTCTATCTTATTTTGCTTGTATGGTTTTATAAAACCCTCCTCTCCTTTGCTTATTTTAATTAAAACTAACAAAGCAAAAATATTTGCAAAGTTTGAAATTGTTTTAATTCATGTTTGCAAACCTTTCCAAGCCCGTCTCTTCTTTTTCCCTTAAAAAAATGCTGCAAGAAAAGAGAAGAGGGAGTTCCAATCTGAAGAAAAATGGAGGAAGAAAAGAAGTCCAGCACCTAATCCTATCCTACACTGCCCACTAAATTTTGGCCCATCTAACTCCATCTTACCTCTGTTATCTTCTTCTTCAACATGTACGGCATGCATCTGAGCGGTGCCACGTCAAAGACCTGGTGATGGGACGGATGATGTACTCTCTTTCCCTTCCTATAAATCCCCTAGCCCTGCAAACCCTAGCTCCTACTCCCCTAGCGCCGCCGCCAGCCCGTGTTTCTCGCGTGTATGTCCGCTCTCGAGCTCGTCTCTGCAAGCCCCGAACATCATCGATGACCACCATGCTCCCCTCGCTCTGGTACACCGGTGGCCTCCGTTCTCGTCCTCTACTCCATGTTCTGGTCATCTCGTCAAGCCCCGCTGCACGCCGCTCCCCTTCAAGCAAAGGTGCTGAGCGCCACCATTTGCAGCCTCTTCATCGTCTCCGCAAGCTGCTCTCAACTCCGTCAAGCATGCTGTCGTCGTTTTGTCGTCCGGCTTCCCTGTCTTCTCTGACTCCCTCTACCGCGATTCTAGTAAGCAGCTGCTTCTCCCGGTGTTCTACTCCTTCTCTCTCTCTCCCTCCATCTACTGCTCTTCCAGCGTTGACCGTCGTGCCTCCTGCGTAGGTCCTCGTTGTTCGCAGGCCTCTGGTGCTGCTCCGCCCCGAGTTTGCTCCCTTTTGTTTCATGCTGAAGCCTAGCGTCGAGCGCGACCTTCCTCTGCTTTGTTGATGCCTCCCTCCCCTGGATTCTATCACCGTGCTATGCTCTTCCTCTCCGTTCGTCGCCAAGCTCTGCTCCCTAGCCTCACTGCGGTCCCTGTACCTGTCCGCTGCGTCTTCTGAATCCATGGCGTGGTCTTCATATGGTTAAAGAGGTCGGTGCTCCTATTTTGACAAGATCCATTCGTAGCCCGGTTGGCTTGATCCCTGTCAATCCACGGTGAGATCTCAGGTTGGAACCTCGTCAGGGGCAAATACCAACCTTTTTGATTCCTTGTTCCAATACTGACAGGTCGGCCCTAGCCGTCAGCCTCATCCGGTGCCACCTCAGCAGTCTCCCTCAGTCAACGCGCAGTCAGCTCCCCCTGGACCCGCTCGTCAGCTGCTGGGGCTATATGTCTCTCGGTGAGAGAAACGTCCAGCTGTTTTCTGTTTTCAGAAAAATCCCTGAATATGTTCAAATCTTGCTAAACTCATATCGTTCAAACCGTAACTCAGAATAAAAAGTATTTTATATGAAAATTGATCAGAAAAATGTGTAGAATTTGAATATGACATCCATAAACTTGTTTCCATCTTGAATCATGTAGTGATGTGGTAATTTGCATCTAACTTAATTAATAACATATGGAGTAATTGTGAATTGCCAATTATGGTTTCACCACTTCCATTTAATTTTGTGCAGCTCACCCATGTCTTGTCTTTGCCATGCTAATAAACAATTAAATTGCCTTGTAGTAAAACAACTTCAACCATATGTATGTGTGCCAGGGTTCCGATTCCGCTTAATTTTGTTAAGTTGCATTGCAACATAATTGCCATGTCATGCATGCATTCACATGATCATGCCGATTCGTTTGCCATAGTAGTAAGTGTTGCATCCGTTGTTTGTTGTAGCGATTTGCTTCTCGGATGTAATATCCCATGTTTCTAATAAAGTGTTTTGCATCATAAGCATCATCTAAATTTCACTCTGAAATTTTTGCATTTGAAACTAAAGTGGAAACCCTACAACTGACCCAAATCCAGAACTCTATTTGAATAATTGCAAGTGAGTTCAATTGTTTCAAAGTGTCAAAATAAAATTTGTTTACCTTCTACTAATTATCTGGGAAGCCCTGGTTGATTTTATAACCTTTTGAAAATAAGCTTGTATCACTAAACTATGCAAAAAGGGTGTTGTTTTGAAATGTTTTAGAAAACCCAAAAGCTAGGGGGCGAAGTGCAAAGTTTTCCCTTTGTCTTCTTCACTGAGACAGCCAGCACCTGCGTGTCCTGTGCAGGGCCGACGCCTCGCCACCTCCTGCTCGCCGCCTCCAAGCCGACATGACTCCCTGGAGAGGCTCCTGGACGCCACGACGCTGCCGTCCTTCTCTCTCTTTTTCTCTGGTTTGCTCTCTCTCCCGTGCACACGCCCGCAGTACCCGAGCTCGGCCGCCATGGCCGCCAATTCCGTGCCCCCCTGCTTATCTGACAAGCCCCGAAGCTCCGCCTCGCCATCATCTTGCTCCCAGCCGAAGGAATCGAGCCAGGCCGCTGATACCTCGCCAAAAACCGAGCTCCTCCGCCACCAAATTCATCGCCGCCGGCCATCCTCCAGCCAAACCGAGCCACCAGCAAACTCAGGGTGAGCCCCCGGTCCTCTTGGACCCTTTCCTCCTCCTCTTCTCAAGCCCTAGCGCCGCCACCCCTCTGGTCGCCGCTGTTACTGGCGCCAGAGAAGAAGGTCGGGCTGGGTCTTTGACCTAGCCGACATGATCAGCACGCCGGCTGAGGTGGCCTGGGCCCCTCTGTCAGCTTCAGAGGGTCAAAAGACCCGGGGTGAAAATGTCTACACGATTTATTACAACTAGTCATAAACCCGTGCACCTGCACGGCCTAGTTATTCAAATGGTATATCAAAAACTTTTAAAAATAAATTTATATGCACTTTTACAAATAAAAGTTTCTTATTTATTACCTGATATTTTTCCTACCCGTATATTGAGATGTCTACATTTTAATTAAACATGATAGAATTTTTACTACAACAAAGAAACTATAATTAACCAACATCTACCAAACACAGGAAATTAAAACCAAAACATTGGAATCGCATATATTTCCCAATAAGTTCATGTCACTTCTCTTATCGGTGTAAAAAGTCTTTGGTGTAGATTGTTGGAAACGAAATTACGCAGTTAACTGTTCACCTCCAGTATTATCTATTCCTTTGGTTCATCAATAGCGTGCTCCTCTAAACTACACTGTAGCAGGTGCAGTTTTTGTAAACAAAGGCAAAGTCATTGACAGATAGTACCTGGGTTCTACATTCAATTTTCGTTCTGTGGCATATCTGATCTACCACACCACCCTTCTTCAGCTCTCATAAGTAGGGTGTTATATAATTGAACGCAAATTATTTGGCGAATCAAATAGTAAAAGCTCTCAACCATGCGCACACAACAGTCAAAATTTTAAAGTTGTGCTCTGAAACTATGAGACTGGAGTTACTGGACAGAACTATAACATAGCATAGGAAATATTCATTGTGTATATCGATGTGGAAAGAAAGAGGACATATAATTAGTATTTACACCAAAAATAAGAAACATACCGGATTTTTATTCCATGCTTTGGATTACAGATATCGCAATTAGATCATTTAGCCTGCATACAAATATGCTCTACGTGCTGAAAAGTCACAACTAAACACATCTCTGATACAATTATACTTGTAGATGTAAACCCAAAATATAAATAAAAAATGCAGTACTATTAGAGAGCTATTCATAGCATGGCAGTGAGAAATTTCAATAATCATTAGGCCAATATAGACCGCTAATAACAAATAGTACCTCCTAAGATACGACTGTGTTAGCTAGCTGATTGTGATGCACTCACTAATTGAAAATATTGAGCAATAACACTAACAACTCCATGCAGACTTAACCGGGTAGTGGAAGACGTGATTGATATGCTGCTAACACCAGTCCAACACAGGTATAGTTTCTGGATTCACCGAGTGCATGTGAAGTATAGACAGCAGAGTTTAAGGGTACACTGATTCTTGCCTGGTGATAGGACGTTGAAAGCTGGACGTCATCGAGACACTGAACAGCTGCGCCATAGAGCCAGTCGACCACAGTTTTCCTCGCGCTCATACATCGTGTACAGAGGAGTAATGAGGCAGTAACAATACATCTCATATCCCTGCGTAGAGTACATGCATCATAAAACTTCATTGAACTGAATCAGGCAGCAATTTATGTTTTTGAGTGTGAATTTTCTAAGCGCTGCCTCAGTTGTATCCTCTATGTGAACTGTTAATAGGTGCATCAAGATCCGTGCTAGTCTTTTATTGTCATCTTAAATAACTTTTCTTTTTTTGTATCTCTCACTCTATATAATATTTGAATCTGAAACTTTGCAGGTCACTGAAACATTTGAGATAAAATATGGGAAAAATAGTTCGGGATTTTTATTCTACTATATATATACTTTTTAAAACAATTTTTGTGAATTTTAAATATTTGAAAATTTTAAATTTCACAAAAAAATCCGAACTATTTTTCTCACATTCTAGTTGTAATATTTTAGCGATCTGCAAAGTTTGAAATCTATATGTTACATAGTTTGAGAGATATAAAAAAGACAAATTCAAAAAAGTATGGGGGTGTAGGTGAGACCATGCTTAGACAAAACTTTCTCTTATGTTTTTATATCCTTCCGCTTCTTGATCCTCCTCTCCATCCTGTCACCAGCTATTAAACAATCATTAACCAATTAGGAATTTCACAGGAAAAATACGGAGAGAGGCATTCTCAAATCGAGATTGAACAATATCCAAGAAACATTACATAGTTCCCTCGGGTCCCAAAAAGATATCGGAGTTGTTTCTAAATTTAAATGTATCTAGACACTAAATGAAATTTAGATATGTTCAAATTTAGACAAATGTGAGACATTTTTTTTAAAGTCAGAGGGAGTATAAGATTAGTTCTATCTAAATCAATCAGACTCCTGTAGGGTGGTTCTCGCGATCGGTAGTGGAGCCAAATTGGACAGCTAACCCTTTGTTTGCACGCTAGTAGTGCAGTCACCATGAAGCATCACATCTCCAGAGTTGAACACCACACGAGTCCACACCGCATATGAAGCAGCTCTGGCATGTAACACAGCTACAGAGTCGACCACGATGCCAGGATGATCGTATATATGGAGGGTGAAGTGTCTCCTAAAATCTGCAACTTCGGCGAGATGGTTGTGTCGAGCAAGCTGGTGGGAAGATCGATCCGGATAACTTTTCCCACGGACGCAGGCTAGAAGGATCCTGCCCATGCATGCCTGTGCGTGAGCTACGTCTTCGGCGAGCATGCTCCGGTGGCTACATTCAATTAGCTCGACCTGCAGGTCCAACCTTTATAAACGTCAGATACATGGATGGATCAGATCTTCACCATAGCAGGTAGCAAAGTACCTATGTTGGATTCCACGGACCTCTGTTGAGCCAGTCTAGCTACGCATCTGATTTGGTAGAAAGAGGCAGAGACAGGATCATACCAGAAACCACCATAACTAAAAATTATTGTTCCATCAGCCGAATAGAGGGCCGGTGTCCAAAGCTGCTAATTTTTGCTAGATCGACGGATATCAGAAATAGTGCAACAACGAACTTTCCAGGAGGCCACGAGAAGGCTGATCGAGGCGACGTCTCTACCAGATGGAATTGATCTCGCCGGACACCGACCTGGATGATACGGCCTTGTGAATAGTCCACACGAAGGCTGATCAAGGCGACGATCGAACTCGATCTTGCCCAGCGGGCGGCGGCGGCCAGAAAGGAGTTATGATTAGATTTTTTTCTAGGAAGGATATATTTAGGAGCGACATAACGTGGTAGGAGAGCGGAAGCGCACCTGTAATCCAATGGTTGTAGATGAATCTATGGTAAATCGGATGGATATAATTTACTTTTCTCTAGAGTTAACGTGAGGCCTCGTACGGTGCCTCCAATTAGTAAATATAAGATTCCAAAAAAATTCAGAAAAATGCTAATACTTGTTTAATTCATAGAATATTCCCTGTTTATCAAAAAATTGTGTATTATATATCAAAATGTTCAGAAAAACATGCTCTACATTTCAGCGACAAAAGCATGCATTGTTAAGCAACTTTGAACCCAATATAAATTACAAGAACTAATTGAACCCCTTATGGCAAATTAGGGTTTGTCGGTTTACTTCTCTGAAGCAATCGAACCCCTTTCAACTTGTTCTTCGTATTTTTAGGGTTCAATTTCTACAATATGAACTTGTCATATCATCATGCTTGATTGCGCATCGATGCATTATTTGATTGTGTTGTTCCCTTTCTGGTGTTTCTTCCTCTCGGTAGAATCCGAGACCGCGACCGAGATCAACGCCGAAACTGATCAGATCAACTACATCGAAGAACAAGGCAAGCGTAAACCCTTTGATGCATTTCTAATCCTATGTTTTACAAATGCTTTGAGCCTCCACCATATCTGCATGTGTTCAACTGTCTTTTACCGAAACTTAGAGTAAACCTATTCTGATGCATGCCCTGCTATTGTCAACTATATATCCATGATCCATTTGCTCCTAGCATGACTAGGTTCTGCTTTTGCATCACCGGAAATTTACTATTCTATGCTTAGCCATGCTTAGCATTTACTGTTGCAATTCCGGTACTTGGGCTTGAAGCTTTATATGATTCTAGCATGATAGCTTGTCGTGGTAATTGTGGTGAATTGGTGAAACTTGACAATAGGCCTGGATGAGCCGCCACGCGGGTTGTGGTTGTTTGACTCATTCTCGCCGCCACGTGGAGGTATGGGACTCCCGTCGACTGAATAACTTTCTTAGACTTATCCATGAGCTACCTAGTTCGGGCTTTCCATTTGGCATATGCATTGAAAATGTTTTGGAAAGAGAAGGAGGTGCATCATACAGGAATGCAGCCGAGGTTGCTTGAGGCGGATTCCTCTGGTAAACCAACCTTGCCGTGCAACAAATGGTTCCACATTGGAGAATGGCCGTCTTGCGATGGCGGACTAAAACCTTTTGGCGTGGTTCATGGAATAGGTCGACGTGAGGTAAAGGTTGTAGGCGATCACCACTCCGCCAGCATCTCATGGAATGACGTGTTGTGGCTTATGGAGACGATCATCACGTGTGGGTAAAGTTGTGCACCCCTGCAGGGTTAAATCTTTTTGAAAAGCCATGTCCATGGTTATGGACGACTTGGAGATAGATACTAGATCATAGACAACTTGAACCTAATCGTAAAAGTGCCAACTTAAGAGTGAGACTCTGGATCACTTCCTCGAGGTCGAGGGGGTGATCGGAATGAGTGGGTTTTGAAAGTAATGATTCGGTGGATGCTCCATGGTTAAAAGAGTTTGCGAGATGCTCTCTTATCCCCTTTACAAATTTTGAGTAGTCCTCGCCTTATGTCGTTTTCACAAAGAAAACTTGCTTTCTGCAAAGAGCTACACAAAAAGACCTTGATGCCATCCATATAGTGTAGAAGGTCAGCTTGCTGAGTACACCCTCGTACTCACCCTTGTTTAATGTTGTTTTTCCATAGAAGAGACCGTCGCAGGCAACGAAGGTGGTTTCTATGCCGATATCAACTTCGACGACTAGTTTGGGGTTCCCAGGCAGCAGCCTGAGATCTACGGGTTGGGACGTCGCTTATGTTTAGGGCCTCTTAGGCCATTTGCTATCTTGTTATGTAGCATAACATAATTTGCTTTCCGTTGCTTGTTGTAATGTTGGTCAGTGACCTCTGTGTGTAATAAGTTGGATCTTTACTCTGTTAAGAGTTTGAACTACTACTTTGAGTCGTAGAGTCACTGTTGTGTTACCAGTTGTGGTTACCCATCTCGTGCATGATGCGTGTATGGATATAAAGTGCATGAGCGGGGTTTAAGGCTCTCAAGCTCTCTGTTATGCAGTCTTGGTTATGATTAGTTTCATGGTGCTTCGAGATGTGTAGAGCCGATGTTTAATTCCGGCCTACCTGCCGATGGTGTTCTGGCCTGGGACTGGTAACCCCAGTATCACTCGTTGCTAGCGTGACTAATACACATAACATCTCTATATAGCTTAGAACCCGGGGTCCGATAGCTTTGGTATCAGAGCAGGACTATCTGTAGGAAACCTTACCATTGGTCGAAGTTGAGTCTAGTGTTTGCGAAAACTATTTGAAAGACAAAATGAATTGAGAAAACTCTGACTAGGATTCTTTTTACTCCTTATCTGGTGTCGCTCTAATTCTAAGTCACCTTACCTTGATTTGATTGAAAAGGTTTACTTCCTCATCTGTTATTTCAAACCTCTAGGGTCTCAGGGTTTGGGTTCTCCTTTAGTACTCTGTGTCAGGTTGCATCAACTACTTTGAAGCATTGTCTCTCTATAATGCTTCAAATGTTTAGAATCCAATCAATCTTGTTTTCTATTAATCCCTTGTTAAGTAATGTATCGGACCTGACTTGGTGGTTTTGTATCATCCTGACATTCCATAGTTATGGTTTGTGAATCGGCTGGTTAGTGTATACGTCTTGTATGCTTTTCTACTACCAAGCTTGATTGGATGATATGCTTTGTACCACATGTCTTGTTTCTCATTTGAATTCCTTCACTGAATCCCTTTGGTGGTCCACTCTCCTGGGCTTACCTATCGGACTTCGATGGTTACCCATGGCGTTGTCATCAATATTGGGTATAATCTGTTCCCCACTTCTCTTATCGCCTTGAAGTCAACTGACATTGATGTCATCTTGGGCATGGATTGGCTGGCAAGACATCAAGCCATCATTGATTGTGTGGCCAGATCTATTGTCATGACCTCTCCTGCTGGCAGGACATTCATATACTGGTCTCCATCCTCAATACCACCCTCTGTGGTGTCTATGTCAGAAGCAAATTTCTATGCCATTGATGTCCTTCCACCTCTTGAAATACATGATGTATCGGTGGTATGTGACTTTCCAGATGTCTTCCCAGAGGAATTGCCTGGCATGCCACCTGATCGAGATGTGGAGTTTGTCATAGAGTTGGTTCCTGGAACCACACCTATTTCTAAAAGACCTTATCGCATGCCTCCTGAAGAGTTGGTTGAATTAAAGAAGCAAATCAAAGAGTTAGAAAACAAGGGCTTCATTCAACATAGTACTTCCTCTTGGGGTTGTCCCAGACTCTTTGTCAAGAAGAGGGATACCAATGTTCCACGATTAGTCATTGACTATCGTCCCTTGAATGCAGCAACAATCAAGAACAAATATCCTCTTCCTAGAATCATTGATCTCTTCGATCAGTTGAGCGGTGCAACCATCTTCTCCAAAATGGATTTAAGATCAGGTTATCACCAAATTAAAATCCGAGTTGAGGACATTCCAAAGACGGCGTTCACAACTTGTTATGGTCTTTACGAGTACACTGTCATGTCCTTTGGACTCACAAATGCTCCAGCCACATTTATGCGGCTCATGAACTCTGTGTTCATGGAGTATCTCGACAAGTTTGTCATGGTCTACATTGATGATATTCTAATCTACTCCAAGACCGAAGAAGAACATGCTGAACATCTATGTCTAGCTTTGATGAAACTTCGTGAACATCGGCTTTACGCCAAGTTCTCCAAATGTGAGTTCTGGTTGAACGAGCTCATCTTTCTTGGCCATGTGCTCTCTGCTAATGGCGTTGTGGTCATCCCTGATAAAGTTCAATCTGTTCTGGATTGGGTGACCCCTTCCTCAGTCAAGGATGTGCGGAGTTTTCTCGGGTTGGCAGGTTATTACCGCTGTTTCCTTGAGAATTTCTCCAAGATTGCCAAACCTATGACTGAACTTCTGAATAAAAATAAGAAGTTTGAGTGGTCGAAGAAAGCCGAAGAAGCTTTCCAGTTACTAAAAACTAAGCTGACTACTACTCCTGTGCTTGCCCTTTCGGACACGAGCAAGGAATTTGTTATCTATTGTGATGCCTCACTCCAAGGACTTGGTTGTGTGTTGATGCAAGATGGTCATGTGGTTGCTTATGCCTCTCGGCAATTAAAACCGCATGAACTCAATTATCCAACCCATGACTTGGAGCTTGCAGCGGTTGTACATGCCTTAAAGCAATGGCGGCATTACCTGCTTGGTAATCGTTGTGAGCTATATTCCGATCATCAAAGTCTAAAGTGTCTCTTTACCCAACCGGATCTGAATCTCAGACAGAGACGATGGTTGGAACTCATCAAAGATTATGATGTGGGTCTTAACTATCAACCTGGCAAAGCCAACATCGTGGCTGACGCGCTAAGTCGGAAGTCCTACTGCAATAATCTAATGCTTAAGCAAGCCCAACCTCCTCTTCATGAAGAGTTTGCACGGCTTAATCTTGAATTTGTTCCCTCTGGTTTCCTGTCAAACTTGGAAATCAAACCTTCCCTTGAAGAGCAAATTTAAGAGGCTCAAAAGCAAGATTCTGACATTACTTCGATCAAACAGAACATTGCTAGTGGGGATGCTAATTGTTTTTCTCTTGATCATCAAGATACCGTTTATTTCGGTAAACGTCTTGTTGTACCGAACCATTGAGACTTGAAAGAGCAAATCCTTAAGGAAGCTCATGAATCACAACTTTCCATCCATCCTGGAAGTACCAAGATGTATCAGCATCTTCGCCAAAGGTTTTGGTGGACTGGGATGAAGCGAGAAATCGCTCAGTATGTTGCTAAATGCGACATTTGTCGTCGTGTAAAAGCTGAACATCAAAGACCTGCTGGAGTTCTTCAACCATTATCTATTCCTGAGTGGAAATGGGATGAAATTGGCATGGATTTCATCACCGGATTTCCAAAAACTCAAAAGGGCAACAATGCAATATGGGTAGTTGTTGATCATCTATCCAAGGTTGCTCATTTCATTCCTATCCGCGAGGATATCACTGCTACTCAACTGGCAGAGCTTTATATTTCTCGGATAGTCACTCTTCACGGTGTTCCAAAGAAGATTATCTCCGACCGCGGAAGCCTTTTCACCTCCAGGTTCTGGAAAAGCTTTCAAGAAGCTATGGGAACACATATTTCCTTTAGCACTGCCTATCATCCTCAAACCGGAGGTCAAACTGAAAGAGTGAATCAAATTCTTGAGGACATGCTCCGAGCTTGTGCTATTTCTTTCGGGAAGAATTGGGAGAAGTGTCTTCCCTTCGCTGAATTCTCCTATAACAACAGCTTTCAATCCAGCTTGGGCATGGCACCTTTTGAAGCTCTATATGGAAGAAAATGTCGAACACCACTAAATTGGTCTGAAACCAGATAAAGACAATTCTTTGGACCGGACATGATCAAAGAAGCAGAAGATCAAGTTCGCATAATCCGAGAGCGTTTGAAAACTGCTCAGTCTCGTCAAAAGAGCTATTATGATAATCATCATCAAGACGTGAGCTATGAAATTGGCAAGAAAGCCTATCTTCGAGTCACACCTCTAAAAGGCGTTGATCGCTTTGGTATCAAAGGAAAATTGGCTCCTCGCTATGTTGGTCCTTTTCTATTCTCGCTAAGCGTGGAGAGCTTGCTTATTAGTTGGAACTTCCTTCAACATTTCCGGATGTACATGATGTATTCCACGTGTCTCAGCTCAAGCGATGTTTCAAAGATCCAGTTCGTGGAGTTGATCATACCACTCTTGATCTTCAGGAAGATCTCACCTATCATGAGTATCCTATTTCTATCCTTGATGAAGCTGAAAGAAAAACTCGAGGCCGAACTATCAAGTTCCTCAAAGTTCAATGGTCTCATCATTCTGAACAAGAAGCAACTTGGGAACGAGAGGATCGCCTTCGAGCCGAGTACCCTTCCTTTTTCTCTAGTTCTTAGGAATCTCGGGATGAGATTCTTGTAACGGTGGTAGACTTGTAACATCCCATGTTTCTAATAAAGTGTTTTGCATCATAAGCATCATCTAAATTTCACTCTGAAATTTTTGCATTTGAAACTAAAGTGGAAACCGTACAACTAACCCAAATCCAGAACTCTATTTGAATAATTGCAAGTGAGTTCAATTGTTTCAAAGTGTCAAAATAAAATTTGTTTACCTTCTACTAATTATCAGGGAAGCCCTGGTTGATTTTATAACCTTTTAAAAATAAGCTTGTATCACTAAACTATGCAAAAAGGGTGTTGTTTTGAAATGTTTTAGAAAACCCAAAAGCTAGGGGGCGAAGTGCAAAGTTTTCCCTTTGTCTTCTTCACTGAGATAGCCAGCACCTGCGTGTCCTGTGCAGGGCCGACGCCTCGCCACCTCCTGCTCGCTACCTCCAAGCCGACATGACTCCCTGGAGAGGCTCCTGGACGCCATGACGCTGCCGCCCTTCTCTCTCTTTTTCTCTAGTTTGCTCTCTCTCCCGTGCACACGCCCGCAGTACCTGAGCTCGACCGCCATGGCCGCCAATTTCGTGCCCCCCAGCTTATCTGACAAGCCCCGAAGCTCCGCCTTGCCGTCATCTTGCTCCTAGCCAAAAGAATCGAGCCAGGCCGCCTCCAAACGCCGCCGGCGCCGCCGATACCTCACCGGAAACTGAGCTCCTCCGCCACCAAATTCGTCGCCTCCGGCCATCCTCCGGCCAAACTGAGCCACCGGTGAACTCAGGGTGAGCCCCCGGTCCTCTTGGACCCTTTCCCCCTCCTCTTCTCAAGCCCTAGCGCCGCCACCCCTCTGGTCATCGCCGTTACTGGCGCTAGAGAAGAAGGTCGGGCTGGGTCTTTGACCTAGCCAACCTGATCAACATGCCGGCTGAGGTGGCCTGGGCCCCTCTATCAGCTTCAGAGGGTCAAAAGACCCGGGGTGAAAACGTCTACACGATTTATTACAATTCTAGAAAATTTCAGAAAAATGCTAATACTTGTTTAATTCATAGAATATTCCCTGTTTATCAGAAAATTGTGTATTATATATCAAAATGTTCAGAAAAACATGCTCTACATTTCAGCGGCAAAAGCATGCATTGTTAAGCAACTTTGAACCCTATATAAATTAGAAGAACTAATTGAACCCCTTATGGCAAATTAGGGTTTGTCGGTTTACTTCTCTGAAGCAACCGAACCCCTTTCAACTTGTTCTTCGTATTTTTAGGGTTCAATTTCTACAATATGAACTTGTCATATCATCATGCTTGATTGCGCATTG
The DNA here is from genome assembly GCA_007115705.1 of Dactylis glomerata. Lineage (NCBI taxonomy): Eukaryota > Viridiplantae > Streptophyta > Magnoliopsida > Poales > Poaceae > Dactylis > Dactylis glomerata. Next base: position 826,632 of record QXEO01001791.1, read on the forward strand.
ATGCATTATTTGATTGTGTTGTTCCCTTTCTGGTGTTTCTTCCTCTCGGTAGAATCTGAGACCGCGACCGAGATCAATGCCGAAACTGATCAGATCAACTACATCGAAGAACAAGGCAAGCATAAACCCTTTGATGCATTTCTAATCCTATGTTTTACAAATGCTTTGAGCCTCCACCATATCTGCATGCGTTCAACTGTTGTTTACCGAAACTTAGAGTAAACCTATCCTGATGCATGCCCTGCTATTGTCAACTATATATCCATAATCCATTTGCTCCTAGCATGACTAGGTTCTGCTTTTGCATCACCGGAAATTTACTATTCTATGCTTAGCCATGCTTAGCATTTACTGTTGCAATTCCGGTACTTGGGCTTGAAGCTTTATATGAATCTAGCATGATAGCTTGTCGTGGTAATTGTGGTGAATTGGTGAAACTTGACAATAGGCCTGGATGAGCCGCCACGCGGGTTGTGGTTGTTTGACTCATTCTCGCCGCCCTAGGACCCGAGTTCTTGTCTCTTGATCCAAAATGAGTGTACAACCGCATGTGGAGGTATGGGACTCCCGTCGACTGAATAACTTTCTTAGACTTATCCATGAGCTACCTAGTTCGGGATTTCCATTTGGCATATGCATTGAAAATGTTTTGGAAAGAGAAGGAGGTGCATCATACAGGAATTCAGCCGAGGTTGCTTGAGGCGGATTCCTCTGGTAAACCAACCTTGCCATGCAACAAATGGTTCCGCATCGGAGAATGGCCATCTTGCGATGGCGGACAAAAACCTTTTGGCGTGGCTCATGGAATAGGTCGACGTGAGGTAAAGGTTGTAGGCGATCACCACTCCGCCAGCGTCTCACGGAATGACGTGTTGTGGCTTATGGAGACGATCATCATGTGTGGGTAAAGTTGTGCATCCCTGCAGGGTTAAATCTTTTTGAAAAGCCGTGTGCATGGTTATGGACGACTTGGAGACAGATACTAGATCATAGACAACTTGAACCTAATCGTAAAAGTGCCAACTTAAGAGTGAGACTCTGGATCACTTCCTCGAGGTCGAGGGGGTGATCGGAATGATTGGGTTTTGAAAGTAATGATTCGGTGGATGCTCCATGATTAAAAGAGTTTGCGAGATGCTCTCTTATCCCCTTTACAAATTTTGAGTAGTCCTCGCCTTATGTCGTTTTCACAAAGAAAACTTGCTTTCTGCAAAGAGCTACACAAAAAGACCTTGATGCCATCCATATAGTGTAGAAGGTCAGCTTGCTGAGTACACCCTCATACTCACCCTTGTTTAATGTTGTTTTTCCACAGAAGAGACCATCGCAGGCAACAAAGGTGGTTTCTATGCCGATATCGACTTTGATGACTAGTTTGGGGTTCCCAGGCAGTAGCCTGAGATCTACGGGTTGGGACATCGCTTATGTTCAGGGCCTCTTAGGCCATTTGCTATCTTGTTATGTAGCATAACATAATTTGCTTTCCGTTGCTTGTTGTAATGTTGGTCAGTGACCTCTGTGTGTCATAAGTTGGATCTTTACTCTGTTAAGAGTTTGAACTACTACTTTGAGTCGTAGAGTCACTGTTGTGTTACCAGTTGTGGTTACCCATCTCGTGCATGATGTGTGTATGGATATAAAGTGCACAAGAGGGGTTTAAGGCTCTCGAGCTCTCTGTTATGCAGTCTTGGTTATGATTAGTTTCACGGCGCTTCAAGATGTGTAGAGCCGATGTTTAATTCCGGCCTACCTGCCGATGGTGTTCCGGCCTGGGACTAGTAACCCCAGTATCACTCATTGCTAGCGTGACTAATACACATAACACCTCTGTATAGCTTAGAACCCGGGGTCCGACAGCTTTGGTATCAGAGCAGGACTGTCTGTAGGAAACCTTACCATTGGTCGAAGTTGAGTCTAGTGTTTGCGAAAACTATTTGAAAGACAGAATGAATTGAGAAAACTCTGACTAGGATTCTTTTTACTCCTTATCTGGTGTCGCTCTAATTCTGAGTCACCTTACCTTGATTTGATTGAAAAGGTTTACTTCCTCATCTGTTATTTCAAACCTCTAGGATCTCGGGGTTTGGGTTCTCCTGTAGTACTCTGTGTCAGGTTGCATCAACTACTTTGAAGCATTGTCTCTCTATAATGCTTCAAATGTTTAGAATCCAATCAATCTTGTTTTCTGTTAATCCCTTGTTAAGTAATGTATCGGACATGACTTGGTGGTTTTGTGTCATCCTGACATTCCATAGTTATGGTTTGTGAATCGGCTGGTTAGTGTATACATCTTGTATGCTTTTCTACTACCAAGCTTGATTGGATGATATGCTTTGTACCACATGTATTGTTTCTCATTTGAATTCCTTCACTGAATCCCTTTGGTGGTCCACTCTCCTGGGCTTACCTATCGGACTTCGATGGTTACGCATGGTGTTGTCATCGATATTGGGTATAATCTGTTCCCCACTTCTCTTATCGCCTTGAAGTCAACTGACATTGATGTCATCTTGGGCATGGATTGGCTGGCAAGACATCAAGCCATCATTGATTGTGTGGCCAGATCTATTGTCATGACCTCTCCTGCTGGTAGGACATTCATATACTGGTCTCCATCATCAATACCACCCTCCGCGGTGTCTATGTCAGAAGCAAATTTCTATGCCATTGATGTCCTTCCACCTCTTGAAATACATGATGTACCGGTGGTATGTGACTTTCCAGATATCTTCCCAGAGGAATTGCCTGGCATGCCACCTGATCGAGATGTGGATTTTGTCATAGAGTTGGTTCCTGGAACCGCTCCTGTTTCTAAAAGACCTTATCGCATGCCTCCTGAAGAGTTGGTTGAATTAAAGAAGCAAATCGAAGAGTTAGAAAACAAGGGCTTCATTCAATATAGTACTTCCTCTTGGGGTTGTCCCAGACTCTTTGTCAAGAAGAGGGATACCAATGTTCCACGATTATTCATTGACTACCGTCCCTTGAATGCAGCAACAATCAAGAACAAATATCCTCTTCCTAGAATCATTGATCTCTTCGATCAGTTGAGCGGTGCAACCATCTTCTCCAGAATGGATTTAAGATCAGGTTATCACCAAATTAAAATCCGAGCTGAGGACATTCCAAAGACGGCGTTCACAACTCGTTATGGTCTTTACGAGTACACTGTCATGTCCTTTGGACTCACAAATGCTCCAGCCACATTTATGCGGCTCATGAACTCTGTGTTCATGGAGTATCTCGACAAGTTTGTCGTGGTCTACATTGATGATATTCTAATCTACTCCAAGACCGAAGAATAAAATGCTGAACATCTACGTCTAGCTTTGATGAAACTTCGTGAACATCGGCTTTACGCCAAGTTCTCCAAATGTGAGTTCTGGTTGAACGAGCTCATCTTTCTTGGCCATGTGCTCTCTGCTAATGGCGTTGTGGTCATCCCTGATAAAGTTCAATCTGTTCTGGATTGGGTGACCCCTTCCTCAGTCAAGGATGTGCGGAGTTTTCTCGGGTTGGCAGGTTATTACCGCCGTTTCATTGAGAATTTCTCCAAGATTGCCAAACCTATGACTGAACTTCTGAAGAAAAATAAGAAGTTTGAGTGGTCGAAGAAAGCCGAAGAAGCTTTCCAGTTACTAAAAACTAAGCTGACTACTACTCCTGTGCTTGCCCTTCCGGACACGAGCAAGGAATTTGTTATCTATTGTGATGCCTCACTCCAAGGACTTGGTTGTGTGTTGATGCAAGATGGTCATGTGGTTGCTTATGCCTCTCGGCAATTAAAACCGCATGAACTCAATTATCCAACCCATGACTTGGAGCTTGCAGCGGTTGTACATGCCTTAAAGCAATGGCGGCATTACCTGCTTGGTAATCGCTGTGAGCTATATTCCGATCATCAAAGTCTAAAGTATCTCTTTACCCAACCGGATCTGAATCTCAGACAGAGACGATGGTTGGAACTCATCAAAGATTATGATGTGGGTCTTAACTATCAACCCGGCAAAGCCAACGTCGTGGCTGACGCGCTAAGTCGGAAGTCCTACTGCAATAATCTAATGCTTAAGCAAGCCCAACCTCCTCTTCATGAAGAGTTTGCACGGCTTAATCTTGAAGTTATTCCCTCCGGTTTCCTGTCAAACTTGGAAATCAAACCTTCCCTTGAAGAGCAAATTAAAGAGGCTCAAAAGCAAGATTCTGACATTACTTCGATCAAACAGAACATTGCTAGTGGGGATGCTAATTGTTTCTCTCTTGGTCATCAAGATACCGTTTATTTCGGTAAACGTCTTGTTGTACCGAACCATCGAGACTTGAAAGAGCAAATCCTTAAGGAAACTCATGAATGACCCCTTTCCATCCATCCTGGAAGTACCAAGATGTATCAGGATCTTCGCCAAAGGTTTTGGTGGACTGGGATGAAGCGAGAAATCGCTCAGTATGTTGCTAAATGCGACATTTGTCGTCATGTAAAGCTGAACATCAAAGACCTGCTGGAGTTCTTCAACCATTATCTATTCCTGAGTGGAAATGGGATGAAATTGGCATGGATTTCATCACCGGATTTCCAAAAACTCAAAAGGGCAACAATGCAATATGGGTAGTTGTTGATCGTCTATCCAAGGTTGCTCATTTCGTTCCTATCCGCGAGGATATCACTGCTACTCAACTGGCAGAGCTTTATATTTCTCGGATAGTCACTCTTCACGGTGTTCCAAAGAAGATTATCTCCGACCGTGGAAGCCTTTTCACCTCCAGGTTCTGGAAAAGCTTTCAAGAAGCTATGGGAACTCATATTTCCTTTAGCACTGCCTATCATCCTCAAACCGGAGGTCAAACTGAAAGAGTGAATCAAATTCTTGAGGACATGCTCTGAGCTTGTGCTATTACTTTCGGGAAGAATTGGGAGAAGTGTCTTCCCTTTGCTGAATTCTCATATAACAACAGCTTTCAATCCAGCTTGGGCATGGCACCTTTTGAAGCTCTATATGGAAGAAAATGTCGAACACCGCTAAATTGGTCTGAAACCAGAGAAAGACAATTCTTTGGACCGGACATGATCAAAGAAGCAGAAGATCAAGTTTGCATAATCCGAGAGCGTTTGAAAACTGCTCAGTCTCATCAAAAGAGCTATTATGATCGTCATCATCAAGACGTGAGCAATGAAATTGGCAAGAAAGCCTGTCTTTGAGTCACACCTCTAAAAGGCGTTCATCACTTTGGTATCAAAGGCAAATTGGCTCCTCGATATGTTGGTCCTTTTCCTATTCTTGCTAAGCGTGGAGAGCTTGCCTATCAGTTGGAACTTCCTTCAACATTTCCGGATGTACATGATGTATTCCACGTGTCTCAGCTCAAGCGATGTATCAAAGATCCAGTTCGTGGAGTTGATCATACCACTCTTGATCTTCAGGAAGATCTCACCTATCGTGAGTATCCTATTTCTATCCTTGATGAAGCTGAAAGAAAAACTTGAGGCCGAACTATCAAGTTCCTCAAAGTTCAATGGTCTCATCATTCTGAACAAGAAGCAACTTGGGAATGAGAGGATCGCCTTCGATCCGAGTACCCTTCCTTTTTCTCTAGTTCTTAGGAATCTCGGGACGAGATTCTTGTAAGGGTGGTAGACTTGTAACATCCCATGTTTCTAATAAAGTGTTTTGCATCATAAGCATCATCTAAATTTCACTCTGAAATTTTTGCATTTGAAACTAAAGTGGAAACCCTACAACTGACCCAAATCCAGAACTCTATTTGAATAATTGCAAGTGAGTTCAATTGTTTCAAAGTGTCAAAATAAAATTTGTTTACCTTCTACTAATTATCAGGGAAGCCCTGGTTGATTTTATAACCTTTTAAAAATAAGCTTGTATCACTAAACTATGCAAAAAGGGTGTTGTTTTGAAATGTTTTAGAAAACCCAAAAGCTAGGGGGCGAAGTGCAAAGTTTTTCCTTTGTCTTCTTCACTGAGACAGCCAGCACCTGCGTGTCCTATGCAGGGCCGACGCCTCGCCACCTCCTACTCGCCGCCTCCAAGCCGACATGACTCCCTGGAGAGGCTCCTGGACGCCACGACGCTGCCGCCCTTCTCTCTCTCTTTTTCTCTGGTTTGCTCTCTCTCCCGTGCACACGCCCGAAGTACCCGAGCTCGGCCGCCATGGCCTCTGACTAGCGCCACCAATTCCGCGCCCCCCTGCTTATCCGACAAGCCCCGGAGCTCCGCCTCGCCGTCCTCTTGCTCCCAGCCGAAGGAATCGAGCCAGGCCGCCTCCAAACGCCGCCGGCACCGCCGATACGTCGCCGGAAACGGAGCTCCTCTGCCGCCAAATTCATCGCCGCCGGCCATCCTCCGGCCAAACCAAGCCACCGGCGAACTCAGGGTGAGCCCCCGGTCCTCTTGGACCCTTTCCCCCTCCTCTTCTCAAGCCCTAGCGCCGCCACCCCTCTGGTCGCCACCGTTACTGGCGCCAGAGAAGAAGGTCGGGCTGGGTCTTTGACCCAGCCGACCTGGTCAGCACGCCGGCTGAGGTGGCCCAGGCCCCTCTGTTAGCTTCAGAGGGTCAAAAGACCCAGGGTGAAAACGTCTACATGATTTATTACAATTCGAGAAAATTTCAGAAAAATGCTAATACTTGTTTAATTCATAGAATATTCCCTATTTATCAGAAAATTGTGTATTATATATCAAAATGTTTAGAAAAACATGCTCTACATTTCAGCGACAAAAGCATACATTGTTAAGGAACTTTGAACCATGTCTAAATTAGAAGAACTAATTGAACCCCTTATGGCAAATTAGAGTTTGTCGGTTTACTTCTCTGAAGCAACCGAACACCTTTCAACTTGTTCTTCATATTTTTAGGGTTCAATTTCTATAATATGAACTTGTCATATCATCATGCTTGATTGCGCATTGATGCATTATTTGATTGTGTTGTTCCCTTTCCGGTGTTTCTTCCTCTCGATAGAATCTGAGACCGCGACTAAGATCAATGCCGAAACTGATCAGATCAACTACATCGAAGAACAAGGCAAGCGTAAACCCTTTGATGCATTTCTAATCCTAAGTTTTACAAATGCTTTGAGCCTCCACCATATCTGCATGCGTTCAACTGTCGTTTACCGAAACTTAGAGTAAACCTATTCTGATGCATGCCCTGCTATTGTCAACTATATATCCATGATCCATTTGCTCCTAGCATGACTAGGTTCTGCTTTTGCATCACCAGAAATTTACTATTCTATGCTTAGCCATGCTTAGCATTTACTGTTGCAATTCTGGTACTTGGGCTTGAAGCTTTATATGAATCTAGCATGATAGCTTGTCGTGGTAATTGTGGTGAATTAGTGAAACTTGACAATAGGCCTGGATGAGCCGCCACGCGGGTTGTGGTTGTTTGACTCATTTTCGCCGCCCTAGGACCCGAGTTCCTGTCTCTTGATCCAAGATGAGCGTACAACTGCACCTGGAGGTATGGGACTCCTGTCAACTGAAATACTTGCTTAGACTTATCCATGAGCTACCTAGTTCGGACTTTCCATTTGGCATATGCATTGAAAATATTTTGGTAAGAGAAGGAGGTGCATCATACAGGAATGCAGCCGAGGTTGCTTGAGGCGGATTCCTCTGGTAAACCAACCTCGCCGTGCAACAAATGGTTCCGCGTCGGAGAACGGTCGTCTTGCGATGGCGGACTAAAACCTTTTGGCATGGCTCATGGAATAGGTCGACATGAGGTAAAGGTTGTAGGCGATCACCACTCCGCCAGTGTCTCACGGAATGACATGTTGTGACTTATGGAGATGATCGTCACGTGTGGGTAAAGTTGTGCACCCCTGCAGGGTTAAATCTTTTTAAAAAGCCGTGTCCATGATTATGGACGACTTGGAGACAGATACTAGATCATAGATAACTTGAACCTAATCGTAAAAGTGCCAACTTAAGAGTGAGACTCTGGATCACTTCCTCGAGGTCGAGGGGGCGATCGGAATGAGTGGTTTTTGAAAGTAATGATTTGGTGGATGCTCCATGATTAAAAGAGTTTGCGAGATGCTCTCTTATCCCCTTTACAAATTCTGAGTAGTCCTCGCCTTGTGTCGTTTTCACAAAGAAAACTTGCTTTCTACAAAGAGCTACACAAAAAGACCTTGATGCCATCCATATAGTGTAGAAGGTCAGCTTGCTAAGTACACCCTCGTACTCACCCTTGTTTAATGTTGTTTTTCCACAGAAGAGACCGTCGCAGGCAATGAAGGTGGTTTTATACCGATATCGACTTCGACAACTAGTTTGGGGTTCCCAGGCAGCAGTCTGAGATCTACGGGTTGGGACGTCTCTTATGTTCAGGGCCTCTTAGGCCATTTGCTATCTTGTTATGTAGCATAACATAATTTGCTTTCCGTTGCTTGTTGTAATGTTGGTCAGTGACCTCTGCGTGTAATATGTTGGATCTTTACTCCGTTAAGAGTTTGAACTACTACTTTGAGTCGTAGAGTCATTGTTGTGTTACCAGTTGTGGTTACCCATCTCGTGCATGATGCGTGTATGGATATAAAGTGCACGAGAGGGGTTTAAGGCTCTCGAGCTCTCTGTTATGCAGTCTTGGTTATGATTAGTTTCATGGCGCTTCGAGATGTGTAGAGCCGATGTTTAGTTCCGGCCTGCCTGCCGATGGTGTTCCGGCCTGGGACTGGTAACCCCAGTATCACTTGTTGCTAGCGTGATTAATACACATAACATCTCTGTATAGCTTAGAACCCGGGGTCCGACATCGGATAGGCCAATTCGTGGTGATGTGAGCAATGACAAGTTCTTCGGAAGTTTCTCCAACAATCTTTTCAGGCGAGCCCTTTTCTCTCTACCCATTAAACACTTTTGCTCTCGCTAGCTCTATATTCTAGCCTTGTGCCATGATTCTTTGTTCGAGTCATGAGTCCTATTCACCTGTTTATCCAAAGCAAAGCCATAGAACCTTCCATACATCCTATTACCCATGTGCTTGCTGTTCGAGTTGGCCTTGCGAGTTGTAGGCATCTTCAGGTTGTTTCAAGTGGTTTTACCTTATTGGGTTGGGAAGTTATCACATGGTCTACTTTATGGATATATGTTGTTGGAGATATTCATGGCTTACTTTCTTGTTAATAATTAAAATTGAATTAAGCAGAGGCATCGGTGAGTCATTTTGCTAGTTTTACGACGGCTCACTTGTGTCCCCTAGGACCCCGAGATCACATGAACTGTTCTGAGACTGGGCGCTCTAACCAGGCATGGGTATGTTTACGGGCCTCCCCTCGATCACTGCCGGAATCTACACACTTGTCCAGTGGCCACAACTAGTTTGAGGTTTTCCATTTGGGTTTTGCGTGCATGCAGCTCTTGTATCTTATGGTCCGCTTTACTTTGGGGGAAGCTGTGGGTGCCTTGTAACCCCTTGTTTTATTTACGCATGCACGTATAGGATGTGGTACGAGCGGTTATCGCATGGTGAAGCGGGTCGTCTCCCGAGGATGGAACCGGGCCTCGAAAGCCATAGGCACAAACAACTAGGTCCGTCTCGGAGATTCGGCCGGACTCTTGATTCGGGTTAAACTTAGTTAGGTGGCTTACTGGACTTGTTTGTAGTGAAAGAGAGTGCGAGTCGTGACCTCCTGCCGGCATACCATCGGAAGTGTGCTAATCATAGGCTGATGCGGTACAGTGTTGATAGCTTTTCACCGTCCAGTTCGGAACCCCAAGAGGAAGGTATGATGAATATAGCAGTAAGGTTTTCCCTTAGTTAAGAAACCAAGGTATGTCGATCAGGTTAGGAAGGAGCCAATACGACTGAAGGTGATGCTTGCTAGTCTAGTGACACTCCAACAAGGGCGCTGTTTCACGATAAAAACGAGTTAGCATGTCTTCAACTAGTAGCAACGTAGAACCTGCACACAACACAACCAAATACTTTGCTCCCAACTTACGATGAGGTTGTCAATCTCATCGGTTTGCTGTAAATAAAGGAATGAGCGTATCGAGTGGAAAATAGTAATAGTATGCGAGTAAAGTAAACAGGTAATAGCAATATAAAGGAAATAGGACTGGGGTCCACAGTTCACTAGTGGTGTCTCTCCATAAGATAAAATAATACATGCTGGGTAAACAAATTATAGTTGGGCAATTGATAGAATAAAGACAACATGCATATGTCGAGAGGATCACTATGAGATTTACTCTAGGCATTACAACAAGATATATAGACCGCCATCCAACTGCATCTATGACTAATAATCCACTTGTGGCAAATCAATCCGAGAACTCCACAAGTATTAAGTTGCGAACAATAGATAATTGCATTAAGCAAAGTGTGTAATGTAAACAAAGCATATGTCCTTGAGCATATGAATGTTGTTTTCCCCCTAGTAGCAACAGCACATCTCCAACCTTAGAGGTTTCTGTCACTCCCCCAGATTAAATAGAGGCATGAACGCACTATCGAGCTTAAATACCCCCTCTTGGAGTCACTAGCAACTACTCGGCCAAGATAGCTACTAACAACGGAGAGCATGCAAGATCATAAACAACATAGAGATAACATAAGATAATATTCAGAACTTCAACTCAATCATAACACCAATATTCATCAGATCCCAACAAACACAACATGTAGACACTACAAGAAATCCGGTCTATTGCCACGAACAAAATCGTTGAAACAAGTGCCAAATCATCGCAATTGGTACCTGTTGCATCCAAAAGTCGTTCGTTGGGCAGCATTGCGAGTAAACGCGTGGAGTTAGGCTAGTTCCACGAAATGATTTTCGTGGCTACAAAATTTGCCATTTGCAACCATTTATTCGAGCAATTGCCACTCGTTTTTCCGTTGCAGCACTCACTTAACGCAACCTATATTCTTGATGGGTATAACTCTAGGGCAACACATACCGAACCGTGGTGAGTGACCACTGTGGCAACGGCAAGTGTTTTGTTGCGCATGCTCTTTCATTGGAATAGTCCGGTTTATTTGCCACGTTCAATTTTGTCGCAAGAAACTATGGCAACAAACCTTACACGCGTGGAAAAAACGATTTGCCACAAACAATTCAATCGTGGTAACACGAGTTATCTGGTTATCGCCACGTCCAATTATTCCGTGGCGATCCTCTATTTCAACACAAATAATTTTGGTGGCGCCAAATATTAGTCGCTACGTGCAAGCTTTTCGTGGCGATGCTTTATTCCAACAAATTTTATTTGTGTGGCGACATGCAGTAATCGCAACGGCCTAAATATTAGTAGCTATAAACAAGTGCGACGATTTAAACTATTCATGGCGATGGTTTATTCCAATAAATTTTATTTGTGTGGCGACATGTAGTAATCGCAACGGCCTAAATATTAGTAGCTACAAACAAGTGCGACAATTTAAACTATTCGTGGCGCCATTCTATTTCAACAAATTTTAGTTTGGTGGCGACAAGTACAAGTTGCAATGTCCAAATTGTTAGTTGCGAGAAACTAGTGCGACAATTAAAAGTTTTCGTGGCGATTCTCTATTTCAACAAAATTAGGTTTGGTGGCACGAAATAGGTAAAGCAACGTCCAAATTGTTTGTGGAGAAAAAGTACTGCCACGATCTCCACTGTTGGTGGCAAAAGTATATTTCAACAAAACTTTTATTGGTGGCGCCAAGCAGTTATCACAACAGGTAGTCGTGGCGACTGAGCCTTAAAGCAACACTACATTTGCCGTGCTAATTACCTATTGCCACGTTAAAGGGGAAAAAAGAAAAAAAAAGTGAAAAAAAATACGGGCATTGAATTAAAATATTCAAAACCGTACGTACAATATGTAAATTCATACAAATCATAATTCTCACAGCTATTTATAATTCATACAAATAATAATTCCCATACAATATGGATCAAATGAAACACAAAAATATCAAAGGTATCCTAATGTACTTGATGTAGAATCCATTGCATCTAATTTTTTCCATTATCATTTGCATTTCCATCCTGCAATCAAAAATAAAAAAAGTTTAGTTCATGTCCATTTGCATCCTAGATACATGGTGAAACATAAGAAGCAGGTGGAGCAAGGCTATAGTGTGGGTTTAGAAAAAACATACTTGTAAGACAACGAAGAAACAACACATATTGAAACATAAGAAGGTGGTGCAGCAAGGCTAAAGTGTGGGTGAAGCAAAAACAGTAGGTACTAGTACCGTTTTGTAAAAGTTTGTGACTTACCATTGCTTTAAGGATTCTGTGCGGAGGGGGATAAAAATTCTTAGCAGGGCTTCGTGAAAGTGGTGTTTGCAGGTTTGGACTAACATTTTCTTTCTGGCTTGTCTTCCTATTAAGCATCTGAAAGAATGACATGCACTGTTAGCAATGCAAGTAAACATCTAAATCTTACGAGTTTGCAAGCGTATGACTATCATCACCTTACGTGTTTGCATCTTCTGTATTTCCAACTGTTGGGAGAACTCTTGAAACTTTGACTGAAACTGTGAGTTAAACTATTCCATCAAGTTTGTCTCAAATTCCTGTCTTGAGGTTCTCTCCAATTCCATCATTTTTTCCCTTTCAGCACGTTCTTCATGTAACCTCTCCTCAAGGTTTTCCCTCTCAGCACGCTCGACATCAAACTTCTGTTGTAATTCAGTGAGGTGCTGGCTGAGCTTAGAGTTCTCTTTTTGGGTCTCTATCATAGCACGAGCTTGCTCTTCAACCTGGATTTTAATCCTTTCAGAATTAGTTGGCAGTTTGGCCATGTATCCCAACCCACGAGGCTGCGCTGACTTGCAAGGTACGAATTCTTTATAAGCCTTCTGGAAAATATTGATTCTTTGTTCAACTGAAATTGGAACATCAGATTCCTTTAATCTGTTTTCAATGTCTTTACTTGCTTTGTCTTGATTACGAAAAGAACACTCCCATCAGATGAAAAAACATCCAAGATGAACAACAGTAAATATGTTTTGAGAATAGCTTCTAAGTCAGTATACTCACGTAAACTTTTTTGGACTCTGGGGTAGTCCATTCTCCATTGTTGTTGTGGGCAATTTCCCAGAGAGCAATACAGTCTGGCTCTTCTCCAGTTTCCGGATTTCTCTGCAAGTAGTGCAACAATTAGATGCTACAAACAATAAATCACAGTGAGCAGCGAAGCATGCATAGTGAGTAGGCACATACATTCTCAAAACTCAGTTGAGATAACGATTTTGATCCACCTCTGTGTTTTATGATGAGTTTCTTACGGTTATCCGAGTTCTTTTGGCTGAGTTGCTACACATTCAGTGATAAAAAAAGAACGAGTCAGACAAGCCATTTCAAGATAGTACAAAATTCACAAACTGTGAGCATAGAAATAACCAGGAATTTCTCATCAGTGCCATAGTAGTTAATCAGCCATTCCCACTCTTCCGGTTGTAAACCTTCATGTACATTTGACATTCTAGCATCATCTGTTTTGTATGCCTTGTAAGTGCAGCTTAGAGATGCTCGCCAGCCTCTGTATCGCTCTTGCGCAATTTTTAGAATTGCTTTTTCAGTTTTTGGTGTATCCTCCAAATCATATCTGTCCTGTAATGCGTAACAAACGGATAGACTTTAGTAGTTCATTATGGTCGAAAAAATAAGATAACCAAGGTGAGAAAGGTTGTACTCACCAACATATCTGCAACTATGAGACGATGGATGTCAGGGTGAATGTCTGACCACCTCCTCACTCCAATAATGGGTAACCTTTTTTTCATTATGATAACCAAGTCATCTTTGAATGAACGGTTGTTCATTCCTACTGCACCACCCAATTTATCAGAGAATGCAATATTTAGCTTTGCAGATCCATTGGCATGACGCTTCTTAGATGCTTTTACACCTTTTACTACAGCTCGCCCTTTCTTCTTGGGTCCGTCAGCGCCTAGAGCCCAGAACATACACAAAGAAGCAATTTACTGTCTAGTACATTGTAAGAAATGAGGACATAAATGTAAAGCTAGTACCGTCCTCTAGCTGCGGGCGGTGGTGGCGAGCATGGGAAGGCCATTTGTCAAGGGCAGACATGTCAGTTTCAGACACTATAGTGTTAGATCGGTCTACAGTTCCTGTATCAGGGTTAACATTTGTACTGAATCAGCAATGAAGGTTTTACTGCATTACATAGCAAATGTTAGATAAAGCTTAAATGTCAGAAATAAATTACCACATCTACATTTTCCATGTTTTCTTTTGTAAGCTTGTAACATTTCAACCCTTGTCATTGTAACAGATCCTTTTTTTACTGAACATGTAAACAATAAATGGACAAAGCATTAGCAATGTGCACAATTTAGAAACCTGATTAATAATTACTGTACTTGTGTACCATTGGTAAGTGAAAAATCTGGTTCTTCTGTTTCGTTTGAATCTTGATCCTCAGCTCTTGCATCCCTAACTGCATGTTCATCCAAATCATTTATTAGTTAAAGCATGCATTAAAATGTGACCGGGAAAATATGTATTAAAGTCTGTATTGAAGGTGTTGTGCGTTCGAGATTTTGGATGAAAGGATACCTGAGACAATTTTTCGCTTGTTTCTAGAGGATCCACTTTCAACATCAAGATGAGACCCTGGTGTTTCAATATCAACACTGGGCTTCTCCCTAAACACACACAGGTTGATCTTCTTCTCATTACTGTGCATGGATACCAATGTCTCCACTTCTGGTGCATGCTCGATGGGAATAAGTTTTCCTCTGCCATCAGCAGTTTTTACCCTGCAGTAGAGGTAATGACGCCCGCCACAGAATCCAACACTTTCAATCAAACCGATCAATTCCATATAGCGGATGTCAATCCTCTCGATTGTTGCTTCCAGAACTTTCTGTTTTTTATCCTCATCTTCGTAGTACAGGTTAAGTTTCCAAATGTCCTCATGCGTCTACATTTACATAGAAGTAAAAAAAAGAGCACCAAAATAATTATTCAATTCATAGATCTGAAATAAAAGAATATGTTACATAGCTATGTAAATTTTATGAATAGTTTGTAGAACGAATTATTCATTTATCATTAAATTCTTAGTTCGATACACGATAAGAAAAACATGTTGGCAAAAGATCAACAGAGGAACAACATTATGAAATCAACGAATTAGTTCAGTTCTTGAAAGTCTACAAATCAATACAATCGAAGACACCGAGATTTGATCATATTTTAACATAAACTACCTAAATCGGAGGGGAGTAGTACTAGTACTAAAATATGCTATATTGAACAAATAAAACTTGCAAAAGAGTGGATTAACACAGAACATGTGTTATAACATCTAAACCTAGCAAATCATTGGCCGAACCTATGCAGCCACAAATGCAAAATCAATCGGTAGATAATGTACTGGCAGTTCCTCGTAAACCCTAGTGCACATTGGCGAGGTGCTCCTGGACTCGGCCGTGTCTGCCTAGACTCCTGCTCCTAGGGATCGCGATGAACAGTGATCACATGCCGGCGGGAGCTCAGGGTGTAGCTAGATCCGACCGCTGGAGGAGCGGGGCGGAGGCGTGCTGAATCGGCCGGGCGGCGGTGTATCACATGCGGATCGCATCGGCCTGGTGGGCATCACGGGATAGAGAAGATGGCTGCTACATCCCGGGCAAAGCAGCAGCGGCGACGCCTAACGTGGCAAGGATCGCCGACGACAGCATGTAAATCTAGGGTAACCTGAGAGAATTGGCGTACCGTTGACTCCGGCGACGACGTCATCATGTCGGTGTGTGGATGATGAGGGAGCTCAGATCTAATGGCGAACAAACTCGCTGAGGTGATTGTGTTTAGATTGGAGGTCGTGGGGGTCGTGGGTACCTAAATATGAAGAGAGTTTAGCGGGAAGGTTAAAAGGATGGTTTTCGGTTTTGGTGGGAACAAAAAGTTTTGCACAGACTCTACGCACGGGCCTTTTAGCGGTAGGTTTTTCAATTTTCGGCCAAAACTACATTGGTGGGAACGTAATTATTTGTTTACTGGTTTTTTTAATTCATAAAAAATAAATTAGTTCGGAAATTAATGTTTGAAAGCAATATTTGAAAGTAATATTACTGTCCTCACATGGTTTTGTTTGTTCCATGGTACCTACACCTTCTTTATTAGTTGATATGGTTAGTAGATGACATTATAAGACTATGAGACCTGGTTTCAATTTTTTTTGAATTTTTTAGAATTGTCTATCCACCTTTCAAATTTAGTCAACCCTAGGTTTGAGCATGATTCAAACATGTTCAGAACATGAAAGTTGGAAAACTAAGCTTGGATCCTTCTTATTTACTCCAATATGAAGCTATTACCAAATTGTTTGGTCTATTTCATGATTCACAGTACATAGCAAACTGCTTGGATCCTTGGATTTCAAACGGCGGTGTCTGAGATATGAGAGTCCTCACATGGTTTTGTTTGTTCCATGGTACCTACACCTTCTTTATTAATTCATATGGTTAGTAGATGACATTATAAGACTATGAGACCTGGTTTCATATTTTTTAGAATTGTCTATCCACCTTTCAAACTTAGTCAACCCTAGGTTTGACCATGATTCAAACATTGTTCAGAACATGAAAGTTGGAAAACTAAGCTTGAATCCTTCTTATTTACTCCAATATGAAGCTATTATACCAAACTGTTTGGTCCATTTCATGATTCACAGTTCATAGCAAACTGCTTGGATCCTTGGATTTCATGCGGCGGTGTCTGAGATATGAGAGTCCTCACATGGTTTTGTTTGTTACATGGTACCTACACCTTCTTTATTAGTTCATATGGTTAGTAGATGACATTATAAGACTATGAGACCTGGTTTCATATTTTTTAGAATTGTCTATCCACCTTTCAAATTTAGTCAACCCTAGGTTTGACCATGATTCAAACATTGTTCAGAACATGAAAGTTGGAAAACTAAGCTTGGATCCTTCTTATTTACTCCAATATGAAGCTATTATACCAAACTGTTTGGTCCATTTCATGATTCACAGTTCATAGCAAACTACTTGGATCCTTGGATTTCATGCGGCGGTGTCTGAGATATGAGAGTCCTCATATGGTTTTGTTTGTTCCATGGTACCTACACCTTCTTTATTAGTTCATATGGTTAGTAGATGACATTATAAGACTATGAGACCTGGTTTCATATTTTTTAGAATTGTCTATCCACCTTTCAAATTTAGTCAACCCTAGGTTTGACCATGATTCAAACATGTTCAGAACATGAAAGTTGGAAAACTAAGCTTGGATCCTTCTTATTTACTCCAATATGAAGCTATTACCAAATTGTTTGCTCCATTTCATGATTCACAGTTCATAGCAAACTGCTTGGATCCTTGGATTTCAAACGGCGGTGTCTGAGATATGAGAGTCCTCACATGGTTTTGTTTGTTCCATGGTACCTACACCTTCTTTATTAGTTCATATGGTTAGTAGATGACATTATAAGACTATGAGACCTGGTTTCATATTTTTTAGAATTGTCTATCCACCTTTCAAATTTAGTCAACCCTAGGTTTGACCATGATTCAAACATTGTTCACAACATGAAAGTTGGAAAACTAAGCTTGGATCCTTCTTATTTACTCCAATATGAAGCTATTATACCAAACTGTTTGGTCCATTTCATGATTCACAGTTCATAGCAAACTGCTTGGATCCTTGGATTTCATGCGGCGGTGTCTGAGATATGAGAGTCCTCACATGGTTTTATTTGTTCCATGGTACCTACACCTTCTTTATTAGTTCATATGGTTAGTAGATGACATTATAAGACCATGAGACCTGGTTTCATATTTTTTAGAATTGTCTATCCACCTTTCAAATTTAGTCAACCCTAGGTTTGACCATGATTCAAACATTGTTTAGAACATGAAAGTTGGAAAACTAAGCTTGGATCCTTCTTATTTACTCCAATATGAAGCTATTATACCAAACTGTTTGGTCCATTTCATGATTCACAGTTCATAGCAAACTGCTTGGATCCTTGGATTTCATGCGGTGGTATCTGAGATATGAGAGTCCTCATATGGTTTTGTTTGTTCCATGGTACCTACACCTTCTTTATTAGTTCATATGGTTAGTAGATGACATTATAAGACTATGAGATCTGGTTTCATATTTTTTAGAATTGTCTATCCACCTTTTAAATTTAGTCAACCCTAGGTTTGACCATGATTCAAACATTGTTCAGAACATGAAAGTTGGAAAACTAAGCTTGGATCCTTCTTATTTACTTCAATATGAAGCTATTATACCAAACTGTTTGGTCCATTTCATGATTCACAGTTCATAGCAAACTGCTTGGATCCTTGGATTTCATGCGGCGGTGTCTGAGATATGAGAGTCCTCACATGGTTTTGTTTGTTCCATGGTACCTACACCTTCTTTATTAGTTCATATGGTTAGTAGATGACATTATAAGACTATGAGACCTGGTTTCATATTTTTTAGAATTGTCTATCCACCTTTCAAATTTAGTCAACCCTAGGTTTGACCATGATTCAAACATTTTTCAGAACATGAAAGTTGGAAAACTAAGCTTGGATCCTTCTTATTTACTCCAATATGAAGCTATTATACCAAACTATTTGGTCCATTACATGATTCACAGTTCATAGCAAACTGCTTGGATCCTTGGATTTCATGCGGTGGTGTCTGAGATATGAGAGTCCTCACATGGTTTTGTTTGTTCCATGGTACCTACACCATCCATTTCCTGTATCCTGCATTTCCGACACAGAACTCCCCTAAACCCTTCGGCCCTCTTGCAACCGGGGCAAAACATGAGGTACCGGAGGAAGAACTGTATCTTGACGTACAGCTGGTAGGTCATGTATGCATCTTTAGCAGCATACTCCAGGTTTATTTCAGACAAAGGCACCTCTTCCCAGGAATCATGCCTTATACTAGGGAATTTACTCTTCATCTCGCGGTAATACTCGTCGATGATGCGAGATGCAAGATCCGCCATTCCATCCTTTCTATTCCGTCCTTTGATCTTGACAAGAGACTGAATATCGATCCAGTTTTCTTCAGGAATTGTAATACCCTCATCCTTCAACTTGTAAAAATCTTGTGTTTTGTCAACGGTGCAGAAGACAATCCCTTTGTGTCGGTCCTGAAAGCATATTTAGTTTGTTTATCAAAAAATGCATGACCAACACTTGCATGAAATGTGTAACTGAAATTGTGTAGTCATTGAAATATCATTTTGCATCATATAATTTGAAACTAACAAAAGTTTATTAAATGCAAGAACAAGGCTCTGAAAATTTGCTTGTGATAATTAATTAGGTATAATGAAATTCTGTACACATGCTAGATGAGCATATGGATAGATTCAATTTGATAACTTGAATAAAATTTGAAACTACATAAGTTCATTATAATGAAATTCAGTATAATGAAATTCAATCTAGAATATCATAACTTGAATAAAATCTCATAATGAAATTCATTTGGTACTGAGAAAATTGCACAAACAAGTAACTCTTGGTGCTGTTTTTGCACAAACCAAGTAACTTAAAACTTGTGCACTCACTTGAGATGAAATAAGTACAGAGGATTCAGAAATTCACACCACAACATCAGTAAAGTTCAGTCGCAAATTAAAAAGGCACTACAACATCAGTAAATTTTCACAAGTGAGTATAGAAATTTATACGAGGAGAAGTGGTAGACGAGGACGCGGTTCTTCATGCAGAGTTGAACGACGGCGAGGTAGTTCTCGTAGACGGGGCCCTCCTTGGTGTACTCGAGGTCCAATCCAACAAATTTATTCTCCTTTTCCTGCTCATACCACTCCTTGAAGAGCTGGAGGTTTATCATCACCGTCTCCTCCTCATTGGTGTATACAACCTCTATTTCCTTGTCGCCATGGACACGGAAGGTCTCGGTTCTAGTAAAACTGATATTTTCCGCGCTAGCAGAGGATGATGTAGCCATGGTGGAGGAGGCAGTAGAGAGAGAAATGAAGGAGGATAACGGGCGGACGGCGGAGAATGGCAGGCGGACGGCGGCGGCGGAAGAAGAAGCGTCAATGGCCGGCGGAGGAGGCGAGAATGGGGTTTTTTGGGGGAAGAACAGAGGAGGCAGAAGCAGAAGCGTCTGGGTGTGAATGCGCGGTTGCAGAGATTAAAACAATTGCGGTTGCAGTTCGAGACTAAAATAATGGCACTGCTCTCTTTCTGCAACATTTTACCCCAGAAAACCCTAATCAACATAAAATTACCAGAAGTGTCCCCTGTCAGTGGGTGCTACTGCTAAACGGCCCCACACATCAGTGGGTGTCATTTTGCTCTGGTGCTACCCCCCTCGAGGGAATGGCTCGTGGCAAAAAACAAGAACGGCTATGATTTATCGGTACCCCTTCGGGAGGGAGGGCAGGATGGTAAATCCATCATTCTGTACAGCCCTCGTATAGCCCGTACAACCCACATCAGTTTGTACGTGTACGAGGAATAATTGTACATGCACGTGTGTACCATACAGTACTAGGAATAAATCTAGCCTTTCTACGTATGCGTACAAAAAGGAGTGCAGAGGACAGGGAGTGCGAAGCGGCAGAGATATAAAAGGATCGCCCACCCACCCACCACTTTCTTCCCCAATCGGAGCAAGTGGAGAAACCCTAGCCATCCCATCCCACCTTGTCCCCACCGGTGCACCTCGCAGCCGGTAACCTCGCGGTCGGTAGAAGCGATGTCGAGTCGCTCGAGCGCAGATGCGTCCGCCGCGGCAGGTGCAGCGGATGTGGAGGGGACCGAGCTCACGGCGGAAGGCGTCACGGCCACCTTGGTCGCGGCCATGGCTGTTGCGGAGGAGACGGTAAAGGCCGCGGCGGGTGCGGCCGATTTGGGCGATGCAGAGACCGCAGCCGACCTCACGGCGGAGAGCGGTGCGGCCACGGTCACGGCGGCTCTGGTGGAAGCGGTGGAGGAGGAGGCGTCGGATGTGGTGGGAGCGGTGGAAGAGGAGGAGGCGGCTACCACTGCGGGGCCGGATCTGGCGCTGGCGGATCCGACCGGAGGTGGGGGAGGCGATGGCGGTGAAGAAGCCATGCCGGTCGATGCGGTGGCGCTAGTGGTGGAGCTGGCAGTTCTGGTGAATGCCGCTGTCGCCGCTGCCGCCGTCCCAGATGCCGCTATCGCCGTCCCAGATGCCGCTGTCGCCGATGCCGCCGTCCCAGATGCCGCGGTGGCCGATGCCGTCGATGCAAACCCACCGGCGCCTGAAGCGGTAAATCCCTCAAATCCCTTACCCTTGTTCCTTTTACTGTAATGCGATATCGCCATAGGAGCTGCATAGGCTATGCCTGGTGCACATGCACCAGCAGGGGCGGAGACTGAATTGATCAGAGAGTGGTGCGGAGATCTTGAGACACGCTAGATGGTGCTGGGCTAGTGTGATCGGCAAGCATTTGAGCTAAATGTCTCATAGGCATTCTTGTGCACAATGTTGATGAACATATTTGCTAAGCAAATAGAATATCTCAGTCGGACCAATTAATTTGTGCAAACTATTGTTGTTGTGCACCAGGGACCAATTAATTTGTGCAAACTATTGTTGTTGTGCACCAGGACATAAAACCTGCTGTTATTTTGTTTGGATTAATCAGAAAAACTATTTCTGGCAATGGTTTCAGTATAGTGGACTTGTAAATATTTATTAAGACATGTTGTTTCACCTTGTCTTTGCATTTCAATTGTTAATGACTCCTAATATCATCCTAGTGTTGTTTACTTGTGAGTAGGTTATTCTATATTTAAATATGATGTAACATTTTAATTTCATTCAAAAACTTTGTGGCAGTGGCTTTTAGTATTAAGTCTGTAATCATGTTCCTTATCATATCCTCATATATAGTGAAGGAAGGGATAACTTGGGATCAAGTCCTTCATGTTGTTGAAAAGATCCTTGCCGCACTAGTTAATCATGGTATTTGTTAAAAAAAATATGTGATGATTCTGCTTAACCAATTTAGTGCTGAGTACTAAAATATAACTTATAATGAAGTTCATATATAGGATCTTAGGTCATGTTATATAATCTAGCTATTTATAATATGTCCAATCACATATTTCTCTTTATATGATATAGTTTAACTCAGGTTATAGAATATGGCTATTTCTGACTAATAAAATATTAAGCTTAACTCAAGTTATAGAAGATCTATTTCATCAAAAGTAATGTTCATTATTTCATGTATAGTGGAGAATATTTAAAATTCTCATTTTCATAGTTATTGTAATGGCAGTTGTAAATGTGTTAATCTGTTACCTTTGAGGTGCTTCACATGTAAATTTTTGCATTTGTAATATAATGTCAATGTTTGAAAAAGCATAACGTCAAATATGTTCCCAGATTGTGAACAGGAAGAAGCGCATGTATGCAGAAATTGATGAAATGTTTGAAAAAGCTGCATGTCATGATTTTCTCTCAGACGACGACGATGGCGAGCAGACCAAAGTGAGTGTAACTTGATTGTGTTTACATATGCTGTGTGTTTTTTGTAGTATACACATGCTAACAAATTTGCAAATCTATATTGTAGTATGACTCCAGTGACTCCACCGAGACTGTGCAGAAGAGCAACCTTGTCTCTTTTACAGACAAGGAGGCGAAGAAGCTGTAGCAACAGGGCACCCATGCATTCAAGAGGAGGGGGAGGTACTTCTACCCCTACCATATCCACAAGCCAAGGGATGGCAGTAGGCAGAGCCTCATCCAGCATGCTGAAGCCCTAGCAAAAGAAGATGCCTCGGCGCGTGTTAGGGGTCAGCATGCTGCTCTGCTGAGGGCGATGAATCGCGCTGCTGCTCCATGATTGGGTGTTCTGGTTATGTTATCGTACATTATGCAGTTTGTGTTGGCTGTGGACAATATAGTAGCATGTTAGCGCTACCATAAGTTTGTTAAATTATGGTTAGCTGGAAACTTAGTAAGTTTAACTAGCACCTGCTGTTTCTGGTGCTTCTTTTGGTACTGTGATGACATGTTCTGTGATGGCTTATGCAAGCTTCATTACCTACTATTGCTGATTGTGTTTATTTTTGGAAGTTGTGACCAGGGCTGCAAACGAGTCGAGTTCGAGCGAGTTAGACTTGGCTCAGCTAGCTCAACTCATACTAAAATTTGAGTGAGCTCATACTGAGTCGAGTTAAACATCGAGTTGTATAACTTGATTCATACTTAGCTTGATGATCTCTAGTAGATGGTGAAAAGATCATGTTGTTTCTTCTCTTTTTGTTTTTTATTCAGATAGTCTACAAATTCCAAATCAGGATGAAGTTTGTATACACATTGCTAACTTTTTGATCTTGTTTCTTTTACATAAGGGGATTAACAAACTGAAGTTTGTATACAACAGATTTCGAGAAAGCTCTTATGATTTATTAGCTTGGATGTCGATTTGATGGATACATTCCTACCATACAATATGTATTTTAAGTTTTAATAATAACTTTATGATTGATGGATATGTGCGTTGCAAATTTATAAACTTTTGTCTTGGTTGAAAAACATTAAGTTTGTTCAGAAATTGAAATACAAATTTATAAACTTTTGTTTTGGTTGAAAAACATTAAGTTTGTTCAGAAATTGAAATACAAATTTATAAACTATTGTTTTTAATTTGCAAAACAAGATTTAAAAAAAAAGCCCGCCAACTAGCAGGACTTCTAACATACCCATGCATATTACAAGCCCAACTAGATTTGGCCCACAGGGCGAGAGGAGAACGCAGTTAACATGTCTGTCAGCGAGAGAGGCTCGTGCAACATGTGCTACGCCTGGCAGCGGTTATGTACTCTGGCTGTGTGGCTTTATTAAGTTAAAGCAGGGCATAATGCCTACGTTCTAAAAACATGAAGAGGTTACATGCTTTTGAGAGGTGGCTGCTTTTGGGAAGTGTTTTTATTGGGATGTAGTAGCTGCTTTTGTGATGTGCTCTAAGACTTGAAATGTTTAGTACTTCTTGTGCAAGTTCTTGTGCTGTTGTTTGGTTTAACCCATATCCCATTTGGCAGAAGAGCAACATGTTTTGAAATGTTTAGTACTTCTTGAAAATGTGTCCTTTTGGTACTATGTTATTGAGCTCAAGGCTGGCACTATATATGTTTAATGTGCTTTTGGTGCTCTATGCTGGAGTATATATATAGATAGTTTGCTAGCTGTGATTAATTATTAGTCATATATTAGCATTGTTTTTGGTTCAGGTTTTTAAATTTCCGGTTGGACCGCTGAAAAAGCCAACGGGGACATTCGGTTGATGCGATACAGTGCGCGCACCAGGGGACATTCACTTCATTTGTACTTAAATTCCTCCATTTAATTTTCTGAAAATAATATGGAAAAACAACCACAAAAGAAAACCCTAGATTCAGACGTGACGGAACTATATAAATAGACGGCCTGACGCCAATCCACGTCCTTCCTTCCTCAGTCTCCGCAAATATCCAAACCCTAGACGGTTCCACGCCCCTACGACCCAGCCGCCATGACGACATCAAGGGAATCCTTTGACACCGAGGCAGATCAGAAGGCGGCGCCCATCGTCGGCGAGCCGTCTGATGCTACTCTTGGACCGATGGCGCCAAGCAAATCTGTGCCTACTCCACGCCTCACTTTTTCTCTTGATAAGCAATGATCGTGATTATCAGATCTAGATGTGATGACTTTCATTTTTCTTGCAGTGTCCAGTTTGTTTTGACAAACTCGGGATGTGTGGCAGTGTGTCGAAGACCATGACACATGATTACTGCGTGATAACCCTTGTAGAGGGATTTGAGGAGAAGACGGTAATGCATCTAACATACTCAACTACACATGGGCCGGATTTGATTTATTTGTGGTTATTCACATGTAATATACGTATCAGATCTAACAGTGTTAGTACTCATTGTGTCATGTGTTAATCATTCATGTAATATACGTACCAGATCTAGCTATCAAAAAGGTTGTGAGTGTGATCTGTATTAGTCATGCACGTGTGTTTTTTTTCCAAGTACCAACATGTAATTTTGATACTTCA
The DNA here is from genome assembly GCA_007115705.1 of Dactylis glomerata. Classification (NCBI taxonomy): domain Eukaryota; kingdom Viridiplantae; phylum Streptophyta; class Magnoliopsida; order Poales; family Poaceae; genus Dactylis; species Dactylis glomerata. The sequence continues at coordinate 851,663 of QXEO01001791.1, forward strand.
AGGTACCAATCTGAAACTATGAGTGCATGTTCAGGTCTTTTGCAGTAAAGGGCAATTGCTTCAGTGTCCAATTATAGGAATAAGTACAAACAGTTACTCTTCTAGCTAGGATATATATGTATCTACTTCTAGTAAGTCAAATTTTGTACTGGCTCATAATGTAATAAATTGCATACTCTTCATCAGGTGATCCCTTGCTACATGAGAAAATATTTCCTAGACATGCATGCTGTTCTGCCATTCGAGAACACAAGTTTTCAAACTACTCTGAAAACCAAGGAAGATTTTTCATCCCATGTTGAGCTTACCAGTATTGATGGGATAACCTATGTGAATGGAGAATCTTGGAAAGAATTAGGCAGAGTTTACCAATTTAAGGTTGGTATGGAGCTAATATTCAAGACTGACACACGTACCAAGCAAACTGAGGTCATAACTGGAAATGACCCAATCATCCATCCATGTAAGTTTCCTACTTAATTCAACAAATTTATGTTGTGCACATAACCATGACTATATTACTTGGTTGCGACATGTTTACTCCACTAATTTCAGTTGTATTAAATTTATACACAGCATACTACCGGATGTCCCCTGAGAGGCGTCCCATTGTTGACTCACTCTCTAGCACTGATGGGACCATGATTAATTGGAGGATGATGGAGACGGTGATCAACACAGTTGAAAACTTGGATTACCTTGTTCTGTTTCACAGAGCTGGAGAGTATGAGGAAGGAGGATTGGTTTTCGGTGTTCTGCATACTCTAAACTGGACAAACAACGTGAACTTCAATAAACATGTGGTAATCATTAAGAACACATCTTCTCTTATGCACAAAGTACTATGTGAGGCCATATATATATATTGTACACTAATTCTATTTTCCTGTATTTTAACATGTTTATTTTCTGCTAGATGTTCTCTTGACTTTAAATCTTTGCATGCAACAGAAAATCTCAAGCCATTTGATTCCTGAAACAATGGAAAAATCTGGTACCATCACAATTTGTTGTCACCCAAAAACAGAGGTGACATCTACATATACAATGTCTGAGCTTGATGGTCGTATGTGTGTCAGCGGATGGAAAGAGTTCATGATGAAGGAAAATCATCTCAAGATTGGTGACAAGATGCTGTTCTTGCTCTACCTTGGGACTGAAGTGCTTTACTTGTTTGCTACCCATGTGCCTGAAATTGGTCTGAACTAGGAAGCCAGTGATGATGGTTTCTCTGTCCACTATGGATGCAGCCCCGTTGCTACAATAAAAAAACATGTTAAGACTCTATATTAGATTGTCGAATTCCCTGATATTATCGTGCTGCTAGTTGTAATTCTTCGAACATAGAAGCTGCGATGTTGTTCATCTCGCATTGCTTAACAAATTCCACAATGAAGAAATAGCTGTCGAATGCCCTGAAATTCCATGTCTAATACGGATAATATTGAAAAAATATTGAATCCATTGACAATATTAAAATTAAAATGTTATTAAGTTAATCATAACATTAAATATAAATTAAACCTTAAAAATTTGCAATATTAAACTTACTTGACCATTCATAAATTCATCATCTGTGATGACGACTCTGAAGCTATTGTTCTGACGACCACCAGGTTGGCATATGTTGCTTGGTTGTTGGCATGTATCACAAACTTGAGCCAAATTAGATTTATTTAAAAAATAACAAAAGAAAGCAGAAAAAATTGCCCCCCAAATCACTGGAGTATGTGAGGGACCCCAGGATTGGACCCACAGGGCAGAACGGCCAGCGTATATGGTATCAGTTGAGAGGAGCTCGATGGCTTACTCTCAGCCGGGTATATAAGCTGGTCGATCTACCAGTCAGTTAGCGAGGTGGGACTAATCTCCACGTCCACATCGCCTGCTACGCGCGCGCCACCAAATTTGGGCCCAATCTTGGGGTGGGCCATGGGCCGAGCGAAAGGCCTACGTAGCTCCGCCAGGTCTCCGCCGAAACTGCCCTGCCCCCACACGACGCCGCCGCCCTATCCGCCCTGCCCCCACACGACGCCGCCACCGTATCAGCACTGCCCCCAGATGACGTCGCCGCCGTATCGGTAATGCGCGACCGACCAATCCGCCACCGCGACCTCGCCGCCATCTGAATTGGATCAGCGTAAACGGTTCAACTGCCGCCCACGCTGCCCTGCCGACTTGTACTCAACCTATCTCTGCTGCCTCTGCCGCTCGTCAGACAAAATTACAAGGTTTGCACCAATACAGATGTACTACCTCTGTTCCCCTTTAATTGACGACAGCACCAGCCAAATTGCTCATGTGCTCTGCGTTAGCTCGCGTCGATTAAAACTGGACGTATAGATTAGTCAATGGCAATTGCAATTGCTGTCAGATAGTCTAGCTGCTTAGGTTCACATATGAGTGTCGCTCTCATGTATCTGTTGTTTGGAAATACTTACTTGTAAACTAATGCTGCTGCTATTTTATTCTTAACAAGACCGGCTGCAAGGAGATAAGGAATAATGTCACGAGACAAGAGCTGGATGAAAAAGGATAGAGAGTCTCTGGAGTGGCAAAGTGGCATCAAGAGTTTCTTGGAATTTTGTTTCGATGGTGCTCACCCAGACTCAAGAATCCCTTGCCCGTGTATGAAATGTCTGAATAATGCTCAGAGAAAGAGAAAGGATGTCCATATGCACTTGCTTTGGAATGGGATGGATCCGACCTACACTAACTGGATATACCATGGTGAACAACCCGATGAGGACAACATGGCTGATGATTCAGATGATGAAAACGCTGCAGATGATGGTGCTGGGATATGTGACATGCTCCAAACTGTCATAAGGGGCACAAAAGTGGGAAATAATGCAGGAGACACCGGCGGTGATGGAAATAAACAGGAGCCAAATGTATCAGCCAAGGCGTTCTACCAACTATTGGAAGAGGGAAAAACAGGGTTGTACCCAGGTTGTGAGGAGGTCACAAAGATATCTTTCATTGTGAAGCTTTACCAAATCAAGTGCGTGTCTAGGATGACCAATAGAGCATGTGACTTAATGCTCCAGCTGTTCAAGGAGTTGATGCCAAAGGGTCACTGCATCCCTAAAAATCTTGCAGAAGTAAGGAAGGTCATCCGAGAGCTTGGTCTGGATTACAAGAAGATACACGCGTGTGAAAATGATTGTGTGCTATTCCGTAATGAACATGCTGATGCCCAAGAATGCCCTGTCTGTCATACGTCTCGATGGAAACCTAGTCGTACCGTAGACAAAGACGATTCATCAAGCGGTAAATCAAAGAATCCAGTGCCACGGAAAGTTCTATGGTATTTCCCACTCATTAAAAGACTGCAAAGGCTGTACATGACAAAAGATATGTCAACTGATATGAAATGGCATAAGGAGAAACATACAGATGATGGCGTAATGAGGCATCCTGCAGATTCGAAGGCCTGAAAACACCTTGATGAAAAATATAGTGAAAAAGATTTCGCAAAAGATGCTCGCAGTGTTCGGCTTGGCCTTGCTTTGGATGGATTCAACCCCTTTGGGCTCATGAGTATATCACACACTACATGGCCAGTCATTCTGATCCCATATAACTTGCCACCCTGGATGTGTATGAAACAACAGAACTGGATAATGTCGATGATTATTCCAGGACCAAAGTCAGCAGGAAATAACATTGATGTGTACTTGCAGCCTTTGATTGATGAACTGTTAGTTCTATGGGAGGATGGTGCTGAAGCATATGATGCTGCAACTGAGGAAAATTTCACGTTGTATGCATGCGTGTTGTGGACCATCAATGACTACCCGGCTTACGCAATGCTGAGTGGTTGGAGCACAAAAGGCAAGCTAGCATGCCCTTACTGCCACAAGCATACAGATTACTTATGGCTCAACTATGGTAGAAAGCATTGCTACATGGGACACCGACGTTTTCTAAATAAATACCACAAATGGCGTCAAAACAAGTGTATGTTCAACAACAACGCAGATACTAGAGATGCCCCGGTGCCACTTACGGGCATAGAAGTTCTACAGGAGCTAGATAGCATTCAGCACGCACCATTAGGGCGGTCAAATAAGAGAAAGCGACCGGAAACTAATCCCTGGCACAATTGGCGGAAGAAAAGTGTGTTTATCCAGCTGCCGTATTGGAGCCACTTGCTCATGAGGCACAATTTGGATGTTATGCACATCGAGAAGAACATTTGTGACAGCATTCTGGGGACATTGCTTGACATGGATGGGAAATCAAAGGATGGTGCGAAGGCTCGTCTTGATTTGGAGGACTTGAAAATTAGGGTGGATCAGCATGCAAAGCCCACCGGTAAGGGTAAGTACATTTTTAAGAAAGTCGTGTATGCTTTAAAAAAGGAAGAGAAGATGATGCTCCTCAGGTTTCTGCAGAGCATACGGATGCCTGATGGCTATGCTTCACACATTAAGCGATGTGTGGTCCTCGAGCAGTGCAAGTTTACTGGACTCAAAACTCATGACTGCCATGTTATATTATAGAAACTTCTTCCTATTGCCTTGCGCAAGCTTCTGCCAGAGAATGTCCTTATCCCATTGCTTCAGCTTAGTAAATTCTTTTCTGATTTATGCTCCAAGGAGTTAAGGGATGAAGATTTGGAGAATTTGGACAAGCAAATCGCAGAAATTCTATGTCAGCTAGAGATGATATTTCCACCAGCTTTCTTTGATATTATGATGCATCTCCCAATTCATCTAGCTAAAGAAGCAAAGTTGGGAGGGCCTGTATAGTACAGATGGATGTATCCGGTTGAGCAATACCTGTGTACGCTGAAGGGATATGTGCGTAACAAGGCTCACCCAGAAGGTTCGATTGCAGAGGGGTACATACTTGAAGAGTGCATGACGTTCTGCAGTCGATTCGTTCAAGGCATGCCTACAAAACTAAGTCAGTCCGAACACCATGCTGATGGAGGTACAGATGAACCACCAACAGGGATTACCATAATGGGTACAGTTGATTACTCCAAGAAAGGTTTTTCCCGTGAATTAGTCTCTTTGGAAGGTATTAATCAAATGAGGCACTACATCATAACAAACTACTTGGAAACCGAGCCATGGATTGAGTAAGGATACTTATGTATTTGTTTCATTTCATGACATGCATTAATACTTTGGTGATGAAGTAACCATCATTATTTTTTGAAGGAAACATATTGAGGAGCTCAAAAGGAACAATTGTCCTAATCCTAAAAAGAAACACAAGGAAGAATTTGTTGGCTGGTTCGAGAGACGGGTAACTTACTTTCACATTTTGGTTTAAACCTACCTCTCCTTCATGTTCATAACTTCAGATAGCACGGGGGAATTACTAGTAAAAAAAATTGTCTACATTATGCTCACACATATTCTATTCCATGAAACAGATCACACAACTCCATAAAGATGGGAAGGTCAGCAAACTATTGTATGCACTAGCTAAAGGGCTTGATCAAATTGCTCGTGTGTACAACCGTACAGTACTGAATGGATATTACTTTCGAAATGCCTATATAGAGCAGGAATTGAGTACCCAGAATAGTGGCATCGTAGTCAATGTGCAAGAAGGCAATGGCAGTACTGATCACTATGGGGTGATAAAGAAAATCATATTTCTTGACTTTCCTCCTGATAAGGAGGTTGTTCTATTGCAGTGTGACTGGTTCGACGTGCCTACTGCCAATAGAAATCAGAGTAAGGGGTATAAGAAGGACAGATATGGAATTATTGACCTTGACACTACTATACACCAATTCAAGGAAGACCCTTACATTCTAGGCATCCAAGCTGAACAGGTTTTCTACGTGAGAGATGTGAAGAACCCTAATTGGGCAAGTGCTATTAAAATGAACCCACACAATTTCTTTGCTCCTTCTGTTTTAAATGGTGCAAACGTTGATGATGCTGCAGAAGGAAGTGAACGTGCTGAAGCAGATGTACAGGATGTCATCAATGCAGGAATTACAGTTCCAGAATTTAATCTACCTGACCAGATGACTAGTTGGTGCAGAAATGATGATGAAGGAACCAGCATTGATGTTTCAGTCATACAAAGTATAAGGCCTGCTGAGTTTGACGAAGATCAAGTGGAATATGATGCTGATACGGATGATGATGAGGCTTACATAAATGATGGCCATGTTGCTCCTTTGGTACAAGATGAATCCGATGATGACCTAGGATTCATTTAGTAGGCTATCTATGCACTGTTTGGCTTAAAGGTTTTGCCATGATCATGGACACATTTATGTGCTTGAAAGATCGTGTAATAATATAAATTGAGTTTAAAAGGTCCAGAGTTTTAGTGTCAAGTAATTATGAATTGCGATGCTAAATGTTCAAGTGAAATTTGCGTCTTACATGAGTTCTTGATTGATTATTCAGTACTGTCACTTTTTGCAACACAAGTAAATGCTAAGTGCTTCAGAATTACAGTTGTTCGGACCTACAAAGGTTCAGCTGGTTGATATAGTAAATAACTCTGACAGTTTTACGTGAATTTTATGTCAAAAAAAGGTGACAAAAATGAAGATATATACTGGACCATACATGAACACGTATCCTAAATAAATTTCAATTAGGCTCGGGTGCCAAGGCCCAGGAGGTCTGTTTAAGGTAAACTTGCAAAAAATATCGGCTCACCGAATATTGGTGATACTGGACCATAAATGAATTGTTGTCCTAAGAAAATTGCAATATTAATCAAGGGCCACGGCCCAGGAGGCCCGTTAAGCTATGCTATGAACTTTCTCGTTCCAAAAAACTTGTTCATTTTCGCAGCAGCTGGTGATTGTTGCATTATGGTCAACCTATTACCATACGGCCCAAATTGTCGCAGTAAACAATAGTTATTGCCGCAGGATAAATTTGAGGCGAAAAACATATGATATTTACCACGCATACTTATTACGTTGGAAGAACTAGCCTCTAAGGCAACAAAATTGCTACCTCGCGTAACGGAGCTTATTTGTCGCTAAAACGCGATTGTATTCCAACGTGATGCAGATCGTTGCAATAGGCGGTCTCTACCGCAACAAATTTGACAATTTATCGCGACCAAGAATAGTTGTGGAAATATGAGCGGCCTATCACCACGACCGGAGAATTTGTGGTCATTTTGTACTACATCGCAACAAAAAAAAACCATAGCGATAGATTATGTCGCAATAGACCGGTTTTCTTGTAGTGAGAATTACATAACGGTGATCTCAATCATGTAAGGCAGCTCATGAGATCTAAACATGAAGCACATGGTGGAGAAGACAACCATCTAGCTACTGCTATGGACCCATAGTCCAAGGTAGACTACTCACTCATCGTGCCGGAGGCAAGCATGGCGATGAAGAAGACCTCCGGTATGTTGATAGTTTTTCACCGTCTAGTTGGGAACCCCAAGAGGAAGGAGCCAATACGACTGAAGGTGATGCCCGCTAGCTTGCGATAGCTCCAGACAATTTATAGGGCACCTCGTCCGAGCTTTGCTTTGCGAGCGGCAACGCGGAACCTGCACACAACACAACCAAATACTTTGTTCCCAACTTACGATGAGGTTGTCAATCTCACCGGTTTGCTGTAAAGAAAGGAATGACGTATTGAGTGAAAAAATAGTAATAGTATGCGAGTAAAGTAAACAATGCGAGTAAAGTAAACAGGTGAAAGCAATATAAAGGAAATAGGACTGGGGTCCACAGTTCACTAGTGGTGTCTCTCCATTAGATAAAATAATACATGCTGGGTAAACAAATTACAGTTGGGCAATTGATAGAATAAAGACAACGTGCATATGTCGAGAGGATCACTATGAGATTTACTCTGGGCATTACAACAAGATACATAGACCGCCATCCAACTGCATCAATGACTAATAATCCACTTGTGGCGAATCAATCCAAGAACTCCACAAGTATTAATTTGCGAACAACAGATAATTACATTAAGCAAAGTGTGTAATGTAAACAAAGCATATGCCCTTGAGCATATGAATGTTGTTTTCCCCCTAGTAGCAACAACACATCTACAACCTTAGAGGTTTCTGTCACTCTCCCAGATTAAATAGAGGCATGAACCCACTATCGAGCATAAACACCCCCTCTTGGAGTCACTAGCAACTACTCGGCCAAGATAGCTACTAACAACGGAGAGCATGCAAGATCATAAACAACATAGAGATAACATAAGATAATATTCAGTACATCAACTCAATCATAACACCAATATTCATCGGCTCCCAACAAACACAACATGTAGAATTACATAACGGTGATCTCGATCATGTAAGGCAGCTCACGAGATCTAAACATGAAGCACATGGTGGAGAGGACAACCATCTAGCTACTGCTATGGACCCATAGTCCAAGGTAGACTACTCACTCATCACTCCGGAGGCAAGCATGGCGATGAAGAAGACCTCCGATGGCGATTCCCCTCTCCGGTAGGGTGCCGGGAAGAGCTTCTGGACCCTCCCGATCTTCGGGTCAATGGTAGCGGCGGATCACGATGTGTTCTGGAAAAGTGATTGGGTACTTAGTTTTTTCCGGTTGAGGGGTCTTTATAGGCAAAGGTGCAACGTCAGGAGTGAGCCGAGGCGCCGTCACACACAGGGGGCACGGCCAGGGGCCAGGCCGTGCTGCCCTATTATGTGGGTCCCTCGTGGCCCCACTCCGTCTCCTCTTCGGTTCTCTGGAAGCTTCGGTGAATTTCTGGACGTTCGGCTTTTGTTTCGTCCAATTTCGAGAATATTTCCTGTGTAACTTTTCTGAAACACAAAAACAGCAGAAAACAGGGAACTGGCACTGTGGCGACTTGTTAATAGGTTAGTTCCGGAAAATGCATAAAAGTGCCATGAAGTGTAACGAAACACTAATCAAATGGTGTAAAAATAAGCATGGAGCATCAAAAATTATAGATACGTTTTGGACGTATCATGCATCCCCAAGCTTAACTCCTGCTCGTCCTCGAGTAGGTAAGTGATAACAAAAGAAATAATTTTTGAGCTGACATGCACCTACACAATCTTGATCATCTATGTAAGCGTTGTGCGCTGGGATCAAAAGAACTTAAAACATGGGCATGAAAGATATAATCTTGATAGAAGAAACTTAGCAACCATGTTATAACATGAAAATGAACACAAACAAAAGATCATGAAAATGAAACACTAAAAGTCAAACGTGTGTTCAAATTATAAGGAAGAACATACAAATGGTTTTCAGCTTGTCCTTCATGGAGAGCAAAACATAAATGCATAGGACACCTTCATGTTTAAGAGGGCGACCAGATACAAGTAATTTAAGAACAAGTGAAACCAACAATACGAATCAATCAATGAAAACTTTGGGACAATGCACATTATACTCAGAATGACAACTATGCTCTCTTAGTGGTGCATAAAGATAGAAGGTGGAGACTCAACATAAAAGTAAAAGAAAGGCCCTTCGGGGAGGGAAGCAGTGATTGCAAGTTTTATAAACCTTCAAAAATTATGGTACTTACCGGCTTTGAGCTCTCATTGCCCCCATCATAAGCATCTTTAATTGTTAAAGTTAATGCGAGAACACTTATGCTACATATGCTTGACAAATCATAAGTTGAAAACCTTGTGTCCCATGAATACAAGTACCCAAACCTCATGCTACTTTACTTAGAGTCCCAAGCAATCTCTTGTCATTGTAAGTATACACGTATCATCGAGAACCACCAACGGGGTACCTCCGTGCCCGATGACATGGAACAAACCCACATCAAAATGACAGGACAAGCAGACAATGAACACCTCGACATCTCTTTTATTTACCATTTGTATAGCTTTTTATTTTGAGATGCGTTGTCGAATGTCCACTATGGCCATGCTGCAAATTTCCACCATGAATTATGGATGGCTTAGATTGGTGGCCCAGGCATTTTTCTAACACATATACAAACTCCATGATCCCGCAAGATTCTCAATTCATTTCACACCATGAGTATCCATAAACAAAAGATCACGATATCAACTCAAATAAGAAGTGCAATGTTGAAAGCTTGCCCCATGACGGCATGGATGGGCTAATTCCCAACTTACAACTTGCAAGCATAACAACTCAACATAAGAGACCACAATGTCAAAATTTTAAAGCGAGAAAAGTAAAGTGTGCCATCTGGTTCGTGAGAGCTTTACTGACCAACTTTCGCATAACACCAAAAAGAGTTTAATTTGAAGGATAGATAAAAGCAAGTCAAATGTACTTTGGAATAGCAAATTGCTAATAGGTATGTATGGTGGACACAATGGCAAACTTTGTTTTTAGGAGTTGGATGCACGAGTAGAGCTCATACTCAGTACAAAATGAGGGCTAGCAAAAGACTGGGAGCGACCAACTAAGAGAGCTATAACGGCCATAATCATGCAGAGCGACAAAGCAACATTAAAAGAAGCATAAGATGGTATCAAAAGTCAAAAACTAAATGATCATAGAGGCAATGGCGACTTTGTATGAGTCAAACATGTGTGAGCATGCGCCAAGTCAACCCAAATAAAGCATCAAGGAGAAAACCAAAATAATGCTTCCAAACGATAAAAACAACACATGATTTTTTTCAAAGGCTCATTAAGCAATCTCAGTTATTTGAGACAAGTCATGCTACAGCAAAACCACTAAGCATACTATCAAAAAGACATCAAGCACGTCATGCAAAAGCCTAGGCCGCAGTCTACACAAGCTCCTTCTTGTATCACTTTTTTGCATAAAGCTTTTTCTCTTTTCCAACACCATTCAAACTTTTTATAGCCAACTCTTTGATGAAAACCAATAAAGATCAGAGGCAAAAATACACCTTGATGAAAAGATATAACAAGATCTGAACAAAAAATCAAGACGAAAATTGAAAGCTAAACGCAGTTCTAGAAAAAGGAGAACACTCGTTGAAACGAATAGAGTGAAAAACGAAGTGTTCTTGGCAAATGAAAAGCAAGGCAACTTCTCCAAAATGAATTTGTTGGGGTCCAACCATTTATTGCAGCAAACAAAACTAAAATAAACTGAAAACTAAAACAACTGACGCTCCAAGAAAAACGCATAGTGCATGAAGCAATAAAAATATAGTGTCTTGAAAGGTGACCTGATTTTTGCCGATGAAGAAGGGGTGCCTCGGGGCATCCCCAAGCTTTGACGCTTGTACTTCTTGGATATTTCTTGGGGTGCTGGGCATCCCCAAGCTTGAGCTTTTGTCCATTCTTCAACTCATCTCATCATTCTCCAATCCCTACACTTGAAAACTTCCTTCATACAAAACTAAACACAAATTTATTAGCAACATTAGTGTAAGCATAACATTGAATCAACCTCTTTTTCTTCAGGTTTCAACCCAAAACCACCACATATAAAGTATATACTACTGTAGCAACTTCCCCAAAAGTTCCATGATCAAAAGAACTCAAAAAGTAAGCGATAAAGCGGCAAACACAAATATTGGCAGAAATCTGTCAAAACAGAACAGCTGATAAAGGCCGATTTTTTAAGGGTTTTTATGTTGCTCAAATAAAAAAGTATTCATCTAATGAAAGTTTGGATATAACCTGGGGCATATGCACAAGAAATCGCAGGTCCAAAAGATATACAGATAATTTTCACGAATTTTTACGGTGCAGCACCGAAAACTGTTTCAGGACAGCAACATCCCCAAATCTTACCTCACTCAAATAAGAGGCTTCTCTTGGAACAACAACGAAATAAAAAGGATAAGGAGAGGTCATTACAGTAGTAATGACTTCCAAGATTCAAATAAAAGAAAAAGAACTGAATGTAAAAACATTAGGTTATCTCCCAAGAGTGCTTTTCTTTAACGCCTTTGAGCTAGGCGCAGAAAGTGCGAATCAAGTAATATCGAAAGAAGCATTAAGATCCACTATAGGAGTCTTTTCAACAATGAATTGAATTGTGTCCAAATGAGTTTTTGAAGACCCTTTATGATCACTCTTTAGTACACTACTTTCATCAAAAAAGTTTTTAGGACAAATCCAACTAAAATTCTTTTCCAAAGCATCATGAATTCCCGCAAGTTTACAAGGTATTGGCACTCTAAAATCTTCATTGGGTGTACCAACAACTTCAACAGGCGAGCCAAGCTTATTAAATTTCTTAAAAACTTTCCTAGCTTCAATAAAAATATCTCTAAATTCTATGCGCAAAGTTTCCAAGATAAAAGCTTTCTTTTCAGGATCCTCAATATCATGAAGCTTAAGAAACATGTATCGCATAAAAGGATTAAGGCCAGCAAACCTAGCTTCTAACATGTGAATCAAATAAGCAGAAGTAACTTCATAACTAGGAGCAAGCTCAGCTAAAGACTTTTTCTCAACATCTTTATGCATACTAATATTATTAAAGAACTCCTCAATGTTACTTTTTCCTATAATTGAACCACTACCTACTAAGAGGTCCTCCAAAACATACTTAGGGAACAACATAATGAACTAGAAGTAAAGAAATAACAACTATCAAGGATACTAATTTTTTTGGGTTTTTGATAAAACGATGCAAGTAAAAATAAAGTAAAGCAAAACTTAAAACAAAGTAAAGGATGTGCGTGCAAAAACTCCCCTTGCAGAAGTCTTCTTCTTCCTCCCCGGCAACGGCGCCAGAAAAGAGCTGGTGCCTAGTTGACGTGGGAGCTTATTCTTCTTCAATCCCCGGCAACAGCGCCAGAAAAGAGCTTGATGCGGTACGGTGTTGATTGTTTTTCACCGTCCAGTTGGGAACCCCAAGAGGAAGGTATGATGAATATAGCAGCAAGGTTTTCCCTCAGTTAAGAAACCAAGGTATGTCGATCAAGAGAGGAAGGAGCCAATACAACTGAAGGTGATGCTCGCTAGCTTGCGACAGCTCCAGACAATTTATAGGGCACCTCGTCCAAGCTTTGCTTTGCGAGCGGCAATGTGGAACCTGCAGACAACACAACCAAATAATTTGTTCCCAACTTATGATGAGGTTGTCAATCTCACCGGTTTGCTGTAAATAAAGGAATGAGCGTATCGAGTGGAAAATAGTAATAGTATACGAGTAAAGTAAACAGGTGAAAGCAATATAAAGGAAATAGGACCGGGGTCCATAGTTCACTAGTGGTGTCTCTCCATAAGATAAAATAATACATGCTGGGTAAACAAATTACAGTTGGGCAATTGATAGAATAAAGACAACGTGCATATGTCGAGAGGATCACTATGAGATTTACTCTGGGCATTACAAGATACATAGACCGCCATCCAACTGCATCTATGACTAATAATCCACTTGTGGCGAATCAATTCGAGAACTCCACAAGTATTAAGTTGCGAACAACAGATAATTGCATTAAGCAAAGTGTGTAATGTAAACAAAGCATATGCCCTTGAGCATATGAATGTTGTTTTCCCCCTAGTAGCAACAGCACATCTACAACCTTTGAGGTTTCTGTCACTCCCCCAGATTAAATAGAGGCATGAACCCACTATCGAGCATAAATACCCCCTCTTGGAGTCACTAGCAACTACTCGGCCAAGATAGCTACTACTAACGGAGAGCATGCAAGATCATAAACAACATAGAGATAACATAAGATAATATTCAATACATCAACTCAATCATAACACCAATATTCATCGGATCCCAACAAACACAACATGTAGAATTACATAACGGTGATCTCGATCATGTAAGGCAGCTCACGAGATCTAAACATGAAGCACATGGTGGAGAAGACGACCAACTAGCTACTGCTATGGACCCATAGTCCAAGGTAGACTACTCACTCATCGCGCCAGAGGCAAGCATGGCGATGAAGAAGACCTCCGGTGGTGATTCCCCTCTCTGGCAGGGTGCCGGGAAGAGCTTCTAGACCCTCCCAATCTTCAGGTCAACGGCGGCGGCGGATCATGATGTGTTCTGGAAAAGTTATCAGGTACTTAGATTTTTCCCGTCGAGGGGTCTTTATAGGTGCAGGGGCAACGTCAGGAGTGGGCCGAGGTGCCATCACACATAGGGGGCGCGGCCAGGGGCCAGGCCGTGCCGACCTGTTGTGTGGGGCCCTCGTGGCCCCACTCTATCTCCTCTTCGGTTCTCTGGAAGCTTCGGTAAATTTCTGGACGTTCTGCTTTTGTTTCGTCCAATTCCGAGAATATTTCCTGTGTAACTTTTCAGAAACACAAAAATAGCAGAAAACAGGGAACTGGCACTGTGGCGACTTGTTAATAGGTTAGTTCCGAAAAATGCATAAAAGTGCCATGAAGTGTAACGAAACACTAATCAAATGGTGTAAAAACAAGTATGGAGCATAAAAAATTATAGATACGTTTTGGACGTATCAACAGTTAACTCGATAAATGTCCTAGATGAAGGACTTAGGATCGGGGAGATAGGGCGTCGGATGAACTCGAAGGTAAAATCAGTCAAACAAGGTGTGTATCGAAAGTAAACGTGGGTGTAAACCTGGCTTGCCTTCAATCTGTCCCTCAATGTCCTCTCCTGGCCCCTATATATAGGTGGCTAGGTTTCAAAGATCGGGAGGGATCTGATATAGATTACAGTATCGACATATGACATGAACTCATATTTTGACTAGCATTACAATTGGGCCTAGCTTAACGGACCTCAGGGGTACTCAACTGACGGGCTCTATTATCTATACCCTTGTCAGTAGCCCTCGAGATTCTACCAGAATTGCAGATTCATGTTGAATCTCAGATCTTCAAAATTTCGACTTGATCAATACTTGACTTCTTCATATCTTCAAATCTTCGACTTGGTCTTTCGACTTATCTTTTTATTATAATGTCTCGCAAGGGGTTTTGATGAACAAGTCTGACAACTCTGACGGATCAAGAGGCCAGTTAACTGCCGGAACAGATACTTGTCACCTACTTCAAATTCAATCCCCTTGGACTTGAATTCGGGAAACCGGTCAAACCCATCCTTTTGCCGCATTTAGGACTTACAAAGAATGAATCCATGTAGTTCTTAGGGTACCCAGTGCATCCACCAGGATTTTCTTCACGTCGTAGACATGATAAGTACTAGCAGAGCGCATCCATATGCATATACCAGGCCACACAGGACGGATCCTGGGGTCTTACCTTCATGATATATTTCAACCACGACATTCAAGTTTTGTCGCGATGACGCAACTCGAGAATCATATGTTGCAGCCTTGTTTGACTATTTCAATACTTGAAATAATCGAGTTATCCTTTTTAACTTTCATAAGTAGCTCCCGATGGGAGTAATCGACCTTTATTTTGTCGATAATGTAGTCGAAGTTCGTTGTTGATGAAATGTAGCCGATTATGCCTAAATCATTTGCCCACCAGCTGGTTTTTCATCACAACTTCTCATCCTTCTTCTGTCGACTTCTTTCTATTGGGTGCGCGACAACTCCCGGTGGGGGTAGCCCCCGAGGCTATAGCCGTATTTTTCGGGTATAGGCTCAAAAAGATAGACATACCTGTTCCATATACTGTGTCTTGCGATATTTTTCGACATGATTTGCACTTTTAGTGGTTCTTCTCTTCTTTTCTTATGACTTCAGCCCCGGAATCCAAGACGAGGTACGCTGTGCTTCTTGATAGATAACTTTTTTTCCTCTCTCTTTTTTTGTATGTACCATTTCTCTTGATACGCTGATGCTTCTTTTATCGTCTGTGCTGGGAAGAATATAAGAGCCCGTACATATACTTTGGACCTTGTCTTTGCAGAGGCCCATTAGTGTGTACTTATAAATAAAGCATGTTTGGCGAGGGTAAAAATCCTAATTCAGTCATTAGTTTCTTCCTCCGCCGCATCATCTTTTTCTTCTTCATCTCATCTAGGATTTCTTCTTTCCAACACTTGTCTCCATGGCCGATGCAGGTGGATCGCATCTGAACATCGGCGCCCCGGTGGAGAAACGGGGTCGCGGCTGCCCTCGCGGCAGTAAGAACAAGGCTACAATCGCAGTTGCGGTAGCTTCGTCGTCCGCTCCGGTGAAGCGGCGCCCCGACCATCCAGCCGGGAGTAAAAATAAACCCAAGGTTTCATCTGCTGCGCTAGGTCCAAGCGCTCCGCCTCACAATGCTCCTCCTCCTCTGCCTAGAATATGCTCCTTCTTCTGCATCGCCGTCGCTCAGTGCCGTGAGATTCAGCGGGTGCCGCTGAAGTTCACCAAGTTTATGGACGGGCGAGAACTGTGGGAAGCGGTTCTTCGTGAACACTCTGGGGGAGGAACTCCCTATGAAGTGGAGGTCTGGTACGACGGGGCCGGCGAGATGTACTTCAAGGGCGGTTGGTCGCAGTTTGCAGAAGACCTTGACCTCCACCAAGGCTTCTTCATGACTTTCGACTTCCACATCGGCACGTCGAAGTTTGACGTGAGTATCTATGACGGCGCCAAGTGCCAGAAGGAGTATGAAGCTGAAGTGCATTTTCACTAGATTCTCTTTATGTAATCTCTTTTCCTAGTTGTCCTTTCTCGTACTATCTGTAATAAGTAGTCGTGTTTGGATTATGCATTGTGCCTGCTTTATGAATAGACCATGGGAACGGATCGTCGTTCCGAGGTATGCACTTAATATATTATCGGGTTCCTTTGAACCGTGCATATTGTTGCTGAATATCGGGTTGCGAACAACCTAATAGTATGTCTCAGATAATCACAAATCTCAATAACTTGTTAATTTTATTTCGTATGACTCGAGGGTCTGAGCCCCCGAGTGGAAAGTAAAATACTTGTACATATTGTCGAGTTGACCCAAAGATCCTGACCTGTGGCCTCATGTTCTGGGTTCAGAGGGTCATAACTCAAAAGTTCTTTGTCGCCTTATGTCGTCTATGCGTAGAACCACCATAGTTGCTCTGCATTCCACGGGTTGCTCTCGTCTTTCCCCGTTTTCTTGTCTTGTAGTCGATAAGCTCGTCCTGGTATTACTTCTAGGGATTTCTATTTTTGTGCCCTCAGTCGTTAGTTGTACTCAGTTTTCCCCAGCTCGTTAGTTTTTCCTCAGTTTTCCCTAAGCCGTTGTCTGAAACCCTCAGAAGGAGCTCGGACGGGAGGATTCCCATTAAGTTGACCGTATTCGTGCTGACGTGTGGGGCCACGTCATGTGGGGCCGCGTCGCGTGGGGCTGGTAGAAAGGGACCGCGTGGGATAGGACGAGACCGCGTTTGGTTGTACGTGAGAGCTCGGTTCTGTCTCTCTCGGGCCAAATTGGCATTGCCTTTTCAGAGCGCCTTTTCAGAGCGCCTTTTTCCCCTCTCTCTCTGTAACAGTTCTCTCTCTTTTCACCAAATTAGTATCAAATCTAGAGAAGCTTCTATTTCTGTCTTTCTTCAATGATTGTTGCCTTTTGGCCCTCGTTTTTTGCCCAATATGGTAACAAATCTAGAAGCTAGTATAGGATAAATTCACAGCAGCATAATAAATCTAGAAAACTAAGTATAATACATAAACTGTATACAGCAGCCAAAAGCAGCCAATAACAATGTTCTTCATTCTGTATCATATATTTCGTCGTCGCTACAATTCATGAGATGAAAGAAATACATCCTCCAAATGGTATGGCCTTTGTTCATTTCTATCCGCACGTCGTGGCCACTCATCCCAGGCCTTTCTATCATCATCATACTCTCTGATATAACCCAAATCCGCGTAGTAGATGCAGCCAGGTCGAACTATCGGGTGCACTCTGGTGTCGACGGAGATACATCGGATAAAATTGATGAAGAGGGCACGACTGCCAATGTTACTGACGGCATGGAGAGAGCGGCTCTCAGTGTCCACACGGTACACCAATGGTTGACCTTCCTCCAAATGCCCATTGTCGTCAGTGCTGACGCCCAACAACACAAGCAGCAGATCACCATCCAACTCCACAAGGTAGAACTTGGAATCATAATCATTTCCAAGTTCTGGAAATGAAAATAGTGTCTTCATGCTGACAGTGCTCGCGCGCTGCTCCAACTGGACATTGTTGGTGCACACTATTCTTCCGAACTCATTCACAGCTATTGCATACAATTCACCATTGAACGGGGTAATGCAACGTAGAGAATGGTCCTCGATCGTAAATCTTCCTTCTCCCCAATCATGTACATCTATATCCTTAGCTGGAGAGCTCTTATCGACCCAAGCAATTTCATTGGGGTAACCTGTGCAAATGAAGACCATAGTCGGGGACTTCATTACAGCGACTGACTGCACAATCATAGATGGCATCTGCGCCTCAAACGTAGCGTTCAAAGTCTTTGTGAGTGGGTTCAGAAGCCGTATCTTGTGCGGCTGGTTCCTCTGGGCAAGCACGATGACGTCACGGTAAAAGCCGACGAAGTAGTATCTAAAAGGGAGTTGATGAAGATAACATTCAGCACTAAGATGTTTACCATTGAAAATAAAAATAGATTAACTCTATAGATATGGAGGAATTTGAACCTTGCATGAACTTCCGTTAGATCGATGGTGACGTAGCGGGATGTGCGGAGGTTGAGGAAGGAGAACTCAGCGGCGCATGGAAGGGCGTGTTCTACTATGATCCATTCGTGCAGGTGCACGTCGGGCTCAGGTAGATCTGAGCGCCAATTTGTACAAACTTGCCTCAAAGCAGCGTAGGTGTCCACGTACTCCTCGTTCGCCAGTAAGCAGTCGCCGATCTTGTGAAGTGGTCCATCACCCTTAAGAGAGGCCCAGTTCACGGAGGCGCCGCACTTGGATGCGCCGCCCTCGGATGCGGCAGGCTCGGCGGCGATGGGCTCGGATGCGATGGGCTCGAAGGCGATGGGCTCGGAGGCGACGGGCTCGGGGGCGACGGCCGCCGGCGCATTCTTCTTCTCCATCGCCGGCAGGGGAGCGCGTGTAGGGCGGTTGGGGTTTTTTGGATTTGGAGAAGGTGATGGGACGTGAGAGGCGTGGTTGCGTGCGTGAGTTATGATGAGACTTTGTGCAGAGAGAGGGAGAGAGGGGCTCTGTACTGGCAAAGTGACGGTTTGTCTCAGTAGTTGACGTTTGGTCTCAACACGCGCACCACGCGGCTAACCGCTGCTCACCGCGACACGCGTCCGTGGGACTGCACGTCAGCACCGTTACGTGTACTCAGTTCTACCCTCGAGTCTTACACTAGAAAAATATCTGTACTCAGTTTTCCCCTCGAGTACTAATACTGGCTAGTGCAATATACTCAGTTTTACCCTTAAGTGGCTGGTCAACAGAGAGTCAACAGATGGGATTAAGCCTTCTAATTGAGTCATTTCATGCGCAAAAAAATTCAAAAAAATAAAATCATAGTGCCTCCTACTCATGGAGTCTTGTTACGCGACCTGCCACGTAGAAAAGCATAACAATCATATATAAATCAAGTTTTCACACAAATGGCCACTTCTGAAATCACTAGTAGCTATGAAGGTTCATGGCTTTTCACTCAAACCCCTTCTCAAAACATCTATACCCAAAACATAGTTTGTCTGAATGAGGCCATAATTTTTACACTCATGTATATTTGAATTGCTAATACTTTGAGGTAGGCCAACCTGGGTTTCATTGTACAAAACATGTGTTTTTATTTTTCTAAATTTCTTATTTGAATTCCTTAGCCTGTTTACTATTTACTTGCCCTTGTATCCTTGATACTACTCAGTTTTACCCTCTCCCTTCTCACAGAAGCCCAAACTTGGCCTGATTGGTCGAGTTGTTGTCACACGGATCGTGCCCACCTACCGTTGATCCTATGATCTAACGGGCAGGATCGTGCCACCCTCTCTCTATCTGTCGGTGGCAAACTACTACCCCTCTATGTATGCTAAATAACGAGTTGGCCACCGGATTCAACAAGTTTGGTAATCATGAATTTCCACTTCTTGTATGCATTACTTTTCACGGTAAAATGATAAACTATCACGAATTTCCATTTAGGCATTACTTTTCACGGTAAAATAATAAACTATCACAAATTTCCTTTAGGCATTACTTTTCACGGTGAAATGATAAACTATCACGAATTTCCTTTAGGCATTACTTTTCACGGTAAAATAATAAACTATCACGAATTTCCATTTAGGCATTACTTTTCATGAATTTCCTTTAGGCATTACTTTTCACGGTGAAATGATAAACTATCACGAATTTCCTTTAGGCATTACTTTTCATGGTAAAATAATAAACTATCATGAATTTCCATTTCTTTTAGGCATTACTTTTTTGTTGAGATATAAACACCCACAACGGTCATCTCCTCCTTCATTTATTATGTAAACCCCACAACGGTCATCTCGCCCTTATAAACCCCCACAACGGCCATCCCTCATGTCAATAGGTTCTGCCTCTCTTCTTCGTTTCTGCCTCTCTCTTCTTCATTCACATACACTTGATCCATTGCCATGGCTTCCACGTCTCGGACGCCGACCGGAAGGGGAAGGGGAAGGGGAAGGGGAAGGGGAAGGGGAAGGGGAAGGGGAAGGGGAAGGGGAAGGGGAAGGGGAAGGGGAAAGAGAAGGGGCGACCTGGGTGGTGGATCATCATCATTGCCACCACCACCGTCAACACTGCCATTGATCATAGAGGAGTTCTTAATCGTCATCTATGAAGACCCTTTGGCCAAGAAGGTACGTACGCGTTCCCACATATATGATGCATGTGATTAATTATGTGCATGTTCCAAAAAGCCTTTAATTTCAAATGATCGGCACTTGATCTCTTTGCAGGCACTCCCACAAAAGTTTGCGGACTATCTTGATGGCCAGGAGCCCGCAAAGGTGTATCTGCGAGCAGCTGACTGCGGTCCTCGTCTCTGGACCGTGGAGGTCCTATTTGACGGACAAGGCCGGATGTACCTCGACAAGGGCTGGGAGAATTTCGCCATCGCGCACGGTGTGGATTTCGGCTACATCCTACACTTCAAATATGAAGGCGATGATGTGCTCACAGTGAAGGTGTTCGACGTAACATTGTGCAGGAAGTACTACTACACGGACGACGAAGATACTGACGATGAAAGCGACGATGACGTGAAGCCATGCATCCATCCCCTTTAGATAAGGGGATTATGACCAAGAATATATATGTAGCTTCATATGCATCAATTTAGAGATCTAGCTATTTTCTATAGATTATGCATGTAAAAATAATAGGGAATCGCAATTTCCACCATGATTCGAGCACCACAGCCTCCAAACGATGCCGATGCCGATATTGGCATCGTCAGAACGGCTATGCATGCTCGCCGCCACTGCTAGGTCACCGTCAGGATGCACCCTCAATCCCGTCCACTCATTCGATCACTGACATACCAGAGATACCACCGAGGCCAATGACGAACGTACATGCTGATGCCAATACCGAACATGCACGCCGTTGTGGGCACGGCCACGCCGCCCCGCTATGCTGGACTCCACAGACCACTGTGAGGTCTTTCCCTTCGCCACCACACTCCCCTAGCACCTATCTATACACGCCAGAAAGGAGAGACACTAGTTTTCTCTACATTGCTCGCGTTCGTGTCCGACACCGTCAGTCAAAGTGTTGAGGTCGTCGTCGATGTCCTCGACCATTTCTTCTCTTCTTTGCATGGTTAAACGCGTCGAGTTCATATCTATCTAATGCGTCTGGTCTCGCCTCATGTAGTTCTTTGTGGACGTCGATCTCATCTCGGCACCCCGCAGGCCACCTCCTCCGTGACATCGCTGTAGAGCTCCGTTTAAAAATCTAATCATACCCCTGTATTGCCCCTTGTATCAGCGTCATGGCCCCACTTGTCATTCAATATACCGAAGCCCCACTCGTCCGCGTTTTGGTCAGGGATACGGCGATGCTTACGGTCAAACAAAGATGGATGCTCTGACGTGTCTTTGCGGGCTCTACGTGGCCCCACTAGTCAGCAGTTAATGGTCAAAGGTGTTCGCCGTCGGGCAACCGGCCGTTCCAGCACTTGTGACGGTTTCAGACAAGGGCTTGGACAAAACTGAGAAAAAACTAAGGAGCTGGGGAAAACTGAGTACAACTAAGGACCCGAGGGCACAAAAATAGAAATCCCTTACTTCTATCATGATGTACGGTCCCAACCATGGGGACTCCAATTTTCCATGACCGCCTTGCTTGAGTCGTAAGACTAGATCTCCCACCACGAAAGATCGTGGGCGAACTTGACTATTGAGGTAGTTTTGTAGGTTTTGCTGATATTGAGTGGCTCTAGCGAGTGTTGCGTCTCTTGCCTCGTCGAGTGCATCGACATCGTCCTGAAGTGCTTCCGTGGAAGTTGTCTCATCATATGCCGCGATTCTTGGAGCTTCGTGGGTGATCTCGACTGGAAGCATGACTTCTGCGCCATGGACCAGAAAGAAGGGCGTTTCTTGAGTAGCTGCGTTAGGTGTAGTTCGGAGACTCCAGAGTACGGAGGGTAGCTCGTCTACCTAAGCGTGCTTGGCTTTCTCGAGGGGTGCCAACAGCCTTTTCTTTATCCCGACCAGAAAGAAGGGCGTTTCTGAAGCCCAGCATTGAGCGCGCCCTTCCTCTGCTTTGCTAACGCCTCCCTCCCCTGGATTCTGTCGCCGTGCTATGCTCTTCCTCTCCGTTCGTCGCCAAGCTCTGCTCCATAGCCTCGCTGCGGTCCCTGTACCAGTCCGCTGCGTCTTCTGAATCCATGGCGTGGTCTTCGTATGGTTAAAGAGGTCGGCGCTCCTATTTTGAAAAGATCCATTCGTAGCCCGGTTGGCTTGATCCTTGTCAATCCACGGTGAGATCTCAGGTTCGAATCTCGTCAGAGGCAAATACGAACCTTTTTGATTCCTTGTTCCAATACTGACAGGTGGGCCCTAGCTGTCACCCTCATCCGGTGCCACCTCAATAGTCTCCCTCAATAAACACGGAGCCAGCTCCCCCCGAACCCGCTCATCAGCTGCTGGGGCTATATGTCTCTCGGTGAGAGAAACGTCCAGCTGTTTTCTATTTTCAGAAAAACTAGCAGGGTGACCCGCGCATTTGCGCGGCTAGATTTATCTTTGATGGTGGCACTTATCCTTGTGTTGTTGTCTTATGTTAATTGTGTGTCATTCTTGTGGTTTTTTATTATTTGTCTGGTTATAGGATGTGAAGTGGTTCACTAATATTTAAAACACAAAAATGTGATATCTTGAATACATCGGTGAGACAACCATGATCATTGTGTTTATGCAAAAGTTTTTTTACCAAGACCTTTATGTTTTAATCCATTGTATTGTTCCATTTAACTCTGCTGATTTTTGACTACACTAATATTAGGGAGATAACTTCAGTTAACAATATATAAACTAATTATAACCAATATATATGATAGTTATTGCCAATAGTTGCATGTTGATAAGAAACTAAAATTTCTCATTGAATAATACTTTATTGGCACAGATGTTCGTAAATGACAACAAAATCATTGGCACCGTGGTCACCAATCAGCTTTCTAGAAAATTTTAGTTCTCCCTTCCACGTATTAATATTTCCAAGTAAATTTTCAACAAACAATCGAATCCAAATATCTATTTCTTACCCATAAGCATTGTCCATTCATTTTACTATTGACTGCATTGCAGTTGCGCTATAGCTACCATTGACCAGTTGGACGCTAAGGCAGTGCAAGTATTCACATATATTCATTTAAAATTGCTAAAGGTATTTTCTTATGCTCACTTTTGTCATGGATTTTATTTTATATTTTGTTATTAAAATAAATCAATTATCAATTTTGATGATTAGTTTTAGACACTTAATGTTGCATCCCTAACATACTTTGTTGCATCCTTAACATACTTCCTTTTTGTTTATAGTCGTTGCACACATTGCAGCGAATTGCGGATTTCTTTTCTCGCCCAGTGTCACACAGGCCACATGGTGCTTAGGTGTTTTAAGTTGTCCGAATAGCCACTGGTCTTATCTTTCGCTTCTACACACATCAGTTATTATATGTTTATATTTTCTCGCTGAGTCATCATTGTTCTACTTCTGTCAACCTTTTTTTTTTTGCTATGAAGCACTCGATCCTATGCAAGTTTATAAATTAAAATATTGATGCATGTTGATACATATGAGCCATGTTACCCAGCCATTGGTCTTCTTTCACTACAATTAAAATGGCAAACAAATTTGATATTTTAATTATATTTTTTATTTTACATATGAGTTTTAGGTTAAGAAATACATTTTTTTCTAGATGGTTTTTAATTTTTAATAGAAATTGGGGATAAGCACCCCTGGCCTGTGCATTGTTCAATTCATATGGTTTTAATATTAACATAATATGTCTATCTGATTCACTGAAAAGTTGGCTTTCGGAGCCGTATGTTCATATTATCTTATATATACACATAAGTCACTGGTTTTTACCACTCTCCTCATATCTTTGAGTTGTATGCAAAACATCCATCTTGAGTAACTGTCCCTATGTCATGGGCAACCACGTTAGCATATCTTGGATGGTTTCCGATTCTGAAGTAAATTTACAGTTGGGGTGAGTAAAAAAAATTCACGGAAGTCCTAGAGATCCGGCTTAATATTATGACTTTTACGTGTTTGTCTATGTGCAAATAATGCTTGGTTTGAAAGTTTTGCCAAGCTCGGCTAGTGGTGCATGCATGTGTATAGAAAAAAAAATATTTGCATGTCACCAATATAGTAGAGAAGCACGAACTGCTGATCAATTAGCTAAGTGCAAAGATCATGCTCCCAGGAAAGAAAGAATACCTGAAATCATCGAGGAGTACATATGGGACAACCCAGGATCATGCACTCACCTTCTGCTCCTCGCCGTCGTCCTTGTCGTGCTCCTCCACTGAGTCATTGCAGTCGATTGGCTCCGCGGACTGGTTCTAGTGCATGCGTCTCGCCACGGTATTGAGGTGTACGATTCAACGAACAAATATATGTATCCATACCATATTCATTGGTATTTGTTGATGGAACATAACACCTGATTAAAAGCACTGATATCCCGCTGCCACGCACGATTATAGAAGCGGGGAACTTTGGGTTCTACCACCAGTCAACATACATGGCGATTGCCTACTTTTGAGTGTTTCTCTCCCGGCGAAACGAAGCAATCGCCTTCAGCAAATTCAATGTCAGCTTCTTCACCGGCGATGGTCGAACCAATCAGAATCCATCAGGCCCTTCTCAACTTTCTTTGTTCATGAATAACACATGCGTCTGATTGATGCGTGCGATCACGAATACATCGTTGATTGCAATGGCGGCGCGGCTGTGGGTGTTGGTAAGCGCGTGTGTGCAGCCAACCTAAATTTTAATCTGCCCTCGATGGCAAATAAAGTCCATGCCGAATACAAATAGCCAGCGCATAGCAGGCTAGTCCACATCGATTAATATCCGCCCTCGATGGCAAATAAAGAGTCCATGCCAAATACAAATATCCAGCGTATAGCAGGCTAGCTCTTCTTAGGCGAGATCCACATCGGTTAATCTCAATCATTGATACATTGTAAAACTAAATTGTTAAATCCAATCTTGCTAAACTCATATCTTTCAAACCGTAACTCGGAATAAAAAGTATTTTATATGAAAATTGATCAGAAAAATGTGTAGAATTTGAATATGACATCCATAAACTTGTTTGCATCTTGCATCATGTAGTGACGTGGTAATTTGCATCTAACTTAATTAATAACATATGGAGTAATTGTGAATTGCCAATTATGGTTTGACCACTTCCATTTAATTTTGTGCAGCTCACTCATGTCTTGTCTTTGCCATGCTAATAAACAATTAAATTGCCTTGTAGTAAAACAACTTAAACCATATGTATGTGTGCCAGGGTTCCGATTCCGCTTAATTTTGTTAAGTGGCATTGCATCATAATTGCCATGTCATCCATGCATTCATATGATCATGCCGATTCTTTTGCCGTAGTAGTAAGTGTTGCATCCATTGTTTGTTGTAGCGATTTGCTTCACGGATAGGCCAGTTCGTGGTGATGTGAGCAACGACAAGTTCTTCGGAAGTTTCTCCAACAATCTTTTCACGCGAGCCCTTTTCTCTCTACCCATTTAACACTTTTGCTCTCGCTAGCTCTATATTCTAGCCTTGTGTCGCGATTCTTTGTTCGAGTCACGTGTCCTATCCACTTGTTTATCCAAACAAAAGCCATAGAACCTTCCATACATCCTATTACCCGTGTGCTTGTTGTTCGAGTTGGCCTTGCGAGTCCTAGGCATCTTCATGTTGTTTCAAGTGGTTTTACCTTATTGGGCTGGGAAGTTATCACATGCTCTACTTTATGGATATATGTAGTTGGATATATTCATGGCTTACTTTATTGTTAATAATTAAAATTGAATTAAGCAGAGGCATCGGTGAGTCATTTTGCCGGTTTTACGACGGCTCACTTGTGTCCCCTAGGACCCCGAGATCGCATGAACTGTTCTAAGACTGAGCACTCTAACCAGGCGTGGGTACGTTTACGGGCCTCCCCTCGATCACTGCCAGAATCTACACACTTGTCCAGTGGCCACAACTAGTTTGAGGTTTTCCATTTGGGTTTTGCGTGCATGCAGCTCTTGTATCTTATGGTCCGCTTTACTTTGGGGGAAGCCGTGGGTGCCTTGTAACCCCTTGTTATGTTTCTGCATGCACGTATAGGATGTGGTACGAGCGTTTATCGCATGCTAAAGTGGGTCATCTCCCGAGGGTGGAGCCGGGCCTCGGAAGCCGTAGGCACAAACAACTAGGTCCGTCTCGGAGATTCGGCCGGACTCTTGATTCGGGTTAAACTTAGTTAGGTGGCTTACTGGACTTGTTTGTAGTGAAGGAGAGTGCGAGTCGTGACCTCCTGCCGGCACACCATCGGAAGTGTGCTAATCGTAGGCATCAAGGGGTGATCGTGTGTTTGGGTACATTTGGGCACCCCTGCAGGGTTAAATCTTTTCAAAAAGCCGTGTCCGCGGTTATGGACGACTTGGAGCTGTACTACTCGATCATAGAATAACTTGCACCTATTGTTTCAATACTAATAAACTTGTGTAGTAAGTTAGCACAACTACAACAACAAACCTGCAATAAAACTTGTTAACCGTGTGAGTGCCTTTGATATTGCTTCTTCGTGTGGGTGCGATGAGGTGATTCATCGGCTGGGTTATGTTTGGTGCTAGTATCTAGTTGGTTACTTCTATGCACTCTCTTATCTCAATCTATTTAGACAAAAGTTGTAGTGTGTCTCTGTAGTATGATTCTTTTGTTGCCGCTAAGTCCACCATATAGCCTGTAGGGGAGCACAGCTGAATTCCAATCTCGCAAGTACGTGCCTCGGTACTCACCCTCATTTTTCTTCTTTTTCCTTTCTCTTTCTCCCTCCATTTTCGGCAACCGATGGCCCGATCTTCACAGGTATGGGAGCGACGACATTAGCAAGGTTACCCTTCCGGCTTGGCCTGGGCAGGGTTTGGACGCCATCGTTTATCTTCAGGCCTCTTAGGCCCATTTGTACTCTTGTCCGTACTCGGATACTATTTGCTTTATGTATGATTTGGATCTTTGTACGTATATTTGGATATTTTGACTCATGGAGTCTTCATGGTAATATTATATATTCTTTTGTGGGTTCCTTCGTGAACTTGTGTAATGTTACTACCTTGATTCCACCCGCATCGCGTGCATGTTGCGACATGCACGAGGTGCTTGGTGGTGCGTTTCCAAAGCGACATCATGTAGATTGTGGCGTGATCGCTATAATCTGCAAGGTGCCAATTTTGGGGCGTCACAAGTGGTATCAGAGCCCAGGTTTTGTCGATACCCACGGGTCCAGTCTGCCTGTAGGATAACCTTGTCAACAGACATTGTTGAGTCTAGTGTCAAAACTATTTTACTAAAAATGAGTTGGATAGATCTAAGTAGTTTGCATTTTTCTCCTTATCTTTCTGCTTCTCTCCTCTTACCTTTGCGAGTTTTGAGTTCTCTTTCTTGCCTGCTTCTTCGAGTTTTAGGTTCCCACGTGGGTGGACGATCTCTTGCCTTTATCCTAATAGGTTCAGAGGGATCTCGACGGAAGGTCATCATCATCGTGAGCATTCATCCCTTGTTGGTGGTGTCGAGAAGGAACCTCTTGTTAGTGGTGTCGTGGAGTTCGACATGGCGCAAGAAGAACTGATAGTTTACCCAACTCCTTCCCCCGCCTTATCGTGGATCTCGGGGCGAGATCCCTTGTTAGTGGTGTCTATTGTAACGACCCGGAAAATACCCCTATTAGATAATTGTTTGTTCTTTTTCTTTTTTGCGTCATTGTGACATCATGCATCATCATGCATCTATAACCTTACATGTTTTTGTCAAGTCCATAATTATTTGGAATAGAATTCTATCTTATTTTGCTTGTATGGTTTTATAAAACCCTCCTCTCCTTTGCTTATTTTAATTAAAACTAACAAAGCAAAAATATTTGCAAAGTTTGAAATTGTTTTAATTCCTGTTTGCAAACCTTTCCAAGCCCGTCTCTTCTTTTTCCCTTAAAAAATGCTGGAAGAAAAGAGAAGAGGGAGTTCCAATCTGAAAAAAAACGGAGGAAGAAAAGAAGTCCAGAACGTAATCCTATCCTACACTGCCCACTAAATTTCGGCCCATCTAACTCCATCTTACCTCTATTATCTTCTTCTTCAACATGTACGGCATGCATCTGAGCGGTGCCACATCGAAGACCTGGTGATGGGACGGACGATGTACTCCCTTTCCCTTCCTACAAATCCCCTAGCCCTGCAAACCCTAGCTCCTACTCCCCTAGCGCCGCCGCCAGCCCGTGTTTCTCACGTGTATGTCCGCTCTCGAGCTCATCTCTGCAAGCCCCGAACGTCATCGATGACCACCATGCTCCCCTTGCTCCGGTACACCGGCGGCCTCCGTTCCCATCCTCTACTCCGCGTTCCGGTCATCTTGTCAGGCCCCGCTGCGTGCCGCTCCCCTTCAAGCAACGGTGCTGAGCGCCACCATTTGCAGCCTCTTCATCGTCTCCGCAAGCTGCTCTCAGCTCCATCAAGCACGCTGCCGTCGTTTTGTCATCCGGCTTCCCCGTCTTCTCTGACTCCCTCTACCGTGATTCTGGTAAGTAGCTGCTTCTCCCGGTGGTCTACTCCTTCTCTCTCTCCCTCCATCTACTGCTCTTCCGGCGTTAACCGCCGTGCCTCCTGCGCAGGTCCTCGCTGTCCGCAGGCCTCCGGTGCTGCTCCATTCTGAGTTCGCTCCCTTTTGTTTCGTGCTGAAGCCCAGCGTCGAGCGCACCCTTCCTCTGCTTTGCTGACGCCTCCCTCCCCTGGATTCTGTCGCCATGCTATGCTCTTCCTCTTCGTTCATCGCCAAGCTCTGCTCCATAGCCTCGCTGCGGTCCCTGTACATGTCCGCTGCGTCTTCTGAATCCATGGCGCGGTCTTTGTATGGTTAAAGAGGTCGGTGCTCCTATTTTGACAGATCCGTTCATAGCCCGGTTGGCTTGATCCCTATAAATCCACGGTGAGATCTCAGGTTCGAACCTCGTTAGGGGCAAATACCAACCTTTTTGATTCCTTGTTCCAATACTGACAGGTGGGCCCTAGCCGTTAGCCTCATCCGGCACCACCTCAGCAGTCTCCCTTAGTCAACGCGCAGTCAGCTCCGCTCGGACATGCTCATCAGTTGCTGGGGCTATATGTCTCTCGGTGAGAGAAACGTCCAGCTGTTTTTTGTTTTCAGAAAAATCCCTGAATATGTTCAAATCTTCCTAAACTCATATCTTTCAAACCGTAACTCGGAATAAAAAGTATTTTATATGAAAATTGATCAGAAAAATGTGTAGAATTTGAATATGACATCCATAAACTTGTTTGCATCTTGCATCATGTAGTGATGTGGTAATTTGCATCTAACTTAATTAATAACATATGGAGTAATTGTGAATTGCCAATTATGGTTTTACCACTTTCATTTAATTTTGTGCAGCTCACCCATGTCTTGTCTTTGCCATGCTAATAAAAAATTAAATTGCCTTGTAGTAAAACAACTTCAACCATATGTATGTGTGCCAGGGTTCCGATTCCGCTTAATTTTGTTAATTTGCATTGCATCATAATTGCCATGTCATGCATGCATTCACATGATCATGCCGATTCTTTTGCCGTAGTAGTAAGTGTTGCATCCATTGTTTGTTGTAGCGATTTGCTTCTCGGATAGGCCGATTCATGGTGATGTGAGCAACGACAAGTTCTTCGGAAGTTTCTCCGACAATCTTTTCAGGCGAGCCCTTTTCTCTCTACCCATTTAACACTTTTGCTCTCGCTAGCTCTATATTCTAGCCTTGTGTCACGATTCTTTGTTCGAGTCACGTGTCCTATTCACCTGTTTATCCAAAGCAAAGCCATAGAACCTTCTATACATCCTATTACCCGTGTGCTTGTTGTTCGAGTTGGCCTTGCGAGTCGTAGGCATCTTCAGGTTGTTTCAAGTGGTTTTACCTTATTGGGTTGGGAAGTTATCACATGCTCTACTTTATGGATATATATTGTTGGAGATATTCATGACTTACTTTATTGTTAATAATTAAAATTGAATTAAGCAGAGGCATCGGTGAGTCATTTTGCCAGATTTATGACGGCTCACTTGTGTCCCCTAGGACCCCGAGATCGCATGAACTGTTCTGAGACTAAGTGCTCTAACCAGGCGTGGGTACGTTTACGGGCCTCCCCTCGATCACTGCCAGAATCTACACACTTGTCCAGTGGCCACAATTAGTTTGAGGTTTTCCATTTGGGTTTTGCGTGCATGCAGCTCTTGTATCTTATGGTCCGCTTTACTTTGGGAGAAGCCGTGGGTGCCTTGTAACCCCTTGTTTTGTTTATGCATGCACGTATAGGATGTGGTACAAGCGTTTATCGCATGCTGAAGCGGGTCGTCTCCCGAGGGTAGAGCCGGGCTTCGGAAGCCATAGGCACAAACAACTA
The DNA here is from genome assembly GCA_007115705.1 of Dactylis glomerata. Classification (NCBI taxonomy): domain Eukaryota; kingdom Viridiplantae; phylum Streptophyta; class Magnoliopsida; order Poales; family Poaceae; genus Dactylis; species Dactylis glomerata. The sequence continues at coordinate 882,567 of QXEO01001791.1, forward strand.
GGTCTGTCTCGAAGATTCGGCCGGACTCTTGATTCGGGTTAAACTTAGTTAGGTGGCTTACTGGACTTGTTTGTAGTAAAGGAGAGTGCAAGTCGTGACCTCCTGCCGGCACACCATCGGAAGTGTGCTAATCGTAGGCATCAAGGGGTGATCATGCATTTGGGTACATTTGGGCACCCCTGCAGGGTTAAATCTTTTTGAAAAGCCGTGTCCGCGGTTATGGACAACTTGGAGCTGTACTACTCGATCATGGAATAACTTGCACCTGTTGTTTCAATACTAATAAACTTGTGTAGTAAGTTAGCACAACTACAACAACAAACCTGCAATAAAACTTATTAACTGCGTGAGTGCCTTTGATATTGCTTCTTCGTGTGGGTGCGATGAGGTGATTCATCGGCTGGGTTATGTTTGGTGCTAGTATCTAGTTGGTTGCTTCTATGCGCTCTCTTATCTCAATCTATTTAGACGAAAGTTGTAGTGTGTCTCTGTAGTATGATTCTTTTGTTGCCGCTAAGTCCACCATATAGCCTGTAGGCGAGCACAGCTAAATTCCAGTCTCGCGAGTATGTGCCTCGGTACTGACCCTCGTTTTTCTTATTTTTCCTTTCTCTTTCTCCCTTCTTTTTCGGCAACCGATGGCCCGATCTTCACAGGTATGGGAGCGACGATGTTAGCAAGGTTACCCTTCCGGCTTGGCCTGGGCAGGGTTTGGACGCCATCTTTTATCTTCAGGCCTCTTAGGCCCATTTGTACTCTTGTCCGTACTCGGATACTATTTGCTTTATGTATGATTAGGATCTTTGTATGTATATTTCGATATTTTGACTCATGGAGTCTTCATGGTAATATTATATATTCTTTTGTGGGTTCCTTCGTGAACTTGTGTAATGTTACTACCTTGATTCCACCCGCATCGCGTGCATGTTGCGACATGTACGAGGCGCTTGGTGGTGCGTTTCCAAAGCGACATTATGTAGATTGTGGCGTGATCGCTATAATCTGCAAGGTGCCGATTTTGGGGCGTCACAGTTAACTCGATAAATGTCCTAGATGAAGGACTTAGGATCGGGGAGATAGGGCTCCGGATGAACTCGAAGGTAAAATCAGTCAAACAAGGTGTGTATCGAAAGTAAACGTGGGTGTAAACCTGGCTTGCATTCAATCTGTCCCTCACCGTCCTCTCCTAGCCCCTATATATAGGTGGCCAGGTGTAACACCCCCGAATTTATCACAAATTCGAAGTGCCCATTATGCATTCCACCACAATCCCAGAATCATTGTTGTGATACACATAACGTAGTTGGTAACCAGTTCCATAGACATTACAATACGATGGTTCAAATACAATGGTCATAGTGACCAAGTTCATATTACAACACAATATAGCAGCGGAAATAACGTCTTCGGGTCCATGCCTTCACCCTACAGGCAATGGCGACTCAGTAGAAGATCTTAGTTCTGATACTCTTCTTCATAACCTTCCTCCGGATACTCTTCCCCATAGTTTGGCCAAGTTGATAGCCAGGGACACAGCCATGAGTACATTGGATGCACTCGCAAACCATCTTATAAATGAAATGATGAAGTAGGTATGCAAGGTTGATATGGTGGACTAAGCACTAAGTTTAGTTGCAAAAGCTAGTTTTATTTCCCAAGAATGTTCATTGGTAGAAAAGAAGTTTAGTTCTCTCAGTTCAATCTAAAAGGAACTTCACGTATGTCAAAATCAATGTCAAACCAAGTCATGTCATTCACCAAGTTCACCATAAGTTATTATATTCTTGACAAAAGTCAAGTACAGTTTGCCAACTGTCCATGACCGCGGACGCGGCTATTCGAATAGTTTTGAAACCTCTGCAGAGGGGTACACTTTACCCACAAGATTCGATACATCTGCCGGGAGAAATCCACGGATCGTCATACACAAAGTATGCGAGGTTCAGATAATCAAACAAACTCTTTCACTTGCTCACTCTAGTATAGGATCCTTCCCTAGAGCCCGAGATACGGAAATCCCCGTTCCGGCGCCTCTAGTTTTGCCCGCTCCGGGATGCCGGATGAATGGAATTTTCACTTGGTTCAGAAGTACCCGCGCACGGTGCACTTCTATAAAGGATGATACAAGGCCTCCCACACTAGGGTAAACAAGCTACGGACTAAGCCCCTTCCCATTTAGGGGTAATGTGGTCGTACGGTATGGTTGGCTCACATAGTACATCACTTAGTATCATTTGGCAAATACATTCCATAGTCCTTAGTCAAGATTATTTTCCTTCATAAAACCATCATGTATGAGAGGTCTCCAATTCAATTTTTCGAGTTCAAGTCACCAAGTTCAAATGGGGTTCCTCTTAGAGATAGCACCAATTTTATTAGCGACTAAGCAACAACATGGAGTGATGATACCACTACAATAAGGTTGGATAAACTCAGCTTGATGCTCTTGCTAAGCAAGATATCACTACACATCTATCATTCTACTCTAGCAATTCAATCATGCAATTTACTTAAAACAAGTAGAATGCAAAAGTAAAACTAGGTATGTGGAGTATGATTCAAAAGATGGCTTGCCTTGGTTGGCAAAGTGTCTGGGGTATTCTTCTTCTTCTTGATAATATTCCCCCTCAATATCCTCCTCAGCAACACTAGAGTCTAATAACGAATAAACACAAAGCACACAATCACTACACAATGCTAACAACACACCAAGCACACATACTTGTTTTCAACAATAGCATTCATGTTGGTTTTTATTTGAATTGGGTTGCAAGTTTTCTCCCAAGTTTTCATTAAGTGTGCAAGTTAGATTTTTCTACCATGTGCCCTATGTTGTTTACTTTCTAAGCCTTGGTATTAGGCTATGGGTATTGGGGCTAGTTCAAGTGGAAATTGACTAATTGAGTAAATTGGTATTGAGGGCAAATTAATTCTAAGTGTACGATAGAGATCTATCATTTTATGTTACTAACTAGAATTGGGTTAGGGTTTAATTGGTACCACTAACAAGGTTTGAGTTGATTAAGGTTGACTAACAGTAGGGGGGTTAAGTAGTGAGTTCACAAACCAAGTTTCATAATTTTAGGAGGTTTAAATAATTTTCTAGAATTTTCATATGATTAATAAAGCTATGGTCAAAGTATTCTTAATTATTTAAATTCCTAACTCAAATGGAATTCTAACCAGTTTCAGAGGATAGAGCATTTCCTAAGCTTTCCAAAGCATATTCATTTGCTAAAAATGGATTTCTAAAACTCTTGGAATTAAAGTTTGGAAATCATCTCTGAAACTTATTTGAAATAAATCAAACGGCGGGAAAATAATTAAAAACGAAACGGACCTAATTCTATCCTAGCTGGGCCGAATCCAATTGAAACCCGAACGGGCCGGCCCATACCGCTTCGCTCCGGGCGGGAAAGAAATAAAACTGAACCTGACAGGTGGGGTCCGCTCGTCAGATCACTTAACCGCACCGAACCGGTACGCTACCGATGGATTCTAATCCAACGGCTCTAGTGCATCGTGTTCATCGGCTAGGGTTGAAGCTCACCAGCGCACGGCGAGGAAGACGACGGCGAGGCGCGTAGAGGAAGCAGGGCTCGACGGCGATGGGTGGAAAAGACTCCGGCGGCGTTCCTCCTCCAGTTCCCAGCTTCCGTTCGCCCAGCGGCGGTCCAACGCGGCGGCGCAGCTTGCGTCCAGTACCTCGCCGGTGGTGCAGGCGTCGTCGAACGAGAGCGAGAGGGAGGGAGAAAAGATGTCTAGGAGCGAGCTGGGAGTGGGGTGCGTTCAGTCGTTTGATCGGCGGGGGCTTTTATAGGCCAGAGAGGCGGGGACAGGGGCGCCCAGTGGGTGGCCGGCGCAGGGCATGCTGGCGACGTGCACGGGCGACACCGGGCTCGACGGCCTTGCTCGCGTGCTGGAGGGGTGTTGTCTCAGCTGCGGAGTGCTGTGGGTCGGTGCTGGCGAGGTCACGGTGGTCGGGAGCTTGCAGAGAGGAAGAAGGAGAAGAGAGGGGGGTCCGGGCGCTGTCTTCCTCGTCTCCTCCCTTTCTCACGGCTCGGGTCGGGGCAGAGGGGGATGGGCTCGACCGCGGCGTCGTCAACGAGCATGGCTATAGGCACGAGACGCACGGGAGCAGTGATCTTCACAGTAACCACGATTTTCTCCGATTTTTGCTCTCCAGGTGTTCGGTCAAATGCCCGCAAGAAATTTAATTTCGAATTTTTGAAATTTTTCACTTTGGGTGGTCAACATATGAGACAAGGTTTCCAGAGATATTTTTGTTACAAAGAAAGGTTAAGTTTTGGAGAAATCATATTTCAAATTTTGGTAATGTCACTGTTTCAGATTCAAAGTTTGGCTGATGATTGTGTTGAGTTACATTTTAAATTTTGGTTTGAAACTTCTTGGTTGAGTTAGTAGGCAACTTGGTCAAACTCAACTAACTAACCACACCTCCACTTGAGTTACAGATTTCTTATTCTAAGTGCTCAAAGTAGGGTAGTCAATAAGATTTCCTAGATCAACTTATCCTTCTCTTTTTCTTTATTATTTTTATTTCTGGTTTCTTTGGCTTGTATAATCCTTCTCTAATGTCTCTGTTGGTTAAGTTAGAACTAACTAACTATTGCACAACAAATAATCACACACATGAAATCTTAAAAGACATATAATGGAAAATACATGCATACATGAAATATGAATTGAGAAGGTTTTATTTGGTCCAAAATTTGGTACTTTAATTCATAGGAAGTGGATTACAATTTTCTGAGTTGTTACACCAGGTCTCAAAGATCGGGAGGGATCCGATACAGATTACAATATCGACATACAACATGAACTCGTATTTTGACTAGTGTTACAATTAGGCCTAGCTTAATGGACATCAGGGGTGCTCAATTGACGGGATCTATTATCTATACCCTTGTCAGTAGCCCTCGAGATTCTATCAGAATTGCAGATTCGGGTTGAATTTCAGATCTTCAAATTTTCGACTTGATCAATACTTGACTTCTTCATATCTTCAAATCTTTAACTTGGTCTTTCGACTTATCTTTTTATTATAATGTCTCGCAAGGGGTTTTGATGAACAAGTCTGACAACTCTGACGGATCAAGAGGCCAGTTAACTGCCAAAACAGATACTTGTCACCTACTTCAAATTCAATCCCCTTGGACTTGAATTCGGAAAACCGGTCAAACCCATCCTTTTGCCGCATTTAGGACTTACAAAGAATGAATCCTAGTAGTTCTCATGGTACCCAGTGCATCCACCAGGTTTTTCTACGCGTCGTAGACACCGATAAGTACCAGTAGAGCGCATCCATGTGCGTATACCGGGCCACACAGGATGGATCCTGGGGTCTTACCTTCATGATATATTTCAACCAGGGCATTCAAGTTTTGTCGCAATGACGCAACTCGAGAATCATATGTCGCAGCCTTGTTTGACTGTTTCAATACTTGAAATAATCGAGTTGTCCTTTTTAACTTTCATAAATAGCTCCTGATGGGAGTAATCGACCTTTATTTTGTCGACAATGTAGTCGAAGTTCGTTGTTAACGAAATGTCGATTATGCCTAAATCATTTGCCCACTAGCTGGCTTTTCATCACAACTTCTCATCCATCTTCTGTCGACTTCTTTCTATCGGGTGCGCGACAGCGCTCCCGATGGGGGTAGCCCCCGAGGCTATAGCCGTATTTTTCGGGTATAGGCTCAAAAAGATAGACATGCCTGTTCCATATACTGTGTCTTGCGATATTTTTCAACATGATTCGCACTTTTAGTGGTTCTTCTCTACTTTTCTTATGACTTAAGCCCCGAGTCCAAGACGAGGTACGCTGTGCTTCTTGATAGATAACTTTTTTTCCTCTCTCTTTTTTTGTACGTACCATTTCTCTTGATACGCTGATGCTTCTTTTATCGTCTGTGCTGGGCAGAATATAAGAGCCCGTACATATACTTTGGACCTTGCCTTTGCAGAGGCCAATTTGTGTGTACTTATAAATAAAGCATGTTTGGCGAGGGTAAAAACCCTAATTCAGTCATTAGTTTCTTCCTCCGCCGCATCATCTTCCTCTTCTTCATCTCATCTGGGGTTTCTTCTTTCCAACACTTGTCTCCATGGCCGATGCAGGTGGATCGCATCTGAACATCGATGCCCCGGTGGAGAAACGGGGTCGCGGCCACCCTCGCGGCAGTAAGAACAAGGGTACAATCGCAGTTGTGGTAGGTTCATCATCCGCTCCGGTGAAGCAGCGCCCTGGCCGTCCGGCCGGGAGTAAAAATAAACCCAAGGTTTCATCTGCTGTGCTAGGTCAAAGAGCTCCTCCTCACAATGCTCCTCCTCCTCTGCCTAGAATATGCTCCTTCTTCTGCATCGCCGGTGCTCAGTGCCGTGAGATTCAGCAGGTGCCGCTGAAGTTCACCAAGTTTATGGACGGGCGAGAACTACGGGAAGCAGTTCTTCGTGAACACTCTGGGGGAGGAACTCCCTATGAAGTGGAGGTCTGGTACGACGGGCCGGTGAGATGTACTTCAAGGGCGGTTGGTTGCAGTTTGCAGAAGACCATGACCTCCACCAAGGCTTCTTCATGACTTTTGACTTCCACATCGGCACGTCGAAGTTTGACGTGAGGATCTATGACGGCACCCAGTGCCAAAAGGAGTACGAAGCTGAAGTGCATTTTCACTAGATTCTCTTTATGTAATCTCTTTTCCTAGTTGTCCTTTCTCGTACTATCTGTAATAAGTAGTCGTGTTTGGATTATGCATTGTGCCTGCTTTATAAATAGACCATGGGAACGGATCGTCGTTTCGAGGTATGCACTTAATATATTATCGGGTTCCTTTGAACCGTGCATATTGTTGCCGAATATCGGGTTGCAGACAACCTAGTAGTATGTCTCCGATAATCATAAATCTCAATAACTTGTTAATTTTATTTCGTACGACTCGAGGGTCTGAGCCCCCGAGTGGAAAGTAAAATACTTGTACATATTGTCGAGTTGACCCAAAGAACCCGACCTGTGGCCTCATGTTCTGAGTTCAGAGGGTCATAACTCGAAAGTTCTTTGTCGCCTTATGTCGTCTATGCGTAGAACCACCGTAGTTGCTCTGCATTCCACGGGTTGCTCTTGTATTTCCCCGTTTTCTTGTCTTGTAGGCGATAAGCTCCTCCTGGTATTACTCTCGTCACGATGTATGGTCCCACCCATGGGGACTCCAATTTTCCATAACCGTCTTGCTTGAGTCGTAAGACTAGATCTCCCACCACAATAGATCGTGGGCGAACTCGACTACTGTGGTAGTTTTGTAGGTTTTGCTGATATTGAGTGGCTCTGGCGAGTGCTACGTCTCTTGCCTCGTCGAGTGCATCGACATCGTCCTGAAGCGCTTCCATGGAAGTTGTCTCATCATATGCCGTGATTCTTGGAGCTTTGTGGGTGATCTCGACTGGAAGCACGACTTCTGCGCCATGGACCAGAAAGAAGGGCGTTTCTTGAGTAGTTGCGTTAGGTGTAGTTCAGAGACTCCAGAGTACGGAGGGTAGCTCATCTACCTAAGCGTGCTTAGCTTTCTCGAGGGGTGCCAACAGCCTTTTCTTTATCCCGTTGCATATTAAGCCATTGGCTTTTTCGACTTGCCCATTTGTCTTTGGATGCGCTACAGATGCAAATTTCAATTTGATTCCCAAACATTCACAGTAATTCTTGAACTCCTTTGATGTGAAATTTGTCCCATTATCTGTGATGACGCTGTGTGGTACTCCAAAGCGAAAGACTATGGACTTGATGAAGTTGATTGCGGCTGTGGAATCTTGGGTTGATACGGGGGCTGCTTCTACCCACTTGGTAAATTTGTCGACTGCCACCAATATGTAAACATGCCCTCCTGGCCAAGATTTGTGTAATTTTCCTACCATGTCGAGACCCCATTGCGCGAAGGGCCAGGATAGTGGTATTGGTTGCAATTCTGCTGCTGCCGCGTGTGGTCGAGATGCGAATCGTTGACAAGCCTCGCATTTCCTCACGATATCTTTCGCGTCTTCAATGGCGGTTAGCCAGTAAAATCCTGCACGAAAAGCTTTAGCTGCAATGGCTCTGCTGCTAGCGTGATGTCCACGTACTCCTGCGCGGATGTCCCTTAAGATTTCTTGTCCTTCTTGAGGGGTGACGCATCGTTGCAGTACGCCTGTTATACTTTTCTTGTATAATTTTCCTTGTAACACGACGAAAGCGTTGGATCGTCGTATTATCCTTTTCGCTTCTACTGTGTCTTCGGGTAGTGCTTTGTTTATCATGTATGCCAAGTATGGCTGCATCCAGGTTTCTTCGATCATCACGACTTCTTCTGTTCCTGTTGTGCTTGCTTTTCCTGCCCCCGAGCATGTTGATTGGTGCTGGCCTTGTTCTTCTGTAGCCAAAGTTTTGTTGCTCTTTATTGATCTCTCTATGATTTCCTCCCAAAAGACTCTTTGTGGTACGGGTAGGCACTGGGTCCCGATGTTTGCTAGATTGTCGGCTTCCTCGTTACTGGCTCTGCTGACGTGCGAAACTTCGCATCCATCGAATGTTCCCTCTAGGTAATAGTATAAGTTTTTGTATGCTGTCATATTGTCACTGATGGTGTCGCACTTGTTCATCACCTGTTGGACAACGAGATTTGAGTCTCCAAATATTTTCAGTCGAGTTGCTCCGCATGCTTTGGCCATTTTCATTCCATGGAGCAGCGCCTCGTATTCGGCTTCATTATTAGAAGCTTGGGGAAAACTCATCCTTAACACATACTTCAATTTGTCGCCTTGTGGTGATATCAGGACCACTCCTGCTCCTGCACCCTGGATTCTTTTTGAACCGTTGAAGTACATTGTCCATACACTCGATAAATTTGGCGGTCCTGTATTTTGTAACTCCAGCCACTCTGCTATGAAGTCTGGCAAAACTTGTGATTTGATCACCTTTCACTTTTCATATGTGATGTCCAGGGGTGATAATTCAATTCCCCATAAGGAGACACGTCCTGTTGCTGAAGGGTTGTTCAATATATTGGATAGCGGTGCTTCGTTAACCACTATAATTGGGTGTACCGCGAAATACTGCCGTAGCTTTTGTGCTGTTGTGAATACACTATATGCGAGCTTCTGGTAGTGCGGGTACCTCTGTTTTGTTGGAGATAATACTTCGCTGATGAAATATACTTGCCTCTGGACGCCGTGAGCTTTTCCCTCTTCGCTTCTTTCGACTACCAAGACTGTACTCACCACTTGGTGTGTTGCTGCGATGTACAGTAGTAATGGCTCTTTTTCGTTTGGTGCTACCAACACTAGAGGTGTGGAGAGCAATTTTTCAATTGTGCGAAAGCTACGTCTGCCTCTTCTGTCCACTCAAATTTGTCATCTGATTTTTTCATGAGTGCATAGAAAGGGAGTGCCTTTTCTCCCAATCGAGCAACAAATCGACTTAGTGCCGCGACGCGTCCTGTGAGCTTTTGTATGTCGTGCATTTCGTTGGTTTCCCCATTGTTAGGATTGCTTGGATCTTTTCTGGGTTTGCTTCTATTCCTCTTGCTGATACCAGGAACCCCATGAGTTGTCCTGCTGATACACCGAAATAATATTTTGTCGGGTTAAGCTTGAGCTTGTACCTGTTCAGATTGTCGAAAGTTTCTGCCAAGTTGCTGATCAGAGACTCGTCTTTCCTTGTGGTGATGACCACGTCGTCGATGTAGACTTGGATGTTGCGTCCTATTTGGCTTCCAAGGAAATTTTGCATCATCCACTGGTAGGTTGCTCCTGCATTTTTTAGGCCGAAGGGCATGACTTGATAACAGAACACGTCGTATGGTGTGATGAAAGCTGTCTTTTCCTCGTCTTCTTTCTTCAGTTTGATCTAGTTGTAACCAGAATATGCATCTAGGAAGGAAAGCCTTGCGCACCCCGCTGTTGAGTCAATTATCTGATCAACGCGAGATAGAGGGAAGGGATCCTTTGGACAGTGCTTGTTGAGAGATATGTAGTCGACGCACACTCTTTGTACGTCTGTGTTTTTCTTGGGTACAATGAATGGGTTAGATACCCAGGTTGATGACTTGATTTCTCAGATGAATCCGGCGTTTTCTAGCCTGTGTAGCTCGGATGCTATTTCTTTCCTTTTGGGTTTGTCAAATCGCCGTAGTGGTTGCTTGACTGGCTTTGCTTTAGGATCCACATTTAGTGCGTGCTCGACGAGTTCCCTAGGAACCCTTGGCATGTCTGAAGGACACCAGGCAAAGATTTCTCAGCGCTCACGGAGAAACTCGATGAGCGCGCTTTCCTATGCGGGATCCAGGTTTACTGCTATAGAGGTGGTCTTGTTCGGGTCCGTGGGGTGGACCTGGATTTTCTTCGAGTCTTGAGTTGCATCGAAATCCTAATCTGGCAGGGATCGTCCGACGTCGGGTAGCACGTTGTGGTCAGTTTCGCCTTTCAGTCTTGCGTACTCTGCTGTCATGCCAAAAGTTTGCGCCAGCCTATTGAATTCTTTGTCACAAGTGTTGGATACTTCAAAGCTGCCTTGTACCGTGATCGTTCCTTTGGGTCCTGGGATTTTGAGCGTGAGATATGCGTAGTGAGGTACTGCCATGAACTTTGCAAAAGCTGGGCGCCCCAGGATTGCATGATACTGTGAAGGCCAGTCCATGACTTCAAACTCCAGCTTCTCTCTGCGATAATTGTTGTTGTTGCCGAAGCAAACGTCGAGTTCTATTTTTCCGAGAGGGTAATTTGCGGCTCCTGGTACTATTCCGTGGAAAGAACAATCTGTTGGATTTAGACTTTCCAGTGAGATGCACATTGCCTTCAGAGTTCTTGCGTATATTAGGTTTATGCCACTTTCTGCATCTATGAATACTCTCCCGATATCATATCCTCCTATTTGCGCCTTTAGCACCATCGGTGAGTGCCCTGGCCTGGGCACTTTCCTCGGGTGGTCTACAATGCTAAACCTGGCTGGTTGATTGGACCACTGCAGGTACTCTGTAGTGGCTGGTGGTGATGATATAGCTAAGTTTACTTGTCTAGATATGTTCTTCCGCTCTTTCTTGGACTTTGGCACCGGTTGGATCATTGCAGATATATATACTTTCGACTCCATATGCTTTGCTAGTCGCTATACTTGGTATCCTTGACTCATACTTTTCTTTCCCTGCTTTGCTCCTTGGTTCGAGTCCATGGCACTTTGCAACCTTAAGAAGGTTCTGTATCATTCATCTGGTAGTTAGAAACTCTCTTTCCATCTAGGTACGCATAGTGGATTCGACAAGGTCCGTATAGCATTTCCTCCGCCGATGGGTCGGAGTATTTTGGTTTTTCTACTTCACGATTACCTCTTGCCTGGAACTCCCTATTTTCGTAGCCTTCCTCGTCCCTTCTTTCATACCCTGTAGCTATCTGATTTCGCCTTGCGTGGCTATCTGTGTTGCGATATCTTCATCTTTGCCTGCTTGCTCTGTTGACTTCTGGTGAACGTCCTCTTTTGTTGTTATATGCGTCTTCTCCATTGGTGAATCTGTTGGCTACTTCCATTAATTCAGACACTGTCCTTGGCTTTGTTCTCCCTATCTCTTCCACGAGGCCCAAACGACGAAGGCCAGCCGAAAAAGCATTTATCGCTTTTTTGTCGGAGACGTCTTCTGTTGAATGCTTGATTACACTCCAGCGTTGTATATAATAGCATAGGGTTTTGTCTTTCTTCTGCACGCACGATTTGATTTCTTCCAGCGACGTTGGGTGCATATATGTTGAGCAAAAATTTCTTGCGAATTGGCTCTCTAATTCTCCCCAACTCCCGATGGAATCGTTGGGTAGGGTGTTCAACCAGGACCGTGCTGTGCCGGTGAGGTATAACTGCAAACTTTGCATGGTTGTTGCTCTTGTTCCTCCGAGTATCTATACTGCTTGCAGGTAATATGACAACCATAGAGTGGATTCTTGCGACCCATCATATTTTTGTTGATCGTGCGGCAACTTGAATCCTTTGGGTACTCGCGTTTTGCGAACCCTGCGGGTAAAGCACAACACGCCCATCTCTTTTTCATCGTCTTCATAATTTTCTTCTCTCCATGCATAGCGTGAGTTGTTTACTCGTGCTTGTGCTATTATGTTCATTGCGTCCTCCTTCCGTTTTTATCGCCTCTCGTCACCTGATGACTCACTGGATTCGTTTCGCGAGAATTTGTGCTTGAACTCTTCTTTTCGCCTTTCCTTACGATGTGTCGCCTTTTCCTCTGGAAGTTTTCCCATTAGTTTGTCTTCTACCAACCCGAGGCTTCGTATTGCGGCTTGACGCATGTGCTTTTGCGGATCTCCAGGCTCTGTTTGTGTGGTTAGTAGGTACGCTTGTGCTGCTACCAATGCTGCTTCTGGCGTTTCTTGCACAAAGTCTTCTTCCTCATCTGACGGCTGCGCGCTTAAACTTTTCGCATAGCTTTCTTTTCTTGTCTGTGTTGTTGTCCTTCTGCTGTGCTTCGGGTCTCTGTGCCTTTCCATGCTGCACTCTGATGCATCGCTATACTCATCCCAATATCCTCCACTTGATGTACTGTTGCCATCTCGGCTTCTCATAAACATGTCTTTCCTCCCTTAACTTCTTTCTGCGCTGGTGCAGCGCGTACTGATATCCCATCAGAACTTCTCTCCTTGAATCTGCGGGTACTTCTGTGCCGTGATTGATGGCTGACATGATGATTCTCCACTCTCCGGTTGAAACGTGAATTTTCTCTTTTTCCTTTTTTTGCTGTTACTCCTTGGTTTGTCGACTTGCATGTCAACCTCTTTGTTGCCTTCGTGATTATCCTCTTCTGCTGCTTCAGTGATAATGACGCATAACTGGTGTACGCTTCTGGAGATGCCACTGCTTCCGGTGGCGAAATCCCTTGGACTATCATGAATTTTTACCATTGTTGCTTCCGTGTCAGGATTTTCCCGAGTTTCGTCGAATTCCTCGAGTCTCTTTTGCATGTCTTCTGTTGCTGTGAGACTGACCGGCGAGTTTATCTCGCTGGAAGAGCCCATGGATGATCCAGATATTGTGATTCTCTCGGTTTTGCTTGCCGACGGACCCGATTTCGTCGGATCCGAAAGGCGAGTTGAACCCGAAGGTCCGACATAGAAGCTTAAACTTCCGATCATCAGCTCCATCTCTTGATTTTCGTTGACTTCTGGATTGCTATTGGCAAAAAGCAAAAAAGCCGTCGAATTCATGATTCCAACGCCCTGAGTCCCCACGGTCGGCGCCAATTGACGAGGGTTAACTCGACAAATGTCCTAGATGAAGGACTTAGGATCGGGGAGATAGGGCGTCGGATGAACTCGAAGGTAAAATCAGTCAAACAAGATGTGTATCGAAAGTAAACATGGGTGTAAACCTGGTTTGCCTTCAATCTGTCCCTCACCGTCCTCTCCTTGCCCCTATATATAGGTGGCCAGGTCTCAAAGATCGGGAGGGATCCGATACAGATTACAATATCAACATACGACATGAACTCGTATTTTAACTAGCATTACAATTGGGCCTAGCTTAACGGGCCTCAGGGGGTACTCAACTGACGGGCTCTATTATCTATACCCTTGTCAATATCGCTATTCCTACTGTCATCCAGTAAATGAGGGAAATTAATTAAAAGTATAGGTTGCCAAACCAACGCGTTCGAAGTTGAAATAACCAGAATCCATTACATAAATCTGCCACAAAACCTACCCAGTTCATATAATTTCCTCACCTAATATACACACTAACATTTTGATCTTTCCCTCAAAAATCTGAAACACATACTTAGTTATATTTCTGATAAGTCCTAACTTGTGAGAGCAACAATAATTTAAGATTTTCGTTGCTAAAATGTGGATAAATGGGGCAATAGAATATATGAATAGGACAAATTGGCAAGTAAGCAGCATACACATACAAAAACATGCGAAATTGCTATCAACCGTGGACTGGTCTTAATGCCATCACTACCTCTATACTGGTATGACATTGTGTCGTCCCACAATCAGATATTCTGAATATTAGGAAAGTAGACTGAACGTCAAAAATACTGACACAGTGCTCACCATCCAAAACATCAAAACAAGGGGCAGCATTTCTGGAGACATGAACCAGATGTATCTAGAATTCTTGTACAAAATAAATGTATGAGAGTTGCATAATCCAGTTATCTTGACAGAACAAACCCAAAATTCAGGACAAATGACCACAGAGCAATGCTAGTGATATGCCCAAACATGAATGTGTTAACTGTAAAATCACGGCATTCAAATTGGAGACGAAATCGCTCATTTGCCCATGTAAAACATAAGGGATATCACCAAACAATCTCTCATTTGCACACGAAAATGAAATACACTTTCTCAATCTCCTCTTCCTCTACCATGGTCAACGAAACAAATAAAAATTGTAGTTGAACTCACAGTTCTATTGCTTTGTTGTAGCAATGGCCATCAAAATTTCTGAATCTGACATGGGACATGCACATTGCTGCCATGGAACCTCCGCATCGGAAGTTTCTGGGCTGACCCTTTCCCCACCCTAAAAATATAACATACATCATTAATTAGACAATAATAATAGGATGTCTAGGTAAGAAATGAAACAACAAAATATTAACTTCACAATAACAGTGTATATCTAACCCTGCACATTTCAATCACCAATTCAACGATGAACTTTAATAATCCTAACCAATGTTTACAAAATTAAATTATCGAATAGCTGCATCACCAACACAAATAAAATGACCAATGCTTGCCAGGGCTGTGAGTATTTTCTCTGCGGCCCGACAAGGCACGGAGAAGCCTCCATGTGTGCTTGTGTAATTAGAGAAAAGGTGCACCTTAGTAAGTGAGATTTTATGAGTTCTTTGTATAGGGACAGTGAATTAAGCAACCAGGTAATAAAATTTCCCATTCACATGCCAGTGATCCCCATTTTCCTCACGATAAGAAAAATTATTATCTTGTATATGAAACATATTTAGTTAAACTAAAGATATGTGTATAATTGTGCAGCTGTAAACTATAACTAAATTACAGGAGTAGAACCAAAGACTCATGATGTATACATGTAAGATTACAGGAAAAGCAGCATAACACTATGGAACAATCAAATTGTACTAAAAATGAAATATTGAGATTCTTAGTTTTCTTGGATAACGATCAAAGTAATTGATCATAAGAAAACTGAGTCTCCTTTAGCCAATCAGGCAGATGGTATGTGTAAACTCATTATAAAGCATTCAGCTTGTAAGCTCCAGGTGTGGTGATTTAAAAAGAGCAGAAAACAAGGCAATACCACATGATTTTCACTGCTGAATAATCTAAGAACATGCTAAATTTAAACTCAGAAGATGATCTGGCCAAAACTAAGATCCATTTTTAAACTTCAGAATGAAGCACTAGAAGACCAAGTTGTGCTTCTCGATATAGTACACTGAATACAAACTATTATCTACGATACTTATCTTTCATAGATGGAAGTTGATATAAGGCTGCAAAATGAGTGAAGCCATCCCAGTAAAGTAAACAACATACAAGCATAACACTAGTAGGATGCACGAACAAATTTATTCCGACAACAAGAGCAGATAAAGCTAGCTGGAGCCCTGAAACTGCACAATGACACTTAAGTTTAGTGGATGAATCTCACCCACCAATAACTGACAGTTTCATTTTTTTAAATATATCCATGCGGTTGCAATCTCAAGATTAGGAGATAATTTACATACCTAAATGCGGATAGCCTGAGCCTAGTCTACTCAATTAGAACAATATATATATAGAAAATTAGCAGAAGCAACTGTAAAATTTCTGAACCAATATCTCTCGGCAGCTGTTCTAACATGTGTTGTTCATGCTCTGATTTCACTTCGTAGATGTGCGGAAACTTGTCCTGTGCATGCCAGTTCTTGTCTAAGGCAATAACGGGGCAGATTTCATTATATAAGGGAGCATATTTCAAAAGTAATAAAGGCATGACATGCAAGTTGACAATCATGAGAAGCTGCAGGGAAATTAAGGCTAAAATTGGTCATTCCAGATAATGTTGTAGAGAAAAATTATGATTGTTGAAGATCAAAATAATGGACAGTATACCATGGTATGCAAAGAAGGCACCTATCAATATACATCAAGATAATGAATCAAGTTTACATGACAGACAATATACTCGTGTGCGCACTGACATGATAATGCATAAGAATTCAGGTAAAACAGTACAACCTATAACAAAGGCAAATTATACATCATATTATCAGTATTTTATTGCTTGTAAACATTATCAGTATATAGCTACCATAGGCCATGGCAGCAAGCCATGAACCAGACAATAAAAAAGAGTTAAAGACATAACTGACCATTATCTCTGAGATGCTTCCTTTATCTCTGTTTGTTTATTAGTGAAAATGCCTTGACAAATCAATGTATAAGGAGATCATCCACACATCTTTGTATAGATAGATCTACAAATCAAGAAATAGCAGATATTAGTGTAAGTGACTTTTTAACATTGTCCTAACTCTGAAATTAAAAGCAAATCTAAAATGGGTGAAACTTACCAAGATTTAACCTGGAAGGGCTAAAAGCAAATCTCTTTTGCTAGTTAATGCTAGAGAATGGAATATAAAGCACATCCTGGCTTGAGCATACATAATTTTGTCTTTATCTCAATTATTCCATTATGCTTCAGGGGAATGTGCACTCCAAAACAAAGAAAAAGGTCGGTAGGAGGGCCCCTGCCAAGAACGAATCTAATCTTTGAGAACTAAATCAAACTGAGAGAGATAACAGAGGGTGTCCTGTACAATAGGCAGGGGCATACCCAGATGCAGCGTCTCTAGCCACCCCTTGTCATGGTCACCTGGTTCTCAGGCTTCCTCGAGTTGCTGCGCCGATGGAGGTCAAGGTCCTGGCCTGGGCCACCTCTTCATCCTTACCGCCGACTGAATAGAGAGAGAGGAGGTGAGACAGGGAAGAGGGAGAGCACAAACGGAGAGGAGAGGCCATGAGGGCATACCTGTGGATGAGCGCCGTTGCTGCTGGTAGCCATGGAGCCAGAACGCCAGTTGGAGGTCGAGCTCCTCAATCCCCTATGAATCAGCTCCTCCCCGAGGAGAAATCGGCGACAACGTGGTTGTGGCGGCGGCTAGGGTTTCCAGGAGGGAGAGAAAGTGGGTGAGGGGGAAAGAGAGGAGCAGAAAGCCACGGGGGAAACCCCTCTTTCTCCACCTCTCCATGGACAAGGAGGGCCCCTCCATGACCGGCGGTGCCTCGTACCCGCCGACGAAGACGAGGCCGCCACGCACCGCGACGCCGTCCTCTCCACAGTGGAGCAGAAGAAAATGAGAGGTGAAAAGACGTTTTTGCCCCTGGCGGGCAAACAAAACCACAAGGGAACCACCTCGCTACAGAGCCCGTTGCACAAACCACCGAACCACCACGTAGCCGACCACCGGGCCCTGCTCGAAACAGGCCCACAAATTAGTGGTACACGCTGGACATGGAGGGATGTGTGGGAATGGACGGTTCAGACCATTTGAGCAGTTCCGAGATGCTAATCGGACGGCGCAGATCGCTCGATCGGGAACACGAACAGCCAACGCGAGGCCACGTAGCTAGAATGGATGGCTAGGATTTATATGGTCTGGATTGACTCGGGTTTCCACAGCTATGTTTCTTTTAGATTTTTTCCTAGCGGTGCGCTTCTCGACACTTGCTAATTTGATATAGAAAAATGAGATCGATGAGAGAGAAGCCCACAGCTTTGTATTAAAAGAGAAGATGTAAACCCACGTATTCCACCCGCAAAATAAATTTGCGTCCACCAAGAATCGAACTCGGGTCGGGTCAGAGCAGCCACTGCACTCTCACCACCAGGCCAAGGGCCCGTCCACGCTAATTTGATACAGTAAGAAGAGGAGCCAAATTGATTGAGCTGAAGGCGGAAAATTCGGAAGAGGCCAAGGCGATGTTTTTCGATAAAGAGCGCTTTATTACTTAATGTTAAGCTTACACCTGGCCTCTGCATAACTAAGATGTACACAGCCCAAAAATCAAACATATCTGAAAGTATAAGGCAAAATTACATATCATAATGAGCAATTGTAAAGTTGCCTAACTAGAAGCACCGATCCGTAAGCTATGCGGCCAGCCATGTTGGGAAAAAGTATCCCTCGCCGTAGCTTCCAGTCGTGCACAGACCTCCGTATAGAGGTCTCGATCCTATGGACGCTGCAGAGCAGACCACAAACGGAGTGTACCAATAGCTCTGTAGATAACCTGCAAGATGGAAGAATTTTTATCATTAAACACTTTATCATTTCTACATAGCCATAGCGACCAAATAAAGGCTATCGCTCCCGCCCTAATATGTTTTTTAAACCTATTGTCTATTCCATTTAGCCAGTTCCCAAAAATATTGGTAATACTGTATGGTGGAAACAAGGTTGGAGCTACTTGAATGACTGACCATATAGATCTAGCGAATCGACATTGAAAGAACAAGTGTTTAATTGTTTTATCCCGATGACAAAAAAGGCCAAGGCGATGTAGAGGACGAAGACGGCGTGAGGGCGGCCGGAGAGCAGCGAGGCAGCGAATCGTGCGCACGGCGTACCTCGCCACTGAGCCTGCGAGTATTCGCATAGGTACTTTGCCACTCTTCCCCACAGATCCCAAACTTAGCTACACGATATTCGCCTAGGGAGCTCTAGCTGATTTGTTTTGTGATGGCACTGACTCCTGTTTCTCTCGCGAATCCAGTGTGAAATCCCTATAGATATGGTTATGTATCGGTTTTGCTATTCCTCAGTAGACTGAGAAATAGTTTTTGGCTCAGTAGAATTTTAGACCATTAGATTTGCATCGTGATTCATGCAATTGAGTTGCAAGTTAAGTTGCAACTGAGATTTTTCCAGTTACAAGTGATGTTGCAACTAGGAACCATACATTCGGACCATTGGATTGCTTTATCATTCATGCTAATAGTGAGTTGCAATATGAGTTGCAATATGAGTTGCAACTGAGATGTGATGATGTTATTTATTGAGCTATAAGCTATTGCTTAGTAGACTGAGCCCTAGACACACCCGTTATGTATTCATTTAGAGGGACGGAGGGTCAGTTCCACTCATCTGTAGCGTTGTTTTGGGTAGGAAATTTCTTCATTTCTATCTCCAATCCCCAACAGGATGGTGTAGATGGGAACGGGATTCATCTCTGCAAGTATCAAATATATTTTGGTTTGTCCATTTATTGCACAGTTTATTCTGCAGCCCACATCTATCTACTTATTGTTTCTGAATCAAGCATTTTTATCCTCTGGCAGTCGTTACTTGGTCCAGCGATTGGATGGTACTATTGTGCCTTTGCTTTTTTATGTATTTTTTGCGCTACCTAATGTAAATTAACCAAGCAAATATAGCATGTACATGTGTTACTGAAATGTAATATAGCTAATGATAGATGTATACATTTGTTGTTTGTGCTATTTTGTAAATCATGAAATATTTTCACTAAATGGATGTGGCTAGTCAAATGTGGATCCTACTATGTCTTACTGGGATATTTAAGTTTCAGTGTAAATGGCCTTTTTGTGCGGGAAGCTATAGTTGGGTTTCAGCTATTGCAAATATGAAGCAATTGCGGTGGGGAGTGGTCAAAATTCTTCCCTGTGTGTTTTTTGTGTTTTGGTTCTATTGAGTGGATTTGATTCACAGTTCGGCCCTAATTGCAACACAGCTGCATGCGTTTTGCTCGATATATTTTTGGTTGTGGTACAATCTATGTGTGATTTTCGGTGGTAGTTCAAGGTGGAATTTTGATATGAATCTGTAGCTTCTTCTTTTTTTAGTGTGTGACTTTTTAGATAGGTTTCCTTGTAGATTTCTTGGTAGTTTCTACTGGTAGCTTCTCCATAGGTTCTCCATTAGAGTAGTAGCGGTAGGTTTGGAATTTATCTAAACATGGATTTTTTTGATACTTCGTGTTGTATTTTTTCTTAGTGCCATGAAATAATTAATATCATATACACAATACTTTTACATGCAAATCAATTGTATAATCGTCACATTTTGTATCTACTTCAGTTTGCTCAATTGTTAACTCATGTATTACCAACTATATATGTGTATGTTCATGGATATTTTTCCATCAAAAAGAATATTGATTAGTTTTAATCATCTGCCGTCCGCTTGTCCACTTTCTAAATCTCTAAAAATTATGTTGAATGTGTTCTTATCCAAGCAAATATTGCCAAAAAATTTCTTTAGTTACAGCGGTAATATGCTTACATGTTGATGCAGATAGACCAAAGTTAATATGTGTACCTTGATTTTCATTTGCATTGCTTGTTTGTGAAAACATATGTTGTTTCCACCAACGTAGTGTTTCTCCTTCAACCTGGTTTCGAAACTGCAGTTTTCAGGAAAAGCTTATAATGACAAATTGCGTAGAGAGATCATAGATATTCTGGTAGTTTATTATTCTACCATGACATGTGTTTGCCAAGATTAGCTCTGAAAATTGACCGTGCATTGCTCCACTTAAGTGACGCCTTTGCTCATGCTATAAAGATTTTCAACAATAGTGTTAATAAGTAACAGTGCTTCAGTACAAACATTAGATAGCACATTCTATGACTGTACTGTAGAAGCATAATTCATTTTTATCATTATTTATTCAGTGGTAACCTAAATGTATAGCTGTTTGGATATTTGTCGTCAAGCTGGCTCGAGCGTCTTATAAATGTTTGGTTTGTATGTCAGAGATAAAATACATTTGTTATCTTGCATGATAAGAAACTATGCGATTATTTGTTTGCATATGCTCTGATCCCATGGACAATTGCAATTGGTGGAAAAGTATTGTATTGTGTTGTCTTTGACTATGTTCCAAATAAGTAATCTCCATTTTTTTTCGTGTAAGCTTCTCTGCCTGGAGGTAGCCAGCCGTCTAGGGAAGGAAGGGGAGAGTGTAAAAAGAGGTAGAAATGTCACAACTGGTTCTGTTCTCTTGCTCTTCAGGTTTCTTTGAGCCCATAGTATAGCATCACCATCGAAAGCCCACAAAGGGCATCTAAAATTTCTGAATTGCAAGTGGGTTGCAAGCAGATTGCGGATGAGATTATTGCAACTAGGATGCAACTAATAAGCTCTATTAGCAACTAATTTTTATCTAACTACAAACAGGTTGTAACGCATAATTTCCAGGTGTAAGTGGGTTGCAACTGAGAATTTTAAGTTACAAGTAGGTTGCAGCTAATTTTTGTTTAGTTGAAGTGGGTTGCAAGGCGACAAAAATCTCAGCCATCCGATTGCATCGCATTCATGCTAGTATGGGAGTTTCACATGAGTCACAACTAGGTTGTAACTTGAGTTCGCCTAGTTGCAAGTGTACTATGATTGTGATTTTAAGTTGAAAGTGAGTTTTCTCAATTGCAAGTGGATTGAAGTTGCAAGTTGGTTGTTACTGAGATTTTCTTGGTTGTAAATTGGTTGCAAGTGAGTTTTTTCCGGTTGCAAGTAGGTTACAACTCAGATTTTCCAGTTACAAGTGGGTTGCAAGGTTTTTTTTCCAGTTGCAATGAGGTTTTCCCAGTTACAAGTGGGTTGCAACTGAGGTTTTTTCAGTTTCAAGTGGATTGTAACTGAGGTTTTTTCAGTTGCAAGTGAGTTGCAACTGAGGTTATTCTTTCCGGTTACAAGTGAGTTGTAACCGAGGTTTTTCCAGTTGCAAGTGGGTTGCAACTGAGGTTTTTCTTTGCAGATGCAAGTGGGGTTTTTCTTTGCAGATGCAAGTGGATTGCAACAGGGGCTTTTCAGTTGCAAGTGGGTGACGACTGAGGTTTTTCTTTTTTAGTTGCAAGTTGCAAGTGGGTTGCAACTGAGGTTTTTCGTTTTTATTTTCCAGTTACAAGTGGGTTGCAACTGAGGTTTTTCCAGTTACGATGAAGTTTTTCCAGTTGCAAGTGGGTTGCGAATGAGATTTTTCTTTCCGGTTGCAAGTGGTTTGCAACTGAGGTTTTTCTAATTGCAAGTGAGTTGCAACTGAGATTTTCTAGATATAGGTGGGTTGCAACTGGAAATTTACAGTTGCAAGTGGGTTGCAAGTGAGTTATTAGCCGTAGGTGGGTTTCAATTGAAATTTTACTGTTACAAGTGGGTTGCAACTGTGTTCTCTCAAGTTGTAGATTTGTTGCAATTGTTACAAACGTGTTGGAACTTACGGTTTTTTTTTTTGTAGGTGCGAGTTGGTTGCAAATGAAACTTTGGTGATTTCATTTGACTGAGAATTATGTTTATTTACACACCTGAGTGTGATTTTGCTAACTATGAGGAAAGTATTGACGAGATTTAGAAAAAAATGTTCATACATATCAAATATTTTTTCACAAAAGGTCATCTATAAATAATTTTTTGAATGAAAAAAAGGAAAACAAAAAATCTGTAGAAATTTGGAAGCAAAAGTTAAGAATAAGGTGGTTGCCCGACGTTCTCCTACGGCCTTTAGGCCAAATTTGGAGTTCCTTAAAGTGAGTGCACAAGGTGATATTTCTTCTGCTTCTGAACTGGCCAAGTTCGGTTTCACTAAAAATTCAGATGGGATGCTAATCAAACTTTTGGGGATTCTCCGGTGAAGCCATTGCCAATTCCTTTGGGGCAGCCCTGTTTTGGATCTTTTTCAAACTTGCCTCCTAAGAATATTAATGGTCATAAACGGTTTTACTGCAGCACTGATTTCGCCAGACATTACTGCTTGTCCTTACCATTAGAAACTCTTGAACTTTTGGAGGTGCTCCGTGAATCTCGTTATCATAATGAAGAAATAATGCAGATTCTTAATTTGTCATTCGTCCCAACGAAAGAGTTGGTTTTTGAAATTCTGGGCAGATGTTCTCGTTGCAATTCATCTGATCACCTGAGGGCTTCTTGTCCGGCTGTATGCTTACAATGCCAACGCCTGGGCTCTCGATGTGAACCTTGCTCTACTGCTAGACAAGCAAACTTACTAGTTCCTGGATCTTCGGGGAAAGCCAATGCAGGGCTGTTGTCATCTTTGGACCAACCAGGATCCTCGACTGGGAATTTGCTTGGACCTTTGTTCCCAGTGGCTGACAAATCCCTCTCTGGCCCACTGAAATGCTGCTTCAAATGTCTCGAGCTGGGTCATATTAGAGTTAATTGCACAAATGATAAACAGAAACATTGCCCTTTAAGGCAACTCTGTAATTACTGTCACAAATCAGGTCATATAATTCGGAATTGCCCGCTGTTTTGCTGTCGTATTTGTGGAGAGAGAGGTCATAATGATAAATCTTGTCTAAATAAGAAAGTCTGGGTCAAAAAAGGAACTTCTCGCTCTAATTGTGCCTTGACGATTCCTTTTGATATGGTGCCTCCTCTGTCAACCCGGTCTCTTCCTCAATAATGGATGGAATTGAAAATTCCTCAAATGAAAGCCATGATGGTCTTGATGCATGGAATGAACACGTTTTGGAGGTGAAGGCTGCTGCTGGTGCGGTGCTTTCTGATAACCTTGGTGCTGATCTGGTATTTGTTAGAGCCCATGGTGCTGATTTAAGCCGGGGTGTGCCTGCCTTTTTCTGCTTTATGCTTCTATGCTTGGCTGTTGCGTCAAGTTCAGACAAAGAGCTTAATGCCTGTTGATTTAGTGGTGCAAGAGCAAGAATATGCTGCCTATATTTCTCACGTTCTGACTCAGTTTGCCCAGACAGTCTACAGTTACTTTATTGACTCTGTGATTTACACCAATCCAGTGAATACCTCTACCGTGATTATTCAAGAACTGGTTTCTGAGCAAGCTGATGCTGATATACCTCTTGTAGCTGTGGAGCCAGCTGAGATGGATGATACTGAGACTCAAGCAACGGAAGTTCTGATGCCGGAAATTGAAGCTAATGATGTGAGTGGAGATTTGGTGTCGGCAACTGAATTTCTGATGCCGGTAAAGGAAGCTACTTCTGTGTATGTCGGTTCTGATGTCTATGAATATCAAGTCAGTGATGATGCTGTTCTGTATCAATTTAATTCTAATACTCCAGTGAACTCCACTGATCCACTTGCTCTGAACATAAAGGATGTTTCTGATCTAGCTGCTCTTGGTTTTGTGTCTGCGGTAGACTCTTTTGCTGATTGTCAAGCTGTTGTTCCACTTCTTGCTGCTGGCACTGAACAAGGTGACTCAATTCCCTCTAATTCTGCTGCTCCTGCTCGCCCTCGTGGACGTCCTCGCAAGACCAAAACTCCCAAGGTGGAGTCTGCTGTTCGCCGCTGTACTCGAAACAACAATGATGGCTACCTCTACGAGCTGCCCAACCAACCGTCTCGTCGCCGATCTTCTTCAGTGCCTAGGGCTTCAACACCGGCTTTCCTTCAGATCTCTGAAATGCAGCGCCTCGGGGTTGAGCAATGCCTCATTGAGCCTGAAGAACTCTCGGAGGAACGCCTTCTTCAGGATCGTCGCATCTAAACCACGTGGTTTGCCTATCTGAATAATCTGCTCCGGGGTTGAAACCGTTTGGTTTTCTGAACCTCTGAACCTTCCATTAAGAATCATGTTATTCAAACCTCTTATGTCAATCATTCTTGGTGTGTTCTGAATTGGAACATACGTGGGGTTAATGCTAGTGAAAAATGGCCCTTAGTGCATCATAAAATTGAGGAAAGCATGGCTTCTATTGTCTGTCTACAGGAGACGAAAAAAGAGGAGTTTGATATGAACTTTATCAAAGGCTTCGCTCCTAAACGCTTGGACAATTTTGCTTTTGTCCCTTCTGATGGCGCCTCTGGTGGGCTCTTGGTTCTCTCGGCCAGCAGGCTGTTCTCTGGGGAAGTTCTTCAGGAATCTTTTGGAATTGTCATTCACTTCCAATCTAAATTATCTTCTGACAATTTCACGTTAGTTAATATCTATGGGCCCTGTGAGGGGATCGCTCGCGAAAATTTCATTGCATGGTTATTTCACTTAGATACCAATGATGATGCACACTGGCTCCTAGTAGGAGATTTCAACTTCTATCGTTACTCTGACAATAGAAACAGGTCTGGGGAAAATGTAGCAGATATGGCTACCTTCAATCAAATTATTAGCTATCTGCAGCTTGTCGAATTACCAATCAAAGGTCGTTCCTTTACATGGAGTAACATGCAGTTAGACCCCCTGCTTGAACAAATAGATTGGTTTTTTACATCCTCTGCTTGGATCCTTGCTTATCCCAATACTATGGTAAACCCTCTCGCCTGATCAACCTCGGACCATGTACCTTGTGTTATTTCAATTGGTACCTCCATTCCCAAAGCACAAGTGTCCCGTTTTGAAAATCATTGGATACATATGCCTGGATTTATGGAAGTGGTCAATAGAATTTGGACTGTAAACTGCCCTGGTGACAGTGCTAAGCGTATCTCTGGAAAATTCAAACTTCTGAGAAAAGCCTTGAAAATATGGAGCACTAGTATCTCTGTAATAAACCAAGTCATTACAAATTGCAATAGTATTATTTTTATGATGGATGAGCTTGAAGAGAAGAGGTTGTTGCACCTGTCTGAATGGAACTTTAGGGAAATTGTTAAGTCAAGGCTTCACCATTTACTCATCTGCAAGAAAGAATACTGGAAAAAAAGATGCACGGCAAAATGGGCAAAATTTGGCAGCGAAAATACTTCTTTACTTCTTATTTTCACTCAATGGCTACTATTCGCCATAGGCACAATGCTATCTATTCCTTGACTAGAGAGGATGGATCTCTTGCAGTTGAACACTAGGAGAAGGCTGGCATTTTGTGGCATGCATTCAGAGATCGACTGGGCTCATCTTCCCCAATTGACACCACATTCCCCTTCTCACATTGCATTCAGCGTGCTGATGATCTTGGCTCTCTCTCTCTCTGTTCCATTTACCACTGATAAAATGATCTTCCCACGGAAAAAGCTCCAGGCCCTGACGGCTTTTCTGGCTTATTTATTAAATCTTGTTGGCCAATTATCAAACACGATTTTTATAAATTGTATTCTGAATTCTGGGAAGGAACAGTAAACTTACAGAGTGTTAATGATGCCTTCATTACTCTTATTCCTGAAGGTCCTAATGACTACCGTCCGATCTCTCTGCTCAACACAAGTTTAAAGATTCTCACCAAGCTTCTAGCAAACAGGCTACAACTCAAGATCTTGAAATTGGTACATGTAAATCAATATGGATTTTTGAAAAGTCGAACAATACAGGATTGTGTTGCCTGGGCCTATGAATACATCCACCAATGCAAGCAATCTTGTCAGGAAGTGGTCATTTTAAAACTAGATTTTGCAAAGGCGTTCGACACGATCGAGCATGACTCCATTCTTCAGATTCTTGAGTGTTGGGGATTTGATGCTCGATGGCTAGGATGGGTGCATTCTATCTTCTCAACAGGCTTTTGTTCAGTGCTTTTAAATGGGGTTCCCGGGAAGAAGTTCCCTTGCCAATGTGGGGTTCGCCAAGGAGATCCATTTTCCCCCATCTTGTTTGTCGCTGGGGCAGATTTGCTGCAATCAATGGTTAATCATCTGGCTAACAGCGGTATTTTGATTCCTCCCTTACCAATCCCAAATGCCAAATTTCCAATTGTGCAGTACGCGGATGACACTTTGTTGATACTTCGTGCCTGCCCAGCTCAGCTCTTGGCTTTGAAAAATCTTCTTCAAGTATTCGGATCAGCTACAGGTCTCAAGGTTAACTATTCCAAGTCATGCCTAATGCCGATCAATATTGGTGATGATCAGTTGCTACATCTGGCCAACACTTTCGGTTGCGCAACAGGAACACTTCCTTTCACGTGTATCTCGGTCTGCCTCTTGGTACGACAAGGCCCACGATCCAAGATCTGAAACCGATTGTGGATCAAGTTGAAAGGCGATTAAATGCCAGTGCTAGATTTCTAGATTACGGTGGCCGACTACAATTAGTGAACTCAGTGTTGTCCTCCCTTCCCAATCATTACCTCTGCTCCCTCAAAGTTCACAAGACAATCATTAAAATTGCAGATCGATCACGAAGGCATTGTCTATGGCAAAAAGACGAGGACTCATCTTCAGTTAATGCTCTAGCCGCATGGCATCTAGTCTGCAGGCCCAAGAATTGTGGTGGTCTGGGCATAATAAATTTTGAGCTACAAAATAAAGCCCTTTTAGTGAAACAGCTTCACAAATTCTTCTGCCAAGCTGACATCCCGTGGGTGAATCTTGTTTGGTCTCTTTATTCTCCCAATAGTCCACCACAAGCTCAATCAAAGCGGGGATCTTTTTGGTGGCGGGACTTTTTCAGCTATATTGATACCTACCGAAGTATAACCACTAGCACGGTAGGGAAAGGTACTTAAATTCTATTTTGGAAAGATCATTGGCAGGATGAGGTCTTGCTTAGCAACAAATATCCACGGTTATTTTCTTATGCCCTTGAAGAAGATGTGTCTGTTAACGCCATGGTCAACTCTCTGGATCTATTTGATAATTCTGCCTTACCCATATCAAGCCAAGCTAATGAGGAATTATTGGATCTCCAGCTGTTAGTTCAACTAGTAAGGTGGCCCTCGCAAATGATAGGACATCATTTTTATTATCTATAAACATATTAAATAACTCTTATAAAAATAATTTTTCTCATATTTATCCTCTTTGTGGAAAATATGAGACTCTTTACAAATTCCCATGGGTCTCTCCGACACTGATTTGTGACATAAAGAGGAAAGAAGGATTTTCATTTTAGCACTTATTGTCTAATTTTTTCATATACATACTAAGATTAAAATCAACCTTTATTATTTTGAAGAGGTTGTCGTTGATACACCATAGATACTTTTCGCGGAAAAAATTATATCGACATATTAGTGCTCGTAGGCAAACGTATATCGATCAACTTTTTGCGTTAGACTGATTATCTAACTTTGTACCAAGATTTTGTCCTTTTCGCATCATCATTGTCTAATTTCTTCATGTACGTAATAAGATTCAAATACGCCATCTTTTTATGAGGTTGTTGTTTGTGCATAAAAAAACTAAACTAATATATAATTATTGGTAGGCAAATGTATAAGTATCAATCGTGACCCGCTCATTTGCTCGCCGGATTATGGAATGGAAGCCTATCCATGGATGTATTATAATAGTCTAGAACAATTGGGAATATCTTTTAGCGAGGTATTTCTATTAATTATATGAATCACATCGCTATGTATTTCTTAATCTCGTTGTATCATTTATCACATCCCTTAATTCCCTGGGAAAAGGTTGTTACATGGTAACTATCTTTGTGAATTTACATAAATAGCTTTTTGGATGACCTAAATTATCTGAGGTTGAAATCTATTAAACATATTTCAAGTGTATGGCACAAAAAGTTATGTTATCTTCCACGGGTCCTCTAAGCAACTGCAAGGTTAGGAGAATGGAGCACCGTAGCAGATCATATTTTCTTAAATTTGAAACAAATTTGGAAACATGGTCTTGTAGTTGCATTATTTGTAATATTGCATTGCAATGTCTGCATTTGTGTGTTAGCTTTTCTAAAGTACCATGGAAAGCTTTGGTTTAAGAATATTGTGCATGTTTTACGCCTAGTCTTGGTACATGTATATATGGATGATTCCTCTTTGCCATTTTGGTCTTGATTCACTTCCCCAAGTCCCGATAGGCATGGGCAAAGTTCATAAAAATTGACTATTTCATTGTCACATCTAGCATCTCTGAACTACGCATGTGACCGCCGGTCTATTGATGTTTGCTCTTTTCTGTAAAAACTTAATTGAAGTGTGTTGATATTACAAACCAATCTACACATGCTGGTACATCTAAAGTGTGCTAACTTTCTATACGCCCCATCTCTCCATATAATGTTTTCATAGATTTCCATGAATATCCAAATTTAGAACAAACATATGTGGAATTTTATATTACATAAATCCTCATTTGCACATTCCATTTGTAAATTTATGATGTTTACATATTCAAGGAAAATATAACAACAATTTTTTTACTTTGCTCATATAAAATATTTTAAAATATATTAGTAGTCAATATTAGGAAATGGAGGTCGCATATTTTGTAGAAATTGCATATATTTATGACACAAATTTTATTTTTCTACACAAATATTTTAAAATCTGTTAGTAGTCAATATTTGAAAACTGAGACCGAATATTTCTTAGAAATTTCTGATATTTATGAACGGGCTATCACAATAATTTACAAAAAAAATTACTGTGGAGTCCATTCAAATTCATAGCTTTGTATTGTTTTGCTGATGTCATCAATGATTTTAGTGCATGCATGACAGCCCAAACCTGTGTGCCGTATCGCTCCAGGCCAAATGTTAATCCTTCCAATGGTCCTGTATTGACACGTTGAAGTTTGCTGAGTATGATATTTTTTCAAATTGTACACGCCTTTGCTTTGCATGTGCCATCATATGCGGATTTTTTTTCTTTCAAATTGTGCAACCAGCCTTGCTTGCCACGAAGAACCACCAAATATATATAGGTGACCGGTTCAACACAAATAATTGTTTGGGCTGAGTGTACGTGGTAGGCACGGGTAAATAATGAAGTTACGTAATTCTTCGTTAAATCCTAGCTGCAAATTACAGATCTAACAGTTAAAAAAATTCTGATGATGTGGATTAACGTGGTTTCTCTGTTTTAGACATATGTATTGTGCTTTTAGTAGATAGTAGAATAGATCAGTGATAGTGGACTAAACTGAGATAGACACCAGAACCTTCCCATGGGGTAATTCAAATTATACTTTGGCCAAATTTTATAGGTTCATCTTTGATGTATTGACTGAAGATAAAGCATTGACGGTGATCTGGCCCAAATGTCTACCCAAACTTAAAGTTTTCTGGTGGTTGCTAATAATGAACAGACTAAACACAAAGGATTTGATGCTACGGAAAAATTGGAACATTGAAAATGGTCCAAACTGCAACTTATGTGACCTTCAGGTAATTGAGACGTGTGATCACCTATTCTTTCAGTGCCCTTTTGCGGCAAGGTGCTGGTAGAAGATCGATGTGCTTTGGGATTGCTCTCTTGAGTCGTCACCTAGATATCACGAGGCAAGGAGACACTTCACTGGTCCATGCTTAATTGAGATTGTCGCACGTGCTACGTGGAATATTTGGAAGGAGCGAAATGATTATATTTTTAGAAACCAAGTTCCATCATTTGGGCGTTGGCAAGTTTGATTTCAAAGTGATTTCAGACTTCACCAATATAGGGTGAAATCAGCTCTCGTGCAACCTCTCTTAGAATGGATTTTAAATTATTTTACCTAGTTTCTGCTAGTCTCCTTATACATTTCTACCCACCGTGATGTAAGACTATTGCTAAGAGTCAATTTTGTACCTCTTTACTTATTTATAAAATCAACACTGTAGGGGCTTCCCCTACAGTTTTACAGTCCAAAAAACTTGACTAAATAACACAATGCGAGAAAATTGC
Source organism: Dactylis glomerata (assembly GCA_007115705.1). Classification (NCBI taxonomy): domain Eukaryota; kingdom Viridiplantae; phylum Streptophyta; class Magnoliopsida; order Poales; family Poaceae; genus Dactylis; species Dactylis glomerata. The sequence goes on from QXEO01001791.1 coordinate 913,096, forward strand.
ACATAAAACCAAGGTTTGGTGCCATTGTTGCACAAACCCAGAATCAAAACCAAGGTTTGGAGCCATTGTGCCAAGTAGGAATTGAAGAAATTGAAGAGATTTATTTGATAAAAGGAGCCACATATGTCATTGTTTATTTTTCTTTCCCATTCTACTCATATAGCCTGAATACATCTTCCACTTACGAGACATCACTCATGAGTATTTTTTGGATCAAGACTGATGTGATGGTTCTAGAAGAATGTAGAGGCTACATCTATATATGCGGATTGTCCTGTCCTATATATACTGCTCACAGCGAGTCCAGCTATTCTAAACCATTAGTGTAGGAGAGCAACGGTTAGGATTACTGCTCCAGTCCCAGTTCAAAACTGGTACATTATATAGGGATGATAGGGGAAAAGGTAAAAATGATAATAGGAGATTTAGATAATTTAACTACAAAAGGAACCTTGTCTACTAAGTAAATTGCGTACTAAATAATAGTTGAATGCATCATTAAAATCTAACCTCCTTGCTGGCCAAACTATCGAAGGGGTCGAAGGGTCGCCCATATAGGCGCCGCTGACAAAGAACAAGGCACAGCCGCCGGCGAAGAACCAGCCGTCGCTGGTGAAGGGGGGAGACCGATAAAGGCGTCGGCGCGTGCAATCTGAGTTTTAGAATAGCCCCTGGAGTAGAAGAGGTCGGCGTGACATACCAACATGCGTTTGGTGCCGCCAAAACACATCCGGCAATGGAGGCTTCATGGACAGCTCGCCTGCCGATGAAGGATTATTGATCGCGGGCGGCTGAAAAGTGAACGGCGATGGGCGGCTCGGATGGGGCACAAATGCGAACATCGACAATCACTTCAGCGATGACGTTGTGGCCAAAGAGGGTTTCGGCATGGCAGGTGGAATCCAAGGCACTACCGGTACCTTCAATAGAGACCCCGAAGAGGACGCTTGCTGCGGAACACAAAAAGGTTTTGGCAAGGCCGGAGGAATGGAATACGGCAGCTGCAGCTCTAAGCAAGACCCCGAAGAGGATCCTGGCTCGGAAACCGACAAAGGTTTCGGTGCAGCCAGAGTAATCGAATACACCACCCGTGGCTCCGAATCAGACCTGAAGAGGATCCCGGCACCGCCACCGACAAAAGTTTCAGTGCGGCCAACGAAGGACTGCTAGGCGAGGGCGGCGGAAGAGCACACGGATCTGCTTTCTCTGCAGCTAATGCCTGCCGCTTGAGTTCAACAATCTCCTCCTTGCACCGCGCGATCTTGCCAAGGGTTTCCTTCGTTTCAATCAATTGATCGCCACGAGAGTGTATTTGGTTCATTGTAGCCATGGCTGGGGGTGAGCGAGTGAGAGTGTGAGACTAGGAGCATGATACGTCTCAAACGTATCTATAATTTTTGATGCTCCATGCTTGTTTTTACACCATTTGCCTATTGTTTCGTTACACTTAGTGGCATTTTTATACATTTTCCGGAACTAACCTATTAACGAAGTGCCACAGTACCAGTTTCCTGTTTTCTGCTGTTTTTGTGTTTCAGAAGTGATACACAGGAAATATTCTCGGAATTGGACGAAACAAGTTCCTGAAGTCTTATATCACGGGGAAGCCTCCAGAGATCAGAAGAAGTGAAGGAGGGGGGCCACGTGGCCCCCACACACAGGGGTGGCGCGGCCAGACCCCTGGCCGCGCCGGGCCCGTGTGAGGGGCCGTGGTCCCCCCTCTGACATCGTCCCTTTCGCCTACATATACCCCCTGACGAGAAAAAACTAGGAGCCCGATCAATTTTCCAGAATACATCGCGATCCGCCGCCGCCGTCGACCCGAAGATCGGGAGGGTCCAGAAGCTCTTCCCGGCACCCTGCCGGAGAGGGGAATTGCCACCGGAGGTCTCCTTCATCGCCATGATTGCCTCCGGAGCGATGAGTGAGTAGTCTACCTTGGACTATGGGTCCATAGCAGTAGCTAGATGGTTGTCTCCTCCACCATGTGCTTCATGTTTAGATCTCATGAGCTGCCCTACATGATTGAGATCACCGTTATGTAATTCTATGATGTTGGTTTGTTGGGATCCGATGAATATTGGTGTTTATGATTAAGTTGCTGTACTGAATTATATCTTTTGTTATCTCTATGTTGTTTATGATCTTGCATGCTCTCCGTTGTTAGTAGCTATCTTGGCCGAGTAGTTGCTAGTGACTCCAAGAGGGGGTATTTATGCTCGATAGTGGGTTCATGCCTCTATTTCACCTGGGGGAGTGACAGAAACCTCTAAGGTGGTAGATGTGCTGTTGCTACTAGGGAGAAAACAACATTCATATGCTCAAGGGCATATGCTTTGTTTACATTACACACTTTGCTTAATGCAATTATCTGTTGTTCGCAACTTAATACTTCTAGGGTGTTCGGATGATATCCCCGGGGGTGGATTATTAGTCATAGATGCAGTTGGATGGCGGTCTATGTATTTTGTTGTAATGCCCAGAGTAAATCTCATAGTGATCTTCTTGACATATCACGTTATCTTTATTCTATCAATTGCCCAACTGTAATTTGTTTACCCAGCATGTTATTTTATCTATGGAGAGACACCACTAGTGAACTGTGGACCCTAGTCCTATTTTAATCATATTGCAATCACCTGTTTACTTTTCCCGCACTGTTTACTTTACTCGCATATACTCTACTGTTTTCCACTCGATACGCTCATAACCTTTGTTTCAAGCAAACCAGTGAGATTGACAACCTCATCGCAAGTTGGGAACAAAGTATTTGTTTGTGTGTGTGCAGGTTCCACAAACACCTTCAGTCGTCATCGTCTCTCTTCTCCTGATCGACATTAAACCTTGGTTTCTTAACTGAGGGAAAACTTGCTGCTACACTCATCATACCTTCCTCTTGGGGTTCCCAACGGGCTGGTCATTCACCACGCACAAGGACAGTTTGCTCCCACATCAACTTGGAGTAGCAGCTACTTTTCTGGCGCCGTTGCCGGGGAACAAAGAAGAATAATCTCCCTCGACAACTCGCCATCAAAGACTTTTCTGGCGCCGTTGCCGGGGAAGAGAGAAGACTTCTGCGAGGGGAGTTCTTCGCACACACATTCTTTACTTTGTTATTTGTTTTGCTTTACTTTATTTTATTTTACCTGCATTGCTTTTTATATCAAAAACCCAAAAAAAATAGAATCCTTGGTAGTTGTTTTTACTTGTCCTGCTTTATCATGCTTTCTATCAATGGTTGGTTTCTTTGAAACTAAATCTTTTTGGCAAGGTGGGTTCACGGAAGAGCAACAAAATTATTATGATGAACACCGCTTGTCACAAAAAGGGAAACACTTATGGGAACAAATCAATAGATTATACATCATTGCTAGAAATGTGTGCTCTACTTATAATGTTACTTATTGCTTTGATGAATCTTGTTGCTGTAGGAGGTATGAACACCTCCCTTTTCAATGTGAGTATAATCATGATGTTACCATATCTTCTTATATTAATGGAAATTATGTCTTTTATGATGTGGAACAAATTGAAGAATTTATTGCTTGGAAGGGTGCATTCGAACTTGCTTATTTGCTTGAAAATACTGATGATGCACCTTATAAATATGAGGTTTATGATATACTCACATTTTGCTTTGATAATTACAAGGAAGGAAATGGCTATATTCTTAAATATCTTAATAGATGCTCTCCCACGGAAGAGACTAATGCCTTGAAGGAGCCTATGGAAGAAGAAATTGGAAGCTCATTGAATGAAAAAGAGGAGGAGAGTGATGATCAAGAGGAGGAAAAATGGAGTTACCCATGTCTACCTCCCAATAAGAGTAACTCTTTAACTAATACCTTATTTGATCACCCTCCATGCTTAACAAAGGAGGGTGAGTATGATATTTATATTGTTGATTTTGTTCATGATGCTACTAAAAATTATTATGAGAGAGGAAAATATGGTTGTTGGAATTCTCATATTACTAAAACACCTCTCTTTACATTGGAAGTTCTGAAGTTGCTCTTGTTTTATCTACCCATACTTGTTACTATGTGCTTCTTTAATTTATTTTCTTACAAGATTCCTATGCATAGGAAGTGGGTTAGACTTAAATGTGTTTTATATTTGCTCCTTGATGCTCTCTTTTGCTTCAATTCATATTTCTTATGTGAGCATCTTCGCAATTTTCTGCGCCTAGCTCAAAGGCGTTAAAGAAAAGCACTCTTGGGAGATAACCCAATGTTTTCTTTTCAGTACTTTTTCTTTTATTTGAGTCTTGGAAGTCATTACTACTGTAATGACCGCTCCTTATCTTGTTTATTTCGTTTTTGTGCCAAGGGAAGCCTCTAATTTGAGTGAGGTAAAGATTTGGGGATGTTGCTGTCCTGAAACTGTTTTCGGTGCTGCACCGTAAAAATTCGTGAAAATTCTCTGTTTATCTTTTGGACCTGCGATTTCTTGTGCATATGCCCCAGGTTATATCCAAACTTTTCTTAGTTGAACACTTTTTGATTTGAGCAACGAAAAATCCCTCAAAAATTCGTCCTTTGTCAGCTGTTCAGTTTTGACAGATTTCTGCCAATATTTGTTTTTGCCACTTTATCGCTTTCTTTTGAGTTCTTTTTAATCATGGAACTCTTGTGGAAGTTGCTACAGTAGTATATACTTTATATGTGGTGGTTTTGGGTTGAAACCTGAAGCTAAAAGAGGTTGAATATATTTTATGCTTACACTAATGTTGCTAATAGAATTGTGTTTAGTTTTGTATGAAGGAAGTTTTCAAGTGTAGGGATTGGAGAATGATGAGATGAGTTGAAGAATGGACAAAAGCTCAAGCTTGGGGATGCCCAGCACCCCAAGAAATATCCAAGAATTACAAGCGTCAAAGCTTGGGGATGCCCCCGAGGCACCCCTTCTTCATCGGCAAAAATCAGGTCACCTTTCAAAACACTATATTTTTATTGCTTCATGCACTATGTGTTTTTCTTGGAGCGTCAGTCGTTTTAGTTTTATTAGTTTGTTTAGTTTGTTTGTTTGCTGCAATAAATGGTTGGACCCCAACAAATTTCCTTTGGAGGAGATATACTCGTTTTCATTTGCAAAGAACGCTCTAGTTTTCACTCTTATTAAAAATCGAGCGTTCTACTTTTTCGGCTACTGCTTTTGGTTTTCGTTTTCGCCTTGATTTGCATTCGGATCTTTTCATATCTTTTCATCAAGGTGTATTTTTGCCTCTGATCTTCATTGGTTTTCATCAAAAGAGGTGTCTTTAAAAATTTCAAATGGTGTTGGAAAAGAGAAAAAGCTTTGTGCAAAATAGTGGTACAAGAAGGAGCTTGTGTAGACTGCGGCTTAGGCTTTTTCATGTCATGCTTGATGTCTTTTTGATAGTATGCTTAGTGGTTTTGCTGTAGCATGACTTGTCTCAAATAACTGAGATTGCTTAATGAGCCTTTGAAAAATCATGCGTTGTTTTTATTGTATGGAAGCATTATTTTGGTTTTCTCCTTGATGCTTTATTTGGGTTGACTTGGCGCATGCTCACACATGTTAGACTCTTACAAAGTCGCCAATAGCCTTCATGATCATTTAGTTTTTGACTTTTGATGCCATCGTATGCTTCTTTTAATGTCGCTTTGTCGCTTTGCATGATTATGGCCATTATTGCTCTCTTAGTTGGTCGCTCCCAGTCTTTTGCTAGCCCTCACCTTGTACTGAGTATGAGCTCTACTCGTGCATCCAACTCCTAAAAGCCAAGTTTGCCATTGTGTCCACCATACATACCTACTAGCAATTTGCTATTCCAAGTAAATTTGACTTGCTTTTATATTCTCTTCAAATTAAACTCTTACCAGTGTTATGCGAAATTCGGTCAGTAAAGCTCTCACGAACCGGAAGGCACACTTTACTTTTTCCTGTTCTTAAAAATTTGACATTGTGGTCTCTTATGTTGAGTTGTTATGCTTGCAAGTTGTAAGTTGGATTCTAGCCCAGCCATGCTGTCATGGGGCAAGCTTTCAACATTGCACTTCCTATTTGAGTTGATATTGTGATCTTTTGTTTATGGATGCCCACTATGTGAAATGAATTGGGAATCTTGTAGGGATCATGGAGTTTGTATATGTGTTAGGGAAACGCCGGGCCGCCAATCTAAGCCATGCATAATTCATGGTGGAAATTTGCAGCATACCTATGGTGAACATTCGACAACGCATCTCATAATAAAAAGCTAAACAATATAGCAAATAAAAGAGATGTCGAGGTGTTCATTGTCTGCTCGTCCTGTCATTTTGGTGTGGGCTCGTTCCATGTCATCGGGCACGGAGGTACCCCAATGGCGGTTCTCAATGATATGCATATACTTACAATGACAAGAGCCTTGCTTGGGACTCTAAGTAAAGTAGCATGGTTTGGGTACTCGTATTCACGGGACACGAGGTTTTCAACTTATGATTTGTCAAGCATATGCATCATAATTGTTCTCACATTAACTTTAACCATTCAAGATGCTTATGATGGGGGCAATGAGAGCTCAAAGCCGGTAAGTACCATAATTTTTGAAGGTTATAAAACTTGCAATCACTGCTTCCCTCTGCGAAGGGCCTTTCTTTTACTTTTATGTTGAGTCACCACCTTCTTTCTTTATGCACCATTAAGAGAGCATAGTTGTCATTCTTAGTGTGATATGCATTGTCCCAAAGTTCATTGATTGACTCATATTGTTGGTTTCACTTGTTCTTAAATTATTTGTATCTAGTCGCCCTCTTAAACTTTGAGGTGTCCTATGCATTTATGTTTTGCTCTCCATGAAGGACAAGCTGAAAACCATTTGTATGTTTTTCCTTATGATTTGAACACACGTTTGACTTTCATTATTTCATTATCATGATCTTTTGTTTGTGTTCATTTGCATGTTTACAACATGGTTGCTAAGTTTCTTATTGTCATGATTATATCTTCATGCCCATGTTTTAAGTTCTATTGATCCCAGCTCACCAATGCTTACATATATGATCAAGATTGTGTAGGTGCATGTCACCTCAAAAATTATTCTTTTGTTATCACTTACCTACTCGAGGACGAGCAGGAGTTAAGCTTGGGGATGCTTGATACGTCTCAAACGTATCTATAATTTTTGATGCTCCATGCTTGTTTTTACACCATTTGCCTATTGTTTCGTTACACTTAGTGGCATTTTTATACATTTTCCGGAACTAACCTATTAACGAAGTGCCACAGTGCCAGTTTCCTATTTTCTGCTGTTTTTGTGTTTCAGAAGTGATAAATAGGAAATATTCTCGGAATTGGACGAAACAAGTTCCTGAAGTCTTATATCACGGGGAAGCCTCCAGAGATCAGAAGAAGTGAAGGAGGGGGGCCACGTGGCCCCCACACACAGGGGTGGCGCGGCCAGACCCCTGGCCGCGCCGGGCCCGTGTGAGGGGCCGTGGTCCCCCCTCTGACATCGTCCCTTTCGCCTACATATACCCCCTGACGAGAAAAACCTAGGGCCCCGATCAGTTTTCCAGAATACATCGCGATCCGCCGCCGCCGTCGACCCGAAGATCGGGAGGGTCCAGAAGCTCTTCCCGGCACCCTGCTGGAGAGGGGAATCGCCACCGGAGGTCTCCTTCATCGCCATGATTGCCTCCGGAGCGATGAGTGAGTAGTCTACCTTGGACTATGGGTCCATAGCAGTAGCTAGATGGTTGTCTCCTCCACCATGTGCTTCATGTTTAGATCTCATGAGCTGCCCTACATGATTGAGATCACCGTTATGTAATTCTATGATGTTGGTTTGTTGGGATCCGATGAATATTGGTGTTTATGATTAAGTTGCTGTACTGAATTATATCTTTTGTTATCTCTATGTTGTTTATGATCTTGCATGCTCTCCGTTGTTAGTAGCTATCTTGGCCGAGTAGTTGCTAGTGACTCCAAGAGGGGGTATTTATGCTCGATAGTGGGTTCATGCCTCTATTTCACCTGGGGGAGTGACAGAAACCTCTAAGGTGGTAGATGTGTTGTTGCTACTAGGGAGAAAACAACATTCATATGCTCAAGGGCATATGCTTTGTTTACATTACACACTTTGCTTAATGCAATTATCTGTTGTTCGCAACTTAATACTTCTAGGGTGTTCGGATGATATCCCCGGGGGTGGATTATTAGTCATAGATGCAGTTGGATGGCGGTCTATGTATTTTGTTGTAATGCCCAGAGTAAATCTCATAGTGATCTTCTTGACATATCACGTTATCTTTATTCTATCAATTGCCCAACTGTAATTTGTTTACCCAGCATGTTATTTTATCTATGGAGAGACACCACTAGTGAACTGTGGACCCCGGTCCTATTTTAATCATATTGCAATCACCTGTTTACTTTTCCCGCACTGTTTACTTTACTCGCATATACTCTACTGTTTTCTACTCGATACGCTTATAACCTTTGTTTCAAGCAAACCGGTGAGATTGACAACCTCATCGCAAGTTGGGAACAAAGTATTTGTTTGTGTGTGTGCAGGTTCTACAAACACCTTCAGTCGTCATCGTCTCTCTTCTCCTGATCGACATTAAACCTTGGTTTCTTAACTGAGGGAAAACTTGCTGCTACACTCATCATACCTTCCTCTTGGGGTTTCCAACGGGCTGGTCATTCACCATGCACAAGGACAGTTTGCTCCCACATCAACTTGGAGTAGCAGAGCACGCGATAGAAATGATAGTTGGGAGGTGCGAGGTCACACCAATTTCCAACGCATATCCACGACCACACGGATCTTGTCACGGTTTAACCCTGTCATGCCTTGACGTTATTTCGCTCATGGAGGCCCGTTTGTCAGAGAGAGAAATGCAGTGAAGAGCACATCAGTGGGTGTGAGTAGTACTACTCAATCGAACGAGAATTTTCTTACTACTCCCTCTGGAACAGTATAAGACGCACTTAGTTTAAGAAAATCTTTGATAGTTAATTATTTAATAATAGATACATTACATGTCACAAACTATACCATTGTGAAGTTATTTTAATAGTGCTACCAAATAGTGATGATAAATTTTTACTACTCCCTCTCAGTCTTGATATATAGGTCCTATGTGTACCCCTAGGTTATGATTTTGACAAAATAACATAAATTTTACAAAACAAAATTATACCATGACAAAAGTACAGCATCTAAAGTTTCCTGGTTAAAATGATGATCATATCTAGGGATATGCACATGACCTATACACCATGACAGAGGGAGTATTATATATTATGCATATCTTGTCGGACAACATTAATAGTCCAATTAAGTTGTTCTTAAACTGTGTGCATGCTAAACTCATCCGGAGGGAGTAGTTCTTAGTTAAGTGATGACATGAATCTCACGATTAACATGAATCACAAAACAAATCCAACAGTACGAATTATTTCACTTGCAACTGAAATCAATTTGCAACTCATAAGAGCACGAATCGCAATGCAAAACCGAAGTTATTGGACTAAGGATATCGAGCTATATTTTTTTATAATAAGAGCGATGTTAATTATCATCAAGAAAACAATTAGTAGAACTTTTTTTTCCACAAGGCTGGCCTATATGCCTAATCTTGATTAATTAGTTATATATTTGACCCGCCTTTGTAAGGTCTTGTTACTTATATTGTATTCAAGATTGAACACCTCCAATATTCGCTTGTTTCTCTTTTGCACTTCATTTGGCATATATAGCTCGAGAGAGCCAATGTATCTCTATCATGCATGCATTTACTAATTTATATGTACTCCCTCTGATCAAAAATAAATGTTGGCAATTTTATACTAGCTTAGTACAAAGTTTGTACTATATCCCCGATAGTTATTTCCGATCGGAGGGAGTACTATAAATATAGCATTGTATTGATTATAAAAAATAAGCCTTGTTTATATCAAGTGTTTTCAAATGTATTTGAAGGGATAGAAAAGAGATTATCCTAATTCCCGGGAAATATCCTATAGTTTACTACACCGGTTTTGGACGATATGATCTCAAGAGATATTTCGGGATGGCCACTCATACAATTAAGGGGACTGAAATCTTGAAGTCTCGTCTCTATGCATTCCTTTGACATAGAATACTTTTAAGGATACACCACAAAGTACACATATAGTTTTTTTTAACTTGGTTCATATTTTCAAATCATGGTCGACACACTTCATGCATGTCGGGCCATCACATGAAAATGATCAATTCATTAAACTTTCTATGTGGCAAATGTTTAGTAAACTACATGGGTACCTTGAAACGATTTATACAAATTTTGGAATAAAATGTGCGGAACTAGCTAGTGTGAAATCAGAAAGTCGCCATTATATGTGCCCACAAATTTGTATTTCCACATATGCTTTTATTTGTGTGAATTTTGCAGTGGCATCATCTAATTAATATAGGTGTTGATATTTCTATGATTCGCATGCGCCGACAAGTGCCAAAATAAGGGAAAATATATATGTTTTTAAACAAGACATGAACTTTCTATCTAGAGTCTAGCAAAATGTAGAAACTTTCTAGAGTGAAGTCGAAAAAGGGAACTTCTAGAGTCCTCAGCGGCACAGTGCGATGATACGTGCAATTTGCATCATTATATTTGCATCATATAATACTAGTTTATAATGTTATTTGCATCAATAATCCATTATTCATGCATTTTTAGATGATTTCTGGAACTTTCCTACAAAGTTCCCCTTTTGGTATTTAATTTCCGAGAGACAGAAAATCTCATGTTTTTGTATTTTGATGTTTTAGGGACTTCAGGACCTCAATTTGATCGGGGATTTTTGCAGCGTTAATATTTTATCACGAGAAGCACCGAGAGAGGTGGTAGCACACGAGAGGAGCCATGAGGGTCAAACGAGACCAGGTGACATGGCCACCCTGGCAGGCCGTGCCACCCAGGCACATTTGGCCCTCGGTGGTCGCTTCATCTCTGTCTTCTTATGGACGACTCCGTATCGATGATATGTCTCAAATGTATCTATAATTTTTGATGCTCCATGCTTGTTTTTACACCATTTGCTTAGTGTTTTGTTACACTTCGTGGCGTTTTTATGCATTTTCCAGAACTAACCTATTAGCAAGATGCCACAGTGTCAGTTCCCTATTTTCTGTTGTTTTTGTGTTTCAGAAAAGTTACACAGGAAATATTCTCAGAATTGGACGAAACAAAAGCCGAACCTCCTATTATTTAACAAAGCTTCCAGAAGACCGAAGAGGAGACAGAGGGGGGCCACGGGCCGGCCACATAGTAGGGCGGTGCGGCCAGCCCCTGGCCCACGCCCCCTATGTGTGAGACCGCCCTGGTCCACCTCTGATGCTGCCCCTTCGCCTATAAAGACCCCCCGACGGGAAAAACCTAAAGCCCCGATCAATTTTCCAGAAACACATCGTGATCCGCCGCCGTCGTCGACCCGAGATTGGGAGGGTCTAGAAGCTCTTCCCGGCACCCTGCCGGAGAGGGGAATCGCCACCGGAGGTCTTCTTCATCGCCATGCTTGCCTCTGGCGCGATGAGTGAGTAGTCTACCTTGGACTATGGGTCCATAGCAATAGCTAGATGGTTGTCTTCTCCACCATGTGCTTCATGTTTAGATCTCGTGAGCTGCTTTACATGATCGGGACTACCTTTATGTAATTCTACATGTTGTGTTTGTTGGGATCCAATGAATATTGGTGATATGATTAAGTTGATGTTCTGAATTTTATCTTATGTTATCTCTATGTTTTTAATGATCTTGCATGCTCTCTGTTGTTAGTAGCTATCTTGCCCGAGTAGATACTAGTGACTCTAAGAGGGGGTATTTATGCTCGATAGTTGGGTTCATGCCTCTATTTAATCTGGGGAAGTGACAGAAACCTCTAAGGTTTTAGATGTGTTGTTGCCACTAGGGAGAAAACAACAATCTTGTGTCCAAGGACATTCGCTTTGTTTACATTACACACTTTGCTTAATGCAATTATCTGTTATTCGCAACTTAATACTTGAGGGGTGTTCGGACGATATCCTCGCGAGTGGATTATTAGTCCTAGATGCAGTTGGATGGCGGTCTATGTATTTTGTTGTAATGCCCAAAGTAAATCTCATAGTGATCCTCTTGACATATGCATGTTATCTTTATTCTATCAATTGCCCAAGTGTAGTTTGTTTACCCAGCATGTCATTATTTATCTTATGGAGAGACACCACTAGTGAACTGTGGACCCCGGTCCAATTTCCTTTACATTGCTATCACCTGGTTTACTTTACTCGCACTGTTTACTTTCTTGCATACTACTATTGCTTTCCACTCGATACGCTCATTCCTTTGTTTACAGCAAACCGGTGAGATTGACAACCTCATCGTAAGTTGGGAGCAAAGTTCTTGGTTGTGTTGTGTGCAGGTTCCACGTTGCTACTAGTTGAAGACACGCTAATAAGTATCATTAACGGCGCCCTTTTTGGAGTGTCACGAAGCTAGCAGGCATCATCTTCTGGAGTTTGGCTTTTTTCCTACTGGACTGACAAACCTTGGTTTCTTACTGTGGGAAAATTTGCTACTGTACTCATTATACCTTCCTCTTGGGGTTCCCAACTGGACGGTGATCTATATCAACACTGTTCCACATCAAGCTAATTTTCTGGCGCCGTTGCCGGGGAAAAAGAAGACTTCTGCAGGGGGAGTTTCGCACGCACATCCTTTACTTTGTTTTAAATTTTGCTTTACTTTATTTTTGCTTGCATCGTTTTATCAAAACCACACAAAAAATTAGTTTCCTTTATAGTTGTTTGTTATGTCTAGTCTAGTTGCTACTACTATATCGCCCGAGGAAATGATCTTCACTTTCAAACAAAAGAGTGAGGAAAGTTTCAAAGAAGCTTGGTCTAGAATTTATGATTGGCATGGAAAAACTGAACCAAAAATGGCTTTGAGTTTGCTTCTTAGTTGCTTCTACTTTGGGCTTGCTCTTCGTTATAGATATGCTTTGGATGCTACTGCAGAAGGAGATTTCCTTCATTGTGATGGAGATTAGGCCTTCAATATTATTAAAAAGTTGATTACAGTTTATAGCTTTCCAACTAATTTTGATGTTGATCTTGTGAGCATTTTTAATAGATTGAACACTCTTGAGACTCGAACTGATTGCTTAAAAGATTGTTATGGTACTTTGCGCGCGCATCATGATTATGTTCCAATAAACTCTGAACCCTCAGGTTGGTTTCCTACGGTGAAAATTACTATTAATGGTGAAACTTTTCATGCTCATTGTGATATTATATCTGAATTTTGTCTTATGCCTAAGGATGTTTATGAATCTTTGAATCTTTGGGGGCTTTCTGAGGGAGGAGAAGAAATATGTCTTACTAATAATGCTAATATATTTCCTGTTGGAATAGCTGAAGGAGTGTTTACAAAAGTCCTAGGAAAAATGATATCTACTGATTATCTTGTTATTGAATGTATAGGAAAGGGACAAATCACGCTTGGAAGGTCTGTACTAAAACTCCTCGGCGCCACTATAGATGTGGGGAAAGGTACTATAAAATTTACCACTCTACCTTGCAACAATCACGTCTTTCCTAGAGTTAAGAAGGGTAACAAAGGAAGACGTAAGGCGCCCATTGATCCTAATGCTTCGCTTGATATTACTTGATTCGCACTTTCTGCGCCTAGCTCAAAGGCGTTAAAGAAAAGCACTCTTGGGAGACAATCCATTGTTTTACTTTCAGTTCTTTTTCTTTTATTTGAGTCTTGGAAGTTATTACTACTATAATAACCTCTCCTTATCATTTTTATTTCGTTGTTGTGCCAAGAGAAGCCTCTAATTTGAGTGAGGTAAGATTTGGGGAAGTTGATGTCCTGAAATAGATTTCGGTGCTGCACCGTAAAAATTTGTGAAAATTCTCAGAATATCTTTTTGACCTGCGATTTCTTGTGCATATGCCCCAGGTTATTTCCAAACTTTAATTAGTTTAACACTTTTTAATTTGAGCAAAAGAAAACCCTTTAAAAAATTGACCTTTGTCAGTTGTTCTGTTTTGACAGATTTCTGCCATTATTTGTGTTTGCCTCTCGATTGCTTTCTTTTTGAGTTCTTTTGATCACGGAACTTTTGGGGAAGTTGCTACAGTAGTATATGCTTTAAATGTGGTGGTTTTGAGTTGAAATCTGAACCAAAAAGGGGTTAATTCATTATTATGCTTACACTAATGTTGCTAATAGAACCGTGTTGAGTTTTGTATGAAGAAAGTTTTCAAGTGTAGGGATTGGAGAATGATGAGATGAGTTGAAGAATGGACAAAAGCTCAAGGTTCAGGATTCCCACGCACCCCAAGAAATATCCAAGAGGTACAAGCATCAAAGCTTGGGGATGCCCCCGAGGCACCCCTTCTTCATCGGCAAAAATCAGGTCACCTTTCAACACACTATATTTTTATTGCTTCATGCACTATGCGTTTTTCTTGGAGCATCTTTACTTTAGTTTTCAGTTTTGTTTAGTTTTGTTTGCTGCAATAAATGGTTGGACCCCAACAAATTTCCTTTGGAGAAGTTGCCTTGCTTTTCATTTGCCAAGAACACTCTGTTTTTCACTCTTATCGTTCAACGAGTGTTCTCTTTTTCTGCTACTGTATTTAGCTTTCATTTTTCGCCTTGATTTTTGTTCAGATCTTCTTTATTCTTTGCATCAAGGTGTATTTTTACCTCTGGTCCATGTTGGTTTTCATCAACAGAGTTGTTTCAAAAAGGTTCGAATGGTGTTGGAAAAGAGAAAAAGTTTCATGCAAAAAAGTGGTACAAAACGGAGCTTGTGTAGGCTGCGGCTTAGGCTTTTGCATGTCGTGCTTGATGTCGTTTTGATAGTATGCTTAGTGATTTTTGCTGTAGCATGACTTGTCTCAAATGACTGAGATTGCTTAATGAGCCTTTGAAAAAATCATGCGTTGTTTTTATCATTTGGAACCATTTATTTGGTTTTCTCCTTGATGCTTTATTTGGGTTGACTTGGCGCATGCTGATATGTCTCAAACGTATCTATAATTTTTGATGCTCTATGCTTGTTTTTACACCATTTGCCTTGTGTTTCGTTACACTTCGTGGCGTTTTTATGCGATTTCTAAAACTAACCTATTGACAAGATGCCATAGTGCCAGTTTCCTGTTTTCTGCTATTTTTGTGTTTCAGAAAAGCTACACAGGAAATATTCTCGAAATTGGACGAAACAAGTTCCAGAACTCCTATTTTTCCCGGACGAAGAACGAGGACCGAAAGAGAGCCGAATGGGGGGCCAGGGGCCACCCTCACACCAGGGCGGCGCGGCCCAGCCCCTGGCCGCGCCCCCTATGTGAGAGGAGGCCCTGGCAGCCCGCTGACGACGCCCCTTCGCCTATGTAAAGCCTCGGGACGGAAAACCCTAGGGGAGTCGGCAATTTTCCAGAAAGAGTTCCGCAGCTCCGCCGCCGCTGCCGATGAATTTTGGGGGATAGAAGTTTCTATTCCGGCACCCTGCCGGGACGGGAAAGTGTCCCCGGAGCCATCTCTATCGGTCTCCATCGCCGTCTCCGCCGTCTCTATCGACCTCACTGCCATCTCCATCAACATTGCTGAGTAGTTCTACCCCGGGGCTGAGGGCTCTACCGATAGCTATGTGGTTCACCTCTCTCTCCCATGATGTGATCTCTATGTGATCGTGAGCTTTATATCATGTTGAATAAGTAGATGCTACTCTTCATCATTATATGTACTCTAGTGGTATTATTAAAGTAATCTATTCCTCCTGCCATGGTGTAACGGTGACTGTGTGCATCATGGTGGTACTTGGTCTAGGCTATGATTGTGATCTCTTATGGATTATGAGAATAATTATCACTATGATAGTATTGAAGTGATCTATTCCTCCTTTCATGGTGTAATGTTGACAGTGTGTGCACCATGTTAGTACTTGGTCTAAGTTGCAATAATATTTATCTTGAGTTGTGATTTGATTTGGATATCTCTATGAGTGGTGTTTATGAAGTACTTGATGAAGTTTAAGGGGTGCTTCTGTAGCCACTACGCAATGATTAGTGTTATTCAATAGGAGAGTAATTCAGAGTAGCATGGTGAAGAGAAGTTATTTATTTGTTCAATTATGTTATATTTGTTGGGAGTGTGTCACTAGTAAAAGTATGATCCCTAGGCCTTATTTCCAAGCTTTGCACACTGTTTACTTGCTGTTTTGTTACTTGTTTGCTTGCTGCCATTTTTATTCCAGATTGCATTTACTACTTATAATCATCTATACCACTTGTATTTCACTATCTCTTCGCCGAACTAGTGCACCTATACATCTGATAAGTGTATTGGGTGTGTTGGGGACACAAGAGACTTTCTGTATCGTAATTGCAGGGTTGCTTGAGAGGGATAGCTTTGACCTCTTCCTCCCTGAGTTCGATAAACCTTGGGTGTTCCACTTAAGGGAAACTTGCTGCTGCTCTACAAACCTCTGCACTTGGAGGCCCAACACTGTCTACAAGAACAAACGCGTGCGTAGACATCAAGCTCTTTTCTGGCACCGTTGCCAGGGAGGTAAGGTAAATGGTACTCGCATCCTCCTATGTGAGTGCTCGAAGTTATTTCCTTTAGATTCTGCAATTACATCTTTTTGTTTCTTGTTTTTATTTTCACTAGTTAGGCTTAATGGAAAATAAAGAGTTCTTTAGTCTTTTTCCTGAGTTTAGATATGAAGTGTTTGATGAGAAAATTGAAAAACCTTTGGAGCTTAATTTGCATGCTAATAGTGTTGTTAGTATGAATGTTTCGAACACTGTTATTACTAATGCTATAGAAAAGTCTAAGCTTGGGGAAGCTGGTTTTGTTAAGCATGATATTTGTAGTTCCCTAGCTTTAGTGGAGAAAGTTTGTTCTGATAATATTTTATCTCCCATATGTGATGTTCCTTCTTATGATGATATGTTTGAAGAATATGCTTTGAGAAATAGCTGTTCTCTAGCTTTTGATGATACTAAACCTCTAGTTTATGATGGTTATGATGACAGGTATAATATTTTCAGTTCACCTACTTTTAAGGAGAAAAATAGTTATGATTACAATATGCCTCCTGTTTTTGATGATTATGGTGATGAGAATAATTTTTCTGTTGAATCTGCTCCTACTATGATTGTTCATGTGGGGAGTATTAATCCTTTTATGCATGTGGCTCATGATAGAGATGCTTTATGTGATAGTTATATTGTTAGTACTATTCATGATACTACTGAGAGTTATTATGAGAGAGGGAAACATGATTTAATGGATCTCAACAATATTGAGTTTCCCCTCTTTATGTTGCAATTCTTGAAGTTGTACTTGTTTTGCCTTCCTATGCTTTTTGCTTTGCGCTTTCATGACTTGTCTCTTTACAAGACTATTTTTCATAGGAATTGGTTTAGATTTAAATGTCTTTCACATTTGCTTTTTGATGCTCTCTATTGCTTTAAGTTCCTATATGGCACCTTTGCCTCAAGCTCTTATATGGCGCCCACATGAGCATCTTTGTAAATTACTGCGCCTAGCTCAAAGGCGTTAAAGAAAAGCACTCTTGGGAGATAACCCAATGTTTTTACTTTCAGTTATTTTTCTTTTATTTGAGTCTTGGAAGTTATTACTACTGTAATAACCACTCTTTATCCTTTTTATTTCGTTGTTGTGCCAAGAGAAGCCTCTAATTTGAGTGAGGTAAGATTTGGGGATGTTGTTGTCCTGAAACTGTTTTCGGTGCTGCACCGTAAAAATTTGTAAAAATTCTCTGTATATCTTCTGGACCTGCGATTTCTTGTGCATATGCCCCAGGTTATATCCAAACTTTCATTAGTTGAACACTTTTTGATTTGGGTAACAGAAAACCCCTCAAAAATTCGACCTTTGTCAGTTGTTCTGTTTTGACAGATTTCTGCCAATATTTGTGTTTGCCGCTTTATCGCTTTCTTTTGAGTTCTTTTGATCACGAAACTTTTGGGGAAGTTGCCACAGTAGTATATACTTTATATATGGTGGTTTTGGGTTGAAACCTGAAGCAAAAGAGGTTGATTTTTGTGACGCCCCACCTTTGGATTAAGGCGGAACACCTGTGTTATGTGCTATTCCCTGGATCAATGATAGCACCACAGAACAAAATATAGTATTCATCACATAGTATCGAGATTACACGCAGATTCCAGATACATAAGTCTCACGATTATTACAAGTTCCTTGGTCACATAGACCGACAAGGGTAAACAGAGTTCAACTTAAGCACAACGGAATTATAATAGTAGCGAGCCTCCATCTTCAGCATGCGCCACAGGCAGTCATGTTGGTATGTAGACTCGAGATCCTAACACTTCACTCCTCATCAGAAGAACCTGCACATTTGATTATGCAGCCCCAAGTATGGGGGTCAGTACAATGATGTACTGGCAAATGACACTTATTTGGTGGCGGTTGTGAAAGATCTAGCTACATGCTATTTGGCTGGTGGATCTCTGGGCTAGATTTGCATAAAGCCAATTTGTCCTATATTAAGTCAAGATTTTAATTCAAAGATTTTATTTTGAAGGGTTGAAATAACCCCCAAATACTACATAGTTGCAAGTTATGTAGCACTGGGCGCAATTCAACAAAGTTGGAACCTCAGGCACCACCACCCCTTCGGAGTGTATGGTCCTTAGTTCCTACCTAGGGGTTTCTAGACAAGATTTTAATAATTCAGAATCGGTGATGAGATTATTCCGTACATTCCATGTCTAGAGACTCAACTGTCCATAACCGAGGACACGGCTAATCGATTAGATTTAAAACACCTTGCAAGGGTTGTGCACTTTCACCTTACGATTCATTTTATGCCCATACATAAAATGAAACGAGACCTTTTAGAAGGAGAGGACAACTAACTTGGCAAGCACCGTTCCCAACCTATAATTTGACTACCACCACTTCTTGCCGACAAGTTGCACTCCCACATTCTAATCAGTCAAGACAGAGCCCATAATGTCATAAGGCTGCACTGGAAGTACAATAAGCATGGAAGACATAGCCATCTCTTTGTTCCTGGGTGGCCAACCACAAGTGTACGCCCAGGCAGCAACTACACAAAGTGTAGCCCCAGGTCGCCACTCAACATCACCTCCATTATCAAACCAATCCACCCAGGTGTTTCATTTTAGTTGAAGTTCTTTAACTTTTCACGAAACACTTTTCAAGTGATCTTAGCATGGCATCAGTATTTTTCAAAGTATTTAGCATCCTATCATGTGGGGTTTGAGGGATAGCTACAAACTACTAGGATCTAAGCAATTGATAAAACGGTTGAGTAATTCACCTATCATGCATACTACAAGAGGTGAATATACTAATGCATAATAAAATGGGTGAGGGACATGTGTGTCACTTGCCTTGGTAGTAGCTTGCACACTCACAACAGTTACAATAGTAGCCTTGCTCCTCTTCACAATCTATTCAATTCAAACAATCAAGCAATCAATATTCTATTTCTAATGACAATCATAGACATGTATGCATGTGTGCATGTATGCAAATGACATTTTAATTTCACACACTATGTGAGTGTGTGAAAAGGTTGTAAGGGTGGAACAAGAGGCTTTTGAAAACAAGTGTGATGTTAGAAAGGATTTTAATAATTAAATAACAAGGTATTAACAAAAGGGGTATTTGATGCAACAGGATAGTACTTTAGAAAATAAGTTCGGGTTGGTACTGTCCTGCAAAAATAAGCTTGAGCTACCACTAGTTAGGTGACAGTAACTTGAAGCTACTGCAAGTGGTTTCACTCAAAAATAGTTTTTAGAAAACATTTGGTGAAGAAAAAGGTGATTTGAACATTTTTAACAGTAGCAAGTTTGTGCACGTCTTAACTTTGAAAGCTTTTGCTTCTGGAGTGTTCTAAATGTTCCAAGGATTCCATAGACTACAAATTTGTAGCATTTGGACTCACAGAACAAAAGTTATGAATTTATTTTGAATCCAAGGGTTTGATTCAGATCTGACAATGGATTCAAAATGAACCCATAAAATAACAGGTTTTATTGGACCATTGGATTCTACACATCCTAAGGATTCCAACGGTATATCGTTTGTTATTTTTGGACCTACAGAACATTAGATATGAATTTTGCAAGATCTGGATCAAATCTGATTCGAAAAACCTATTTGAATTCTATTCTGATTCAGATAGGGCCACGTGGCGTTACGGTATTCACTGGTACCGCTTCGTTCGGATTAGGAACTGAGGCCGTTGGATTTAAGTGGATGTGGACACGCGAGATCATCCAGTACCGGTTCGATAAGTGATTCTATCAGGATCGTTAGATCGAGATCTGACGGTCACTGAGAGAGGGAGAGAAGTCTCACCGGGCTAGCTAGGGTTCCGACGAGGAATCCGGCGAGGGCGTGCAGAGGTCGACCTCCGGCGAGGCTCTGGTGGTCCAAATCGACGTGGGATCTGCAGACGACGTACGGAGGAGGACAGTGATCTCGTTTGTTTGGTCGTCGTCGAAGATTGCTTCCTGCTGCGAGGTGTAGGCGTGGCTGGAGCGGCTTCAGGCGACGATGTGCTTCGGGTGAGCTCCGGGGAGCTTGATTGGCTGCAGAACAAGGCACGAAAAGGTGTCAGGGGGATGCGCCAAGTCGAGGGGAGACGTCTGGAAGAATGGGGGGGCGCTCGAGGTCACCGGCGACAGCGAATTCAGCCGGAGGAGCCTGCAGTAATGGCGGACTCCGGCGAGCGATTTGAGCAGCCCTGCGGCATCTTTTCAGAGGGGGAAGGGAGGAGCGAGAGGGGGGGTGTGGGGGCTTTATAGGGGCAGGCATTGGTGGCCAGTTATGGCGCCAGTAACGCCGGGGGGTAACGCCGGCGAGCGTTACTGGGGGGGAGAGAGAGGGGGAGTGATGACGGGGGTGATGATAGGTGGGGTCGGGCGGTCGGTGAGGGAGAGGGGGAGTTGGGTTGGGTCGGAGCAGGTTGGGCTGGCTGGTCCCCCGGGGTCGGCCCAGTTGGGCTTCTGGCCTCTTCTTTTATTTTTTTCTTCTGCTTTCCTTTTCTCTTTTATTCTGATTTCTGTTTTGAGTTTTTGAAAGAGTTCCTCCATTCAAATTTGAATAAATTTAAAACTGACCACTTATGGTCCTTAAGAGGTGTGTTCAGAAACTATGAACCAGAGGTTTTGTAATTAAGATGGAAGAAGAAATAATTTGTGAGAAATTTAAATAAGAACTTTGAATTATAGAGTCCAAATAATTTGGAAGTTAAGATTATTATCTTCCCACTATTTGGTTTTCAAAAGAAATTTACTAAAGGGAAAATATAGGATAGCTCCATAACAATGGAGTTCATTTTAAAAATACTTTCTTTCTGAGAACCTTTTGTATCTAAGATTGGGGTAAAAGGCATTTGAAACAATATTCCTTGAAGGATAAGGTTCAAGATTTTGAAAAAGGCTTTGAAATGCAATATGCCATGAATGCATGATGAAATTTTAATCTTGAAAAATCTGGGTCGTGACAATTATATGTTATGCTACACTAATGTTGCTAATAGAATTGTGTTTAGTTTTGTATGAAGGAAGTTTTCAAGTGTAGGGATTGGAGAATGATGAGATGAGTTGAAGAATGGACAAAAGCTCAAGCTTGGGGATGCCCATGCATCACCGCAAGAAATATCCAAGTAGTACAAGCGTCAAAGCTTGGGGATGCCCCCCGAGGCACCCCTTCTTCATCGGCAAAAATCAGGTCACCTTTCGAGATACTATATTTTTATTGCTTCATGCACTATGTGTTTTTCTTGGAGCGTCAGTTTTTTTTGTTTTCAGTTTTATTTTGTTTTGTTTGCTACAATAAATGGTTAGATCACATCATGTTTCTTTTGGAGGAGATGAACTCGCTTTTCATTTGCCAAGAACACTCTAGTTTTCACTCTTATCGTTCAATGAGTGTTCTCTTTTTCTGCTACTGCATTTAGCTTGCATTTTTCGCCTTGATTTTTGTTCAGATATTGTTTTATCGTTGCATCAAGGTGTATTTGGACCTATGGTATATGTTGGTTTTCATCAAAAGAGGTGTTTATAAAAGGTTTTAATGGTGTTGGAAAAGAGAAAAAGCTATATGCAAAAAAGTGGCACAAGAAGGAGCTTGTGTAGACTGTGGCTTAGGCTTTTGCATGTCGTGCTTGATGTCTTTTTGATAGTATGCTTAGTGGTTTTGCTATAGCATGACTTGTCTCAAATAACTGAGATTGCTTAATGAGCCTTTGAAAAAATCGTGCGTTGTTTTTATCGTTTGGAAGCATTATTTTGGTTTTCTCCTTGATGCTTTATTTGGGTTGACTTGGCGCATGCTCACACATGTTAGACTCTTACAAAGTTGCCAATAGCCTCTATGATCATTTAGTTTTTGACTTTTGATGCCATCTTATGCTTCTTTTAATGTCACTTTGTCGCTTTGCATGATTATGGCCATTATTGCTCTGTTAGTTGGTCGCTCTCAGTCTTTTGCTAGCCCTCGCCTTGTACTGAGTATGAGCTCTACTCGTGCATCCAACTCCTAAAAACCAAGTTTGCCAAAGTGTCCACCATACATACCTATTAGCAATTTGCTATTCCAAGTAAATTTGACTTGCTTTTATTTTCTCTTCAAATTAAACTCTTACCAGTGTTATGCGAAAATTGGTCAGTAAAGCTCTCACGAACCGGAAGGCACACTTTATTTTTCTCGTTCTTAAAAATTTGACATTGTGGTCTCTTATGTTGAGTTGTTATGCTTGCGAGTTGTAAGTTGGAGACTAGCCCAACCATGCCGTCATGGGGCAAGCTTTCAACATTGCACTTCTTATTTGAGTTGATATCGTGATCTTTTGTTTATGGATGCCCGCGGTGTGAAATGAATTGGGAATCTTGCGGGATCATGGAGTTTGTATATGTGTTAGGGAAATGCCTGGGCCGCCAATCTAAGCCATGCATAATTCATGGTGGAAATTTGTAGCATACCCATAGTGGACATTCGATGACGCATCTCAAAATAAAAAGCTAAACAAATGGTAAATAAAAGAGATGTCGAGGTGTTCATTGTCTGCTTGTCCTGTCATTTTGATGTGGGCTTGTTCCATGTCATCGGGCACGGAGGTACCCCATTGGCGGTTCTCGATGATACGTATATACTTACAATGACAAGAGCCTTGCATGAGGTTTGGGTACTCGTATTCACGGGACACGAGGTTTTTGACTGATGATTTGTCAAGCATATGCATCATAATTGTTCTCACATTAACTTTAACCATTCAAGATGCTTATGATGGGGGCAATGAGAGCTCAAAGCCGGTAAGTACCATAATTTTTGAAGGTCTATAAAACTTGCAAACACTGCTTCCCTCCGCGAAGGGCCTTTCTTTTACTTTTATGTTGAGTCACCACCATTTATCTTTATGCACCATTAAGAGAGCATAGTTGTCATTCTGAGTATAATATGCCCTGTCCCAAAGTTTTCATTAATTGATTCATATTGTTGGTTTCACTTGTTCTTAAATTATTTGTATCTAGTCGCCCTCTTAAACTTGAAGGTGTCCTATGCATTTATGTTTTGTTCTCCATGAAGGACAAGCTGAAAACCATTTGCATGTTTTCCTTATGATTTGAACACACGTTTGACTTTCATTGTTTCATTTTCATGATCTTTTGTTTGTGTTATTTTTCATGTTATAACATGGTTGCTAAGTTTCTTCTATCAAGAATATATCTTTCATGCCCATGTTTTAAGTTATTTTAATCCCAGCGCACAACGCTTACATATATGATCAAGATTGTGTAGGTGCATGTCACCTCAAAAATTATTCTTTTGTTATCACTTACCTACTCGAGGACGAGCATGAGTTAAGCTTGGGGATGCTGATACGTCTCAAACGTATCTATAATTTTTGATGCTCCATGCTTGTTTTTACACCATTTGCCTTGTGTTTCATTACACTTCGTGGCGTTTTTATGCGATTTCCAGAACTAACCTATTGACAAGATGCCATAGTGCCAGTTCCCTATTTTCTGGTGTTTTTGTGTTTCAGAAAAGCTACACAGGAAATATTCTAAGAATTGGACGAAACAAGTTCCAGAAATCCTACTTTTCCTGGACGAAGGATGAGGACCGAAAGAGAGCCGGAGGGGGGCCAGGGGCCAGCCTCACACCAGGGCGGCGCGGCCCAGCCCCTGGCCATGCCCCCTATGTGGGAGGAGGCCCTGGCAGCCCCCTGACGACGCCCCTTCGCCTATATAAAGCCTCGGGACGGAAACCCCTAGGGGAGTCGGCAATTTTCCAGAAAGAGTTCCACAGCTCCGCCGTCACCGCCGACGAATTTCGGGGGACAGAAGTCTCTGTTCCGGCACCCTACCGGGACAGGGAAGTGCCCCTAGAGCCATCTCCATCGGTCTCCATCGCCGTCTCTGCCGTCTCCATCGACCTCACCGCTATCTTCATCAACCTTGCTGTCTCCTATGATGAGGAGGGAGTAGTTCTCCCCCGGGGCTGAGGGCTCTACCGATAGCTATGTGGTTCACCTCTCTCTCCCATGATGTGATCTCTATGTGATCGTGAGCTTTGTATCATGTTGAATAAGTAGATGCTACTCTTCATCATTATGTGTACTCTAGTGGTGTTATTAAAGTAATCTATTCCTCCTGCCATGGTGTAATGGTGACAGTGTGTGCATCATGGTGGTACTTGGTCTAGGCTATGATTGTGATCTCTTATGGATTATGAGAATAATTATCACTATGATAGTATTGAAGTGATCTATTCCTCATTTCATGGTGTAATGTTGACAGTGTGTGCACCGTGTTAGTACTTGGTCTAAGTTGCAATAATATTTATCTTGAGTTGTGATTTGATTTGGATATCTCTATGAGTGGTGTTTGTCAAGTACTTGATGAACTTTAAGGGGTGCTTCTGTAGCCACTACGCAATGATTAGTGTTATTCAATAAGAGAGTAATTCAGAGTAGCATGGTGAAGAGAAGTTATTTATTTGTTCAATTATGTTATATTTGTTGGGAGTGTGTCACTAGTAAAAGTATGATCCCTAGGCCTTGTTTCCAAGCTTTGTACACCGTTTACTTGCTGTTTTGTTACTTATTTGCTTGCTGCCATTTTTATTCCAGATTGCATTTACTACTTATAATCATCTATACCACTTGTATTTCACTATCTCTTCGCCGAACTAGTGCACCTATACATCTGATAAGTGTATTGGGTGTGTTGGGGACACAAGAGACTTTCTGTATCGTAATTGCAGGGTTGCTTGAGAGGGATAGCTTTGACCTCTTCCTCCCTGAGTTCGATAAACCTTGGGTGATCCACTTAAGGGAAACTTGCTGCTGCTCTACAAACCTCTGCACTTGGAGGCCCAACACTGTCTACAAGAACAGACGCGTGCGTAGACATCACATGCTCACACATGTTAGACTCATACAAGTCGCCATAAGCCTCTATGATCATTTAGTTTTTGACTTTTGATGCCATCTTATGCTTCTTTTAATGTTGCTTTATCGCTTTGCATGATTATGACCGTTATTGCTCTCTTAGTTGGTCGCTCCCAGTCTTTTGCTAGCCCTCATTTTATACTGAGTATGTACTCTACTTGTGCATCCAACTCCTAAAAACCAAGTTATTCTAATGTGTCCACCATACATACCTATTAGCAATTTGCTATTCCAAAGTACATTTGACTTGCTTTATCTATCCTTCAAATTAAACTCTTTTGGTGTTATGCAAAAATTGGTCAGTAAAGCTCTCACGAACCTGATGGCACACTTTACTTTTCTTGTTCTTAAAATTTTGACATTGTGGCTCTCTTATGTTGAAGTTATGCTTGCAAGTTGTAAGTTGGAAATTAGCCAAACCATGCTGTCATGGGGTAAGCTTTCAACATTGCACTTCTTATTTGAGTTGATATCGTGATCTTTTGTTTATGGATACTCACGATGTGAAACAAGTTGGGAATCTTGCGGGATCATGGAGTTTTTATATGTGTTAGAGAAACGCCTGGGCCGCTAATCTAAGCCATGCATAATTCATGGTGGAAATTTACAGCATGCCCATAGTGGACATTCGACGACACATCTCAAAATAAAAAGCTATACCAATGGTAAATAAAAGAGATGTCGAGGTGTTCATTATCTATTTGTCTTGTCATTTTGATGTGGGCTTATTCCACATCATCGGGCAGGAGGTACCCTGTTGGCGGTTCTCAATGATACGCATATATTTGCAATGACAAGAGCTTGCTTGGGACTCCAAGTCGAGTAGCATGAGGTTTGGGTATTCGTACTTCACGGGACATGAGATTTTCAACTTATGATTTGTCAAGAATATGCTTCATAATTGTACTCGCATTAACTTTAACCATTCAAGATGCTTATGATGGGGGCAATGGGAGCTCAAAGCTAGTAAGTACCATAATTTTTGAAGGTTTATAAAACTTGCAATCACTGCTTCCCTCTGCGAAGGGCCTTTCTTTTACTTTTATGTTGAGTCTTCACCTTCTACCTTTATGCACCGTCTAAGAGAGCATAGTTGTCATTCTTAGTATAATGTGCATTGTCCCAAAGTTTATCATTGATTGATTCATGATTTTGGTTTCACTTGTTCTTAAATTATTTGTATCTAGTCGCCCTTTTAAACTTGAAGGTGTCCTATGCATTTATGTTTTGCTATTCCATGAAGGACAAGCTGAAAACCATTTGCTATGTTTTTCCATATCATTTGAACACATGTTTGACTTTCATTGTTTCATTTTCATGATCTTTCATTTGTGTCCTTTTTCATGTTATATCATGGTTGCTAAGTTTCTTCTATCAAGATTATGTCTTTCATGCCCATGTTTTAAGTTCTTTTGATCCCAGCACTCAATGCTTACATAGATGATCAAGATTGTGTAGGTGCATGTCACCTCAAAAATTATTCTTTGTTATCACTTACCTACTCGAGGATGAGCAGGGGTTAAGCTTGGGGATGCTTGATACGTCTCAAATGTATCTATAATTTTTGATGCTCCATGCTTGTTTTTACATCATTTGCTTAGTGTTTTGTTACACTTCATGGCGTTTTTATGCATTTTCCGGAACTAACCTATTAACAAGATGCCACGGTGTCAGTTCCCTGTTTTTTGCTATTTTTGTGTTTCAACAAAGTTACACAGGAAATATTCTCAGAATTGGACAAAACAAACGCCAAACCTCCTATTATTTAATGAAGCTTCCAGAAGACCGAAGAGGAGACGGAGGAGGCCACGGGCCGGCCACACAGTAGGGCGGCGTGGCCAGCCCCTGGCCCATGCCCCCTATGTGTCAGACTGCCCTGGTCCACCTCTGACGCTGCCCCTTCGCCTATAAAGACCCCCCCGACGGGAAAAACCTAAAGCCCCGATCAATTTTCCAGAAACACATCGTGATCCGCCGCCGTCGTCGACCCGAGATCAGGAGGGTCCAGAAGCTCTTCCCGGCACCCTGCCGGAGAGGGGAATTGCCACCGAAGGTCTTCTTCATCGCCATGCTTGCCTCCAGCGTGATAAGTGAGTAGTCTACCTTGGACTATGGGTCCATAGCAGTAGCTAGATGGTTGTCTTCTCCACCATGTGCTTCATGTTTAGATCTCGTGAGCTGCTTTACATGATCGAGACTACCTTTATGTAATTCTACATGTTGTGTTTGTTGGGATCTGATGAATATTGGTGTTATGATTAAGTTGATGTTCTGAATTTTATCTTATGTTATCTCTATGTTGTTTATGATCTTGCATGCTCTCCGTTGTTACTAGCTATCTTGGCCGAGTAGATACTAGTGACTCCAAGAGAGGGTATTTATGCTCGATAGTTGGGTTCATGCCTCTATTTAATCCGGGGGATTGACAAAAACCTCTAAGGTTGTAGATGTGATGTTGCCACTAGGGAGAAAACAACAATCTTGTATCCAAGGACATTCGCTTTGTTTACATTACACGCTTTGCTTAATGCAATTATCTGTTGTTCGCAATTTAATACTTGAGGGGTGTTCGAGCGATATCCCCGCGAGTGGATTATTAGTCATAGATGCAGTTGGATGGCGGTCTATGTATTTTGTTGTAATGCCCAGAGTAAATCTCATAGTGATCCTCTTGACATATGCACGTTATCTTTATTCTATCAATTGCCCAACTGTAATTTGTTTACCCAGCATGTCGTTATTTATCTTATGGAGAGACACCACTATTGAACTGTGGACCCCGGTCCAATTTCCTTTACATTGCTATCACCTGTTTACTTTACTCGCATTGTTTACTTTCTTACATACTACTATTGCTTTCCACTCGATACGCTCATTTCTTTGTTTACAGCAAACCGGTGAGATTGACAACTGATACGTGATACGTCTCAAACGTATCTATAATTTTTGATGCTCCATGCTTGTTTTTACACCATTTGCCTATTGTTTCGTTACACTTAGTGGCACTTTTATGCATTTTCCGGAACTAACCTATTAACGAAGTGCCACAGTGCCAGTTCCCTGTTTTCTGCTGTTTTTGTGTTTCAGAGTGATACACAGGAAATATTCTCGGAATTGGACGAAACCACATCCTGAAGTCTTATTTTACCCGAAAGCTTCCAGAGATCCGAAGAGGAGTAGGAGGGGGGCCACCAGGGCCCCACACGTAGGGGTGGCGCAGCCAGCCCCCTGGCCGCGCCGGGCCCGCGTGAGGGCGCCTGGCTCCTCCTCTGACATCGCCCCTTCGCCTATAAAGACCCCCCGACAAGAAAAACCTAAGTGCCCGATCAGTTTTCCAGAACACATCGCGATCCGCCGCCGCCGTCGACCTGAAGATCGGGAGGGTCCAGAAGCTCTTCCTGGCACCCTGCCGGAGAGGGGAATCGCAACCGGAGGTCGCCTTCATCGCCATGCTTGCCTCCGGAGCGATGAGTGAGTAGTCTACCTTGGACTATGGGTCCATAGCAGTAGCTAGATGGTTGTCCTCTCCACCATGTGCTTCATGTTTAGATCTCATGAGCTGCCCTACATGATTGAGATCACCGTTATGTAATTCTACATGTTTGGTTTGTTGGGATCCGATGAATATTGGTGTTTATGATTAAGTTGCTGTACTGAATATTATCTTTTGTTATCTCTATGTTGTTTATGATCTTGCATGCTCTCCGTTGTTAGTAGCTATCTTGGCCGAGTAGTTGCTAGTGACTCCAAGAGGGGGTATTTATGCTCGATAGTGGGTTCATGCCTCTATTTCACCTGGGGGAGTGACAGAAACCTCTAAGGTGGTAGATGTGTTGTTGCTACTAGGGAGAAAACAACATTCATATGCTCAAGGGCATATGCTTTGTTTACATTACACACTTTGCTTAATGCAATTATCTGTTGTTCACAACTTAATACTTCTAGGGTGTTCGGATTGATATCCCCGGGAGTGGATTATTGGTCATAGATGCAGTTGGATGGCGGTCTATGTTTTTTGTTGTAATGCCCAGAGTAAATCTCATAGTGATCTTCTTGACATATCACGTTTATCTCTATTCTATCAATTGCCCAACTGTAATTTGTTTACCCAGCATGTGTTATTTTATCTATGGAGAGACACCACTAGTGAACTGTGGACCCCGGTCCTATTTACATCATATTGCTATCACCTGTTTACTTTACTCACACTGTTTACTTTACTCGCATACTATATTGTTTTCCACTCGATATGCTCATAACCTTTGTTTCAAGCAAACCGGTGAGATTGACAACCTCATCGCAAGTTGGGAACAAAGTATTTGTTTGTGTGTGTGCAGGTTCCGCATCACCTTCAGTCATCATTGTCTCTCCTCTCCTGATCGATATTAAACCTTGGTTTCTTAACTGAGGGAAGACTAGCCGCTACACTGAGGGGTTCCCAACGGGCTGGTTATCCACCACGCACAAGGACAGTCTGCTCCCACATCAACTTGGCACCATCAGTAATTTCCTGGCGCCATCAACAAGTAGCAGCTAATTTTCTGGCGCCATTGCCGGGGAGGAAGAGAAGACTTCTGCGAGGGGAGTTTTTCGCACACACATTCTTTACTTTGTTATTGTTTTGCTTTACTTTATTTTATTTTATCTGCATTGCTTTTTATCAAAAACCCAAAAAAATTAGAATCCTTGGTAGTTGTTTTTACTTGTTTACTTTTGTTTTGCTGAAATGGCCAATCCTGAAAACACCAAGTTGTGTGACTTTACTAGCACGAACAATAGTGATTTTATCTGCACTCCTATTGCACCACCTGCTACTGCTGCAAACTTTTATGAGATTAAGCCTGCTTTATTGAACCTTGTTATGAAAGAGCAATTTTCTGGTGCTAGTACTGAAGATGCTGCAGCTCATCTCAACAATTTTGTTGAGCTATGTGAGATGCAGAAATATAAGGATCTTGACAGTGATATTATTAAGCTCAAGTTGTTTCCTTTTTCTTTGAGAGGAAAAGCTAAAGATTGGTTGCTGTCTTTGACTAAGAATAGTATTGATTCATGGGCTAAGTGTAAGGATGCTTTTATTGGTAGATACTATCCTCCTGCTAAGATTATAGCTTTGCGTAGCAATATTATGAAGTTTACTCAGTTTGATAATGAACATGTTGCTCAATCTTGGGAAAGAATGAAATCTATGATAAAGAATTGCCCCATTCATGGACTGACTACTTGGATGATTATCCAAACTTTTTATGCAGGACTAAATTTTTCTTCAAGGAACCTACTTGATTCAGCTGCTGGAGGCACTTTTATGTCCCTTACCTTGGGCGCCGCATCAAAGCTACTGGACAACATGATGGTAAATTATTCTGAATGGCACACCGAGAGAGCTCCACAAGGTAAGAAGGTAAATTCTGTTGAGGAAACCTCTTCCTTGAATGATAAGATTGATACCATTATGGCTATGCTTGCTAATGATAGGACTCATGTTGATCCTAATAATGTTCCTTTGGCCTCTCTGGTTGCCCAAGAAGAGCATGTTGATGTGAATTTCATTAGAAACAATAATTTTAACAACAATGCTTATAGGAACAATTTTGCTAGTAACAATTATAGGCCGTATCCTTCTACCAATGGTAATGGTTATGGTAACTCTTATGGTAATTCCTACAACAACACTAGGGCCGCGCCCTCCGAGCTTGAGGTAATGCTCAAGGACTTCATCGGTAAGCAAACTGCTTTTAATAAGTCTGTTGAGGAAAAGTTAGGTAAAATTGATACTCTTGCTTCTAAAGTTGATAGCCTTGCTCATGATGTTGAACTTCTGAAATTAAAAGTGTTTCCTAATGATGTGAAAGAGAACAATGTTTTTGGTACCGCTAATGCTATCCAAGTTGGAATTGATGAAAATATTAGATTGTTAGCGGAATTGCATACCAGGTGGGAAAGAGAAGATGAGATGGCTAGAGAGATGAAGTTATATACCATTACTACCTCTAATGATGTTGCTCCTAATGTTAGCAATCCTCTTAATTTGATTGGTGTAGAGAAAACTCCCACTAGCTCCTTGTGTTAAAAAGCCTAAAACTACCAAAACTTTTTCTCAAAAGAGTGCTAAATTTTTTTGGAGTGTGGGGGATGATAGCTCTATTTCTTTTAATGATTTTGATGTTGATGGCTGCAATATATCTGAAGTAATTTTGTTCTTGCAAAAGCTTGCTTTGACTCCCAATGCTAGTTCTTTAAATATTGCTTTTACTAAGCATATTACCAATGCTCTCATAAAAATTAGGGATGAAAAGTTGAAGCAAAAAGCCTCTGTTCCCAAGAAGTTAGAAGATGGTTGGGAACCCATCATTGATATGCATGTTAATGGTTATGGTTGCCATGCTTTATGTGATATAGGTGCTAGTATTTCTATCATGCCTAGAAAGATTTATGACATGCTTGATTTACCACCGCTTGAAAAATGTTATTTTGATGTTCCTATTGCTGATGTTGCTAAGAAGAAACCTTTGGGAAGAATTAATGATGTTCTTATTGTGGTTAACAATAACCTTGTTCCCGTTGATTTTCTTGTTATGGACGTTGAATGCCATGCTTCATGTCCTATTATTTTGGGAAGACCTTTTCTTTGAACTGTAGGTGTCATCATTGATATGAGGGAAGGCACTATCAAATATCAATTCCCACTCAAGAAAGGTATGGAACACTTCCCTAGGAAAAGAAAGAAATTGCTTTTTGACTCTATTCTTAGAGCAAATTATGAGCTTGATGCTTCATCACTTGATGTTACTTGATTCGCAATTTTCTGCTCCTAGCTCAAAGGCGTTAAAGAAAAGCACTCTTGGGAGATAACCCAATGTTTTCTTTTTAGTACTTTTTCTTTTATTTGAGTCTTGGAAGTCATTACTACTGTAATGACCGCTCCTTATCTTGTTTATTTCGTTTTTGTGCCAAGAGAAGCCTCTAATTTGAGTGAGGTAAAGATTTGGGGATGTTGCTGTCCTGAAACTGTTTTCGGTGCTGCACCGTAAAAATTCGTGAAAATTATCTGTTTATCTTTTGGACCTGCGATTTCTTGTGCATATGCCCCAGGTTATATCCAAACTTTTGTTAGTTGAACACTTTTTGATTTGAGCAACAGAAAATCCCTCAAAAATTCGACCTTTGTCAGCTGTTCAGTTTTGACAGATTTCTGCCAATATTTGTGTTTGTCACTTTATCGCTTTCTTTTGAGTTCTTTTGATCACGTAACTTTTGGGGAGGTTGCTAAAGTAGTATTTGCTATATATGTGGTGATTTTGAGTTGAAACCTGAAGCAAATAGAGGATTGATTATATGTTATGCTTGCACTAATGTTGCTAATAGAATTGTGTTTAGTTTTGTATGAAGGAAGTTTTCAAGTGTAGGGATTGGAGAATGATGAGATGAGTTGAAGAATGGACAAAAGCTCAAGCTTGGGGATGCCCATGCATCACCCCAAGAAATATCCAAGAAGTACAAGCGTCAAAGCTTGGGGATGCCCCCGAGGCACCCCTTCTTCATCGGCAAAAATCAGGTCACCTTTCAAAACACTATATTTTTATTGCTTCATGCACTATGTGTTTTTCTTGGAGCGTCAGTTGTTTTAGTTTTCTTAGTTGGTTTAGTTTGTTTGTTTTCTGCAATAAATGGTTGGACCCCAACAAATTTCCTTTGGAGAAGTTGCCTCGTTTTCATTTGCAAAGAGCACTCAGTTTTCACTCTTATCGTTTATCGAGTGTTCTTCTTTTTCTGCTACTGCTTTTGGTTTTCGTTTTCGCCTTGATTTGCGTTCATACCTTGTCATATCTTTTCATCTAGGTGTATTTTTTCCTCTGATCTTTATTGGTTTTCATCAAAAGAGGTGTTTATAATTTCAAATGGTGTTGGAAAAGAGAAAAAGCTTTGTGCAAAATAGTGGTACAAGAAGGAGCTTGTGTAGACTGCGGCTTAGGCTTTTTCATGTCATGCTTGATGTCTTTTTGATAGTATGCTTAGTGATTTTGCTGTAGCATGACTTTTCTCAAATAACTGAGATTGCTTAATGAGCCTTTGAAAAAAATCATGCGTTGTTTTTATTGTATGGAAGCATTATTTTGGTTTTCTCCTTGATGCTTTATTTGGGTTGACTTGGCGCATGCTCACACATGTTAGACTCTTACAAAGTCGCCAATAGCCTTCATGATCATTTAGTTTTTGACTTTTGATGCCATCTTATGCTTCTTTTAATGTCGCTTTGTCGCTTTGCATGATTATGGCCATTATTGCTCTCTTAGTTGGTTGCTCCCAGTCTTTTGCTAGCCCTCGCCTTGTAGTGAGTATGAGCTCTACTCATGCATTTAACTCCTAAAAGCCAAAGTTTTCCAAAGTGTCCACTATAAATTCCTATGCATGGTACTTGTAAGCCATTCCAAAGTAAAATTTTCATGTGCTACCTTTCAAAAACCTTCAAAACACTTCTCGTTTTGTGACACTGTTTTCAGCTCATGGGGACGTAGTGGTCGGATTTGCTATCTTCCATATTGCTTATTCCAAAAAAAGGAAAAAAGAAAGAAAAAAGGCACTCCTCCATGGAAAGTGAATGTTGGTGGGCACCCGATGGAATCGGTTAGCCATGGTTTGTGAAAGGAAAAAAGGTGGGGAGGAGTGCCAAGCTTTATAAAAGAGCACAAAAAGTGCCAATCTCTCTCTCAAAAACTTGCTTCATTTTTATATGGAAGATAGTAAGAACCCCATTGCCAGTCGTTGACAAAGACAACCACCTCTCAAAACCAATTTTTATCTCTCTGTTTTACAAATGAAAAGCTCTAGCACATGTTTAATCACTGCTTCCCTCTGCGAAGGGCCTTCCTTTTACTTTTATGTTGAGTCACCACCTTTTTTCTTTATGCACCATTAATAGAGCATAGTTGTCATTCTTAGTGTGATATGCATTGTCCCAAAGTTCATTGATTGATTCATATTGTTGGTTTCACTTGTTCTTAAATTATTTGTATCTAGTCGCCCTCTTAAACTTGAAGGTGTCCTATGCATTTATGTTTTGCTCTCTTTGAAGGACAAGCTGAAAACCATTTGTATGTTTTCCTTATGATTTGAACACACGTTTTATTTTCATTGTTTCATTTTCATGATCTTTTGTTTGTGTTCATTTGCATGTTTGCAACATGGTTGCTAAGTTCTTATTGTCATGATTATATCTTCGTGCCCATGTTTTAAGTTCTTATGATCCCAGCTCACAAATGCTTACATATATGATCAAGATTATGTAGGTGCATGTCACCTAAAAAATTATTCTTTTGTTATCACTTACCTACTCGAGGACGAGTAGGAGTTAAGCTTGGGGATGCTTGATACGTCTCAAACGTATCTATAATTTTTGATGCTCCATGCTTGTTTTTACACCATTTGCCTATTGTTTCGTTACACTTAGTGGCACTTTTATGCATTTTCCGGAACTAACCTATTAACGAAGTGCCACAGTGCCAGTTCCCTGTTTTCTGCTTTTTTTGTGTTTCAGAGTGATACACAGGAAATATTCTCGGAATTGGACGAAACCACATCCTGAAGTCTTATTTTACCCAGAAGCTTCCAGAGATCCGAAGAGGAGTAGGAGGGGAGGCCACCAGGGCCCCACACGCAGGGGTGGCGCGGCCAGCCCCCTGGCCACGCCG
The DNA here is from genome assembly GCA_007115705.1 of Dactylis glomerata. NCBI lineage: Eukaryota > Viridiplantae > Streptophyta > Magnoliopsida > Poales > Poaceae > Dactylis > Dactylis glomerata. The sequence goes on from QXEO01001791.1 coordinate 948,264, forward strand.
GGCCCACGTGAGGGTGCCTGGCTCCTCATCTGACATCGCCCCTTCGCCTATAAAGACCCCCCGACGAGAAAAACCTAAGTGCCCAATCAGTTTTCCAGAACACATTGCGATCCGCCGCTGTCGTCGACCCGAAGATCGGGAGGGTCCAGAAGCTCTTCCCGGCACCCTGCCGGAGAGGGGAATCTCCACCGGAGGTCTCCTTCATCGCCATGCTTGACTCCGGAGCGATGAGTGAGTAGTCTACCTTGGACTATGGGTCCATAGCAGTAGCTAGATGGTTGTCTTCTCCACCATGTGCTTCATGTTTAGATCTCATGAGCTGCCCTACATGATTGAGGTCACCGTTATGTAATTCTACATGTTTGGTTTGTTGGGATCGGATGAATATTGGTGTTTATGATTAAGTTGCTGTACTGAATATTATCTTTTGTTATCTCTATGTTGTTTATGATCTTGCATGCTCTCCGTTGTTAGTAGCTATCTTGGCCGAGTAGTTGCTAGTGATTCCAAGAGGGGGTATTTATGCTCGATAGTGGGTTCATGCCTCTATTTCACCTGGGGAAGTGACAGAAAGCTCTAAGGTGGTAGATGTGCTGTTGCTACTAGGGAGAAAACAACATTCATATGCTCAAGGGCATATGCTTTGTTTACATTACACACTTTGCTTAATGCAATTATCTGTTGTTCGCAACTTAATACTTCTAGGGTGTTCGGATTGATATCCCCGGGAGTGGATTATTAGTCATAGATGCAGTTGGATGGCGGTCTATGTATTTTGTTGTAATGCCCAGAGTAAATCTCATAGTGATCTTCTTGACATATCACATTTATCTCTATTCTATCAATTGCCCAACTGTAATTTGTTTACCCAGCATGTGTTATTTTATCTATGGAGAGACACCACTAGTGAACTGTGGACCCCGGTCCTATTTACATCATATTGCTATCACCTGTTTACTTTACTCGCACTGTTTACTTTACTCGCATACTATATTGTTTTCCACTCGATACGCTCATAACCTTTGTTTCAAGCAAACCGGTGAGATTGACAACCTCATCGCAAGTTGGGAACAAAGTATTTGTTTGTGTGTGTGCAGGTTCCGCATCACCTTCAGTCGTCATTGTCTCTCCTCTCCTGATCGATATTAAACCTTGATTTCTTAACTGAGGGAAGACTAGCCGCTACACTCATCATACCTTCCTCTCGGGGTTCCCAACGGGCTGGTTATCCACCACGCACAAGCACAGTCTGCTCCCACGTCAACTTGGCACCATCAGCAATTTCCTGGCGCCAGCAACAAGTAGCAATATGTCTCAAACGTATCTATAATTTTTGATGCTCCATGCTTGTTTTTATACCATTTGCCTATTGTTTCGTTACACTTAGTGGCACTTTTATGCATTTTCCGGAACTAACCTATTAACGAAGTGCCACAGTGCCAGTTCCCTGTTTTTTGCTGTTTTTGTGTTTTAGAGTGATACACAGGAAATATTCTCGGAATTGGACGAAACCACATCCTGAAGTCTTATTTTACCCGGAAGCTTCCAGAGATCCAAAGGAGAGTAGGAGGGGGGCCACCAGGGCCCCACACCCAGGGGCGGCGTGGCCAGCCCCCTGGCCGTGCGGGGCCCACGTGAGGGAGCCTGGCTCCCCCTCTGACATCGCCCCTTCGCCTATAAAGACCCCCCGATGGAAAAAACCTAAGTACCCAATCAGATTTCCAGAACACATCGTGATCCGCCGCCACCGTCGACCCGAAGATCGGGAGGGTCCAGAAGCTCTTCTCGGCACCCTACCGGAGAGGGGAATCGCCACCGGAGGTCTTCTTCATCGCCATGCTTGCCTCCGTAGCGATGAGTGAGTAGTCTACCTTGGACTATGGGTCCATAGAAGTAGCTAGATGGTTGTCTTCTCCACCATGTGCTTCATGTTTAGATCTCATGAGCTGCCATACATGATTGAGATCACCGTTATGTAATTCTACATGTTTGGTTTGTTGGGATCCGATGAATATTGGTGTTTATGATTAAGTTGCTGTACTGAATTATATCTTTTGTTATCTCTATGTTGTTTATGATCTTGCATGCTCTCTGTTGTTAGTAGCTATCTTGGCCGAGTAGTTGCTAGTGACTCCAAGAGGGGGTATTTATGCTCGATAGTGGGTTCATGCCTCTATTTCACCTGGGGGAGTGACAGAAACCTCTAAGGTGGTAGATGTGCTATTGCTACTAGGGAGAAAACAACATTCATATGCTCAAGGGCATATGCTTTGTTTACATTACACACTTTGCTTAATGCAATTATCTGTTGTTCGCAACTTAATACTTCTAGGGTGTTCGGATTGATATCCCCGGGAGTGGATTATTAGTCATAGATGCAGTTGGATGGCGGTCTATGTATTTTGTTGTAATGCCTAGAGTAAATCTCATAGTGATCTTCTTGACATATCACGTTATCTTTATTCTATCAATTGCCCAACTGTAATTTGTTTACCCAGCATGTGTTATTTTATCTATGGAGAGACACCACTAGTGAACTGTGGATCCCGGTCCTATTTACATCATATTGCTATCACCTGTTTACTTTACTTGCACTGTTTACTTTACTCGCATACTATATTGTTTTCCACTCGATACGCTCATAACCTTTGTTTCAAGCAAACCGGTGAGATTGACAACCTCATCGCAAGTTGGGAACAAAGTATTTGTTTGTGTGTGTGCAGGTTCCGCATCACCTTCAGTCGTCATTGTCTCTCCTCTCCTGATCGATATTAAACCTTGGTTTCTTAACTGAGGGAAGACTAGCCGCTACACTCATCATACCTTCCTTTTGGGGTTCCCAACGAGCTGGTTATCCACCACGTACAAGGACAGTCTGCTCCCATATCAACTTGGCACCATCAGTAATTTCCTGGCGCCATCAACAAGTAGCAACAACCTCATCATAAGTTGGGAGCAAAGTTCTTGGTTGTGTTGTGTGCAAGTTCCACATTGCTACTAGTTGAAGAAGCGCTAACAAGTATCGTTAACAGCGCCCTTGTTGGAGTGTCATGAAGCTAGCAGGCATCACCTTCTAGAGTTTGGCTTTTTCCTACTGGACTGACAAACCTTGGTTTCTTACTGAGGGAAAATTTGCTACTGTGCTCATCATACCTTCCTCTTGGGGTTCCCAACTGGACGGTAATCTACACCAAGACTGTGCCGCATCAATCGACGGAAAAGAGATGCCCTAATTTTCCTGTAATTTTCTGAGGCGGCAACGGAGGCGGAATTCTTCTTCCTCCTCTGGAGGGGCTGATCTGCTACAGCCACCGGAGGGAAATCGCCGCCATCGACACCATCAACTCCTTGGTGTAGGAGGGCATCTCCATCACATCTACAACACCATCATCATCATCCTCAACATCAGCACCATTTCCACCTCAAATTCAACGTCATCCCTCTCATAGTTTTGGTAGATCGAACCTGTTTAAGTGTTGTGTGCATGTTTGTGCTTGGCAACTTGTCATAATTTTGTGGTGAAGTTATACTTTCAGATTGTGTTGTAACACATATGCTACTGGTCATGATCATGTTTGACACTTGTGAGTAGTTTCCGTTATTCCTGGGGGCATAGGATGAATTGGCTATGATTTCTATATAGTATGCATAAAGTATTTGGTTAAGTTTTGATATTTTATGTGATTCTATGATGGTAATGTGCGAACGTCGACTGCATATTACTTCACCTTTATGGGCTCATAGGATTGCACCTTAGAGTAATTGTGAGGATGAGAAACGTGGGAGATACAGAAACCAGTTTCTTAGAATCTATATTATTTTTAGGGGGGTTCTAGATCGGGGACCTTAGAGCTTTATGCAATGGTTGAATAGTTTGTGTCTTAATAACTCCTAAAGTTCATGAGAGTGATTTTAGGTACAATCATTAGGGTTTTGTAGCACAATGTTATATGTCTACACATACTTTTGGCTCCATCCGATAAGAATAAAACTTGACAAGATACTAGTTCATACATGCTTAGAAATGTCTGTCGAATAAACCCATGCTGCCCATGGGAACATTTGTCGCTTATTGATTACACTTGAGCTTGTCCTCTTGCAGCATAGAGGATTGGGCTTTCCCTGAAAAGAGCATTTACTTTATTGCTCTTACATTTTCCATATTATTTATTATGCACCTTTATACAACAAAAACCCAAAAACTCTTTTGTTTGTTATGTCCTATTAAACTTGCTAACCAATACCCAAAAATAGTTTAGGAAGAAGAAACAACGCAGAGGAGACCTGAAGGTCAAATGAGACTAGGTGGCACGGTCCCACTGGCAGGCCGCGCCACCTATACTTGTTTGCCCCTCCGGACTCTGTTCCATCTCTGTTTCATCTTCAACTGACCCTATTTGTCTAAAAATCATCAATATATATCCCTCTCCATCGATCTAATCTCACATCGAGTCTTTTCGAGGCAAATATTGTTTTCCATGTTTCTGTCCTGTCGATTTTGCTATGTCAAGCTCTCGAGTCAAGGAGGGAGGAGAAGAGATCGAGAAGAAGAACATGATCAACCCCTACCTCAACTCTGTGATGGCTCCTCCCAAAACATTGATGTTCAATGAGGGGGTATTTCTCGTGGGGGACGTGGAGGCACCCAAGACGGAAGGCTCGATGGAAGAGAGATTGAGGAAGCTTGTAACATCCCGACATTTAGGACCCGAGAAAGGGGTAGATTTAAGATTTGTAATTTTGCATTCCAATTTTCTAGAAGGGTGAACTTTCAAAAACCTATTTTGTTTAGGTTCACTATGTAAAGTTTGACTAGAGATCATTTTGCATCCCTGGAATTTGAATCAAATTTCAAATTTGAATATTTGAACTTAACAAAATTTGAGGGGTAAACATTAATACAAACAAATCTCACTAAAATGAATTTTAAACTTCAATAACAAGCACTGTTGATCAATTTAGTTGATTGAGTTGAAATTCAAAATTTCAATTAAAATTTAATTTAAATTAAATAATTATGGCCAAGTTCAAATAATTCTCAAGAATTATAGAAAAATCATAAAATATGAGGCAAATTGCATATGAAATATAAAAGTTATCCTTATTACATGGAATCAAGTACATGTACAATTACACACCACATAGTGGTCAGATTACAAAAATCTAAAAAAAAAACCTAGACTACACCTATCTACTATCTTGGTCTTCTTCATCTTATCTTCTTCTTTTCTTCACCTGCAATCAGAAACACTAGAAAAACTTTTGGTTAAAGTTTAAAATGTTGGTTTGACCTAGGGTCAACCATTTTTATTTGGAATCCAATTTTATCAAAATCCAGAAACTAGTTCTAGACTTGAACAACTAGGGCATGCAAGCAAATCAAATCAAATATTCAAATTTGAGACAGAACTAGCATAGCAACAGAAAGAAGAGAGCAAGTAGGCCAGCTAGATGACCTACTTAAATCTAGGAAATACTTCAGACAAAAGTGTGACAGTAGATAAACTCACAGTAGCATTGAGTATAATTCAAAAGGGAATTTAAAGAATTGTGAACCAAGTCATCAAAACTACCCTAGATCCAACTCAAAGGAATATAACCAGCATATAAAAGATCAAGAACTTGCTAATAAAGATTAGCAAGTGATTAGCATCTAGTTTGAGCTAAAGATCAAAATCATCACCACATTAACACCTTGAGATGGACAATATGTCAGAAAGCACAAATGAAATAATCAGAAGTAAAGATTTAGCTAAATGATTAGTGAAAACAATATAAAATTCAAGTGTGATTAGCAGATACATGATTTCTATGTATCTGGACTAGAATCCAACACGGAGAGGCGGTTCAGAATAGTGCATAAGCACCTTAGTCACCAAATGCATGTAAATAGGTGTCAGCACCATAGTGAATCCCCAACACTATAAATACCCCCTTATTCCACACGATTTTGCACACAATTTTCTTAGAGCAAGCTCATAAGAACACCTTGATGCCAGAGGCTAGAGGTTAAGAGAAAAAGCTCACAAAATCTTCCAAGCCAAAGGCTAGGAGTGAGAAAAGGAGCAAGCTCACCATTGGTGAGTAGCCCAAACCTTAAATTACACACTAGTAGTTAGGAGAAGGACCAGAGCAAGGAGGTTTTGTCCAAGCTTATCTCAAGCTCAACCAAGGCAGAGAAGCACTGCCAAAGCTCATCTCAAATTCATCCTAGGCCGAGAAGTGCTGCCCAATCTTCATCAAGCACACTATGGAAACTCCAAAGGTTGATTACTAGGATTTATGTTTCTAGCACAGAGGAAGTGGTAACATACACACACACACTTGCAAGCTTGTTGTGCACCCACATGGAATGAGGAACACCACAGCCATGCCATTCTCAAAGGGAACAGCCATTAAGATTCTATGTTGAGCTCAAGGAAGAAGATGAAGTCGAAATCACTAAAAGTGACAACTTACTTCATAATTTTCCTATACAACACACCTACACTTGCATCTCTGAATCCTAAGATTCAAAAAATCATTGTATTAATTATTTGATAGACATGATATATAGTGACCTCACCCAGTAGGGTGCCGATCCATGTGATTTTCAGTGCTAGTCCCTGGATCAAATGCTAGCACACACAGTTTAAGATGTAATATCAAGAAACAAAGGTCATTTTATTACATCGCATGATCCAGAATTACATAATAGAAACCTTACAAGTTGCGTAGCATAAGGCTAGCTCAATATCAGAGTTTACAACAGAAATGAAAATAGCATGGAGTCCTTCGTCTTCATGTGCCACAGACGAGCATGTTGAGGATAGACTCGCAACCCTGTCGTACCTTTCTTGTCGTCAAAATCTGCAACATGAAACGTTGCAGCCACAAAGGGTCAATACATTTGAATTGTATTGGCAAGATGTCACTTTTTGGTGGACACAAATGGAGCCTAACACTTAAATAAATATTTGGCTAAGTGGATCTTCAGGCTAAGTTGCAGAAAAGCAATTGTTTATCCTACTTTTCCAAAAATCTCATTTCTCTCTTAAAGCACTATTGGACACACTGGAATCCACCAGGTGCTCCTAGTTAATTATGCACACACAGGAATCCACCAGGTGCACATAATTATGATCACACAACAATCCCTTGTTAACCCCTCAAGTTTTAATTTAAGAAGTTGGGATGAGGAGATTCTTGAACAGCTTCAAAATCATGTCGCTCAAAATTGTCCGTAACCAGGGACACGGCTAAGTACTTAGTTTTAACACTCTGCAGAGGTTATGCACTTTTCCCACAAGACTCAGTCAACCCGTTTTTCCATGATGCTCATTTTGCTCAAATGGCCAGGTGAAGACTAAGACGAGACCTTTCAGAAGCAATCCCTCAGACCAACCCGGACGCACTCCATCCTACAATCACTACCACCCTCTATCTGTCTGGCTGAGTTCTCGCAACTTAATTAGTCAAGACAGAGCCCATATGACTTGTAGTTGCACTGGAAGCTTCACAACTTGAACGTCTCCAATCTCTTTGTTCCTGGTTGGCTGTCCTTCAAGTGAGATACACGCGACCGTCATAAAGATGACTCTGGTGTAACCAATCAACATAATCCATCTTACCACTTCCACCCAGGTGTTTCACTAACTTAGTTGTTTTCTTAGTTTTTGCAAAACATAGTTTTCATACTTAATAAAAACATGTGGAATCCCACCCACGAATTCTATAGCACAACTAAGCAATCTACACTTACGGTGTTTCTTCTAACAGGATAATCAGGGATATCCTAAATAGGAGATAGCAAGCTTAATAATCTACACATGCATATTATTAAAAGAAAGGAAACACTATATGCATAGTAAAATATTGGGAATTTTATGAACAAAAGTGACACGTGCCTTAGTAATTTTTGAAGATCATACTTCTCTTAATAAACACGCATAGCTCTTCATACAACTATAAGATAGAAGAATAACACAACATAAACACATAATCAAACAAGTCAAAATCAAGCAAGACAACAAGGTGGTTTATATGTTTTGTCTTGGTCTTCAACTATTGATACGTCCAAAACGTATCTACTTTCCCGAACATTTTTGCTGTTGTTTCTCCTCTAATTTGTGTGTTTTGAATACAACTAACACAGACTAACACTATTTTTACAGAATTGCCCTAGTGTCTCGTTTTGTGTGTAGAAATTCAACTTTCAGGAAAAATCCCGGAAAATACAGCAAAAATCCAATTTTACTAGAAAACCCACGGAGCTAGAATACGAGACGGAGAGGGGCCACGAGGGGCTCACACCCCCTGGTGGTGCGGGCCAGGCTGCGCCAGGGGGTGGTGAGGCCGCCTCGGCCATCGCCTCGACACCTCCTTCCGCCTACATATACCCTTTGACCTGAAAACATCGGGGGTTGGGCGTTTTTCCCAGATAGAGTTCCGCTGCGCTGCCACCATTAGAAACCGCGATTCAGAACCAAAAACTCTGTTTTGGCACCCTGCTGGGATGGGGATTTGGAGAAGATCTTCATCATCATCACCGATGTCCCTCCATCAACCATCCATGACTCCCCCATCCATGTGTGAGTAATTCCCGCTGTAGGCGAAGGGGATGGTAGGGATTGGATGAGATTGTTCATGTAATTGCTATGAGATTGTTAGGGCATGGTGCCTAGTATCTATTGTTAGTGCTTATGACATTGTTGCAACTTGTTGTGCTTAATGCTTGTCACTTTGGGCCTGAGTACCATGATCTGAGATTTGAACTTGTTATTATTTTATGATGATAATTGTTGTTTATAGTCTTACCTGCAAGTTGTATGCACATATCATTGTCCAGAACCTGAGGCCCCAAAGTGACAGCAATTGGGATAACCGGAGGGGATTGTTGTGATGTGAGGATCACATGTGTTCACTGAGTGTTAATGCTTTGCTCCGATACTCTATTAAAAGGAGTACCTTAATTACAAGTAGATTCCCTTGAGGCCCCACTACAAACGGGCTGGTAGGACAAAAGATGTCGTACAAGTTTCTCATTGCGAGCACGTATGACTATTTACAAAACAAATGCCTATGATTATTTAGTGCTAGGATGCTTTATCATTATTTATCTGCAATTGCCCATGTCTTAATTATTACACGAATTATCTTATCCATGCAACGCCCATTCATCCATCCCTATGCCTATAGTATTTAATCCTACTAGTTACTATTGATACCGCTAATGTCTTTATTTTACTATTGCTGTTACTATTTCACTACTATCATCACCACTATAAAATGGTTGCTACTGATAAACCGCTGCGAGCAAGTCTATTTCCAGGTGTAGTTGAATTGACAACTCATTTGTTAAGGCTTATAAATATTCTTTGGCTCCCCTTGTGTCGAATCAATAAATTTGGGTTTTACTTCCCTCGAAGACTGTTGTGATCCCCTATACTTGTGGGTCATCAAGACTATTTTCTGGCGCTGTTGCCGGGGAGTATAGCTTTATTTATAAGTTCACTTGGAATTCATATTGTTTGCTGCAATCCATTCATCATGGGTAAACCCCGTGATGGAAAGTTTCCTATATTACCATCCACTACAAGAAGAGGTACAACTCCGAACACCTATGTTGCTCTTGATTCACCATCTGTGATGAGTAAGTTGCTTACACCACCACATACAAATGCTACTACTTCTACTGAATTTGAAAATGCCACTGATAGTTTTGATGATGCTTCTACTGTGCTTGATGAGAGTGGTTCATTGGGTTCCTTTTTAGATGCTACAATTGCTAGAACTAAGCAAATAGGGAACACTATTGTTATACCTGTTAGTTCACCTGAGTCTAGGGAATGTCCTAGTGATGATCTTGATGACACCTATATTGAGCTTGATGATGATTTTATTGATGAATTTCATGCTACTAGTGATGCTAATGCTATTAAAGATCTTCTTGCAAGACGTGCTATTATATATAAATTGTCTCCTGATGCTAAGTTTGCTGCTTCTCCCATAAACATTAAAGATAAGGATTATGATTCCTCTTTAGATTTATCTTACATATCTATTGTTGAGAAAGAAACTTTTTATGGTACTGAAAATGAAAGTGCTGTGGGACATATGAATGAGCTCTCTACTTTGAGTAATTTGTTTTCTGATGATACTAAGCTGCGTACTTACTTTGCTGCCAAGATTTTTTCTTTTTTGTTGAAAGGTGCAGCTAAAGCTTGGTTTAATAATTTATCTCCTAGATCTATTGATAGTCCTATTGCTTTGGTTAATGCTTTCTTTTAGAAATATTTTCCTGCTAGTGCTCAACATGCTGCTTTGTAGAAAATCTTTGACTTTGAGCAGGGAAAAGGAGAAAAACTGCTTGAATCTTGGGCAAGGTTGTGTTCTTTAATTAGAGCACTGCCTCAAGAGCCATTACCTAAAAATGAACTCCTTGATATATTTTATAATGGACTAACTGATGAATCTAAGACATATCTGGATAGTTGTGCTGGTTGTGTTTTCAGGAAAAGAACTCCTGCTGAAGCTAAAGAATTAATGGCTAAAATAAGCCGGAATCATGATGATTGGACTACGGCTGAGCCAACACCAGCGCCAACACCAAAGAAGAGAGGGATGATTGAATTAAATGATGAAGTGATGAGGGAAGCCAAGAAATCTCTTAAGGAGAAGGGTATTAAATCTAAAGATGTGAATAATCTACCACCTATAGAAGAACTATGTAAGCCAATCCCTTGCTCATCTACTATTGAGGTGCACTCTCTCCAACGCTTCAATAATAGAGATATTCCCTACTCTAAACCTCCTGATCAATGCTTAGATGAGTTTGATAATTTTATTGTCAAGCAAGATAATTTTAATAAAAGGGTGCAGAATCATTTGTTGGAAAATTCTAGAGCTATTAACAAGTTGCAGGATATTGTGGAGAGAACCTCCAATGACGTGAAGATGCTTGTTAAACATTTTCAAATGGTTCAGACTCAAATTGATCAGCTTACCAAGGTGCATAAAGATTTGCTAGTTAATGCTTCAATAGAAAAATAAGCTTGTGAAATACGCACTAGAGGTGGTGCTTCTACTCAGAATCCTTTATATCCTAAAGAACATCCTAAGAGAATCGAGCAGGATTCTCAACGTGCTGCAGGTGATAATATTCCTTCCAAGAAGAAGAAGAAGAAGAAGCATAAAACGGTTGCAGAATCTTCTGAAACAGGTAAGGATCCTAATAGTGTTTCTATTTCTTATGCTGAAACCGAAAGCGGTAATGCTTCTAATAAAGAAGAAGTTGAAGAGGAACCAAAAAAGCTTGCTAAGAATGCAAAGTATACCAAAGAAGATTTCCTTGCCAATAAACATGGTAGTGAGAGAGAACCTTGGGTGTAAAAACCAATGCCTTTTCCTGATAAGAAACATAAATCCAAGGAAGAAGAACACTACAACAGGTTTTGTGAATGGATGAAACCTTTATTTTTGCAAATTCCTTTGACTGATGCTATTAAAATGCCTCCTTATTCAAAGTATATGAAGAATATTGTTACTAACAAAAGGAAGATTCCTAGTGAGGAAATTTCCACTTTACTTGCTAATTATTATTTTGATGGTAAGGTTCCAGAGAAGCTTGGAGATCCAGGTATACCAACTATTCCTTGCTCTATTAAAAATAACTATGTTAGAACTATTTTGTGTGATTTGGGAGCCGGAGTTAGTGTCATGCCTTTTTCTCTCTATAAGAGACTTGATCTAGAAAAATTGATATCAACTGATATATCTTTGCTAATAATTCCTATTGGTATATGTGAGAATGTTCCTGTTCAAGTTGCTAATAATTGTTTGATATTAACTGATTTTGTTGTGTTGGAAATGCCTGAAGATGATAATATGTCTATTATTCCTGGCAGACCTTTTCTAAACACTGCAGGTGCTGTTATTGATTCCAACCAAGGGAAAGTAACTTTTAATGTCAATGATAAAGAGCACATGGTTTATTTTCCCAAGAAGATTGATAGAAAATATGCTCTAAATTCAATCAAGAATGTTGAGACCATCAAAGTTGGTCAAATTTATTGTTCAGAGCCAAAGCCCAAGGAAGAATATAAAATTGTTATGGTTGCGACTATGCCTATTAAGGTCGAGGTAACATAATCATTTAGTGAAATGCAAAGTTTTGCTTCATAATTTTTTTGGTTTGCTAACAAGACTTGATCAACCTTGTTAACAAAGTGATTTTTGAATGAATGAAACATTGTTTTCACTGCATTTACTTTATTTCACTCATATTTACTTTTATTACTTTTGTTTTCGCTATTTAGTTGCATGATTAGAGTATCTTAGAGCTGCTGTAGACTTGGTCTTGATTTGCTTTCTATCGTTCCATCTTCGTTTTCCCGAGTTTTTAATCTCTTGTCAATTTCTAAAAATCCTCAAAAATAAAGTTTCTCGAAAAATTCTAGAAAAATCTTTTAATTTTTTTATGTCAAATTTGTGGTAGAGAGGCACCTCGAATACCTTAGGGGGACCCACCATGCCACCACACCACATGGTGGCGCGGCTAGGGCTAGGTAGCACCGTGGCATGGTGTGGGGCCCTTGGCCCTCCACTTACCTCTCCAACAGCCACTTCCTTCTCCTACACAAAATATCTCCACTCCATAGCTCAAACCCGTGTTCTTGCTGTTCTTGCTTGCGATTTTCGATCTCCTTGCTCAGCCTATCTTTGCTGCTGAGATTTGGAGCATTTGTTCTCCGATATGTGACTCCTCCGATTGTCCAAATAGAATTTTGTTTAGTGGAGTATATCTTGAGTATTTTAGCACTATAGGTGACAGGTTAAATGAGTTTGCATGCTTGTTCTATCACTTAGATATGTTATTTTGATGCATGTTTACCCTCTTGCAACTCCCTATAGTAGTTCCCTACATTTGTTTGTTCCAAAATCATTTTTTGTTAGGTTTATTAAAAAAATTAGAGATGGAGGAGAATGCATACCAACTCTTTCAACATGAACTAGAGGTACATGAAGTCATGAGAGTTCACCGTGAAGAGGGAGTCTTCCCCTCTATCTATCCATGCTCAGAATTCATGAGTGCTGCGAGGATTCTACAGGATTTCCAAACTGTAATCTCGAATGCAGGATTAGAACATTTTATTGATGGTGAACCTCACCAATATGCTAAACTAACTATGTCTATGGTGCAGGATTTTAGATTCAGTTGGTCTTCGCCTAACCTCATGGTTCATTATAAAATTTACAATAAAACTATGGACTTGCCTTTTGATGTTTTCTATGCAGCTATTAGAGTACCACAGTGGGGATCACGTGAAAAGATGAGGGAGCGACCTAGGCCATTGATGGACTTATATGAGGAGATTTGTCAAGGAAGAAGCTTCTCAGAGGAGAGGTAAAATTTGGAGTATTCATTTCCCTTCTATTCAATATTTTGCCTACTTTATTACCAAGTGTGTTCTTGCTAGGAAGACTGCAAGCAATTTATCCTCTTATGATTTAGCTTTTATTTCTGCTGCTTTGAGACAGGATAGGACTTATAATTTGGGTGCTTTGATAACTTTCCGTCTTGCTACTAACCGTGAGAAAGGAGGAGTTTGTGGAGGTCTTATTGCTTCTTGATTATTAGCTTTACATGGTGTAGTGCCTCATGATTTAGACCTTTAATTCCCCATAGGGAGGCTTGATCTTAATTCTATGATACATCATAAGTTTGTTTCTCCTCATGCTTGTTTGGACAACTTGTCTTATGAGATTACCTTTTTCAAGAAATCTACCTAGAGAGTAGTTAAGACTGATCGACCAGTCCATTTGCATGCGCCTGTTTTGTTTAACCTTGATGGCAGGAATGGATGGTCACTCACAGAGGATGAGCTTGACGCGTATATGGAGGAGCATCCTCAGCACGTACACGAGGATGGAGAGGGGACCGTTTCTGCCCAGCCTTCCAGCACTTGGGAGAGCTTGTATCAGCAGTCCTATTTTGATTATGGACCATCTGCTTCATCTTCACGAGAGCCTGATTATGGTCATGCCACCGATGACCCACCAGCCTGGGGCGATTACCAGCATCAGGATTGACTTCCACATAGGCTAAAAGCCTAAGCTTGGGGGGAGGTACACTGATGATTCACTCATATATACATCATATTTGGTCAGTACTTTGTATATCCATATTTTGCTTTCTTTTTCTTTGTTGATCTTGTTCTTTTTTCTGCTTTCCAAAAAACAAAAAGACCAAAAATATTTTCGTTGTTTCTCTTTGTTTGCCTCTTTAGTTTTCTAGTTTTGGTTTGCTTTACTTTCTACTTTTGGTTTGGTATTTGAAAAATCCAAAAAGATTTTTCTTTGTTTGTTGTTTCCTTCTGGTCTTGTCTTAGAATTCGAAAACCCAAAAATATTTGTTGTTCTTCCTCAGTTTTGTAAAGCTTGCTACAGAGTTTATTGGTCTCAAGACTCCATTGGAGCTTGGTTATCACTTCATATTATTCAATCCACACAAGTGAAAGGCAATAATGACGATATATGACAATTCGAGATATGGTAAGAGGCTGGTATGAACTCTATTTGTTTTCAGTTTTGTACATATACTCATCTATGTGGACGTGCTTAGCCTGTTCATGTAAGGTATATGTTATCTAATGGATGCTTAGTAGTTCTTGCTCTCATATGATTAGTTCCAATTTACTAATAGTTCGTAGCATGTCATGTAGATGTTTGCTTGCATTGTTTTATTCATAAAACGGTATGACTCTGTGGTATCCTCCTCTGAAAAGTTTCATTTGAATCAACTTGGCACATGCTCAAGCATGTATATGACTGAACAAAAAGTCAATTAAGCCTTGATGATTTAATTTTCCTCAGAGCTCTTGTCTCGTTTTTATGCCTATTTTAATTTTGTTTTGTCGCAAGCATGATTATGACAGTTATTGCTCTCTCGATTGTCGCTTCCCAGTATTTTGCTAGCCTTCACCTGTACTGAGAAGGGATACTTCTCGTGCATCCAACTACCAAAAACCAAGTTTATTCCAAAGAGTCCACTATAAATTCCTATGCATGGTATTTCAAAGCCATTCCAAGTAAATTTTCATGTGCTACCTTTCAAAACTTTCAAATACTTCTCATTTTGTGCCACTATTTTTAGCTCATGAGGACGTAGTGGTCGGAATTGCTATCTTCCATATTAAATTAAGTACCCCTTGACTTGCATGCTTCATCTGCTTGTCATTAATTTTGCAAGGGAGCTAGTCAGACCATTGTAATCTAATCTAAAAAAGAAAAAAAAAAGAAAAAAGGCACTCCTCCATGGTATGTGAAAGTTGGTGGGCACCCGATGGAATTGGTTAGTCATGGTTTGAGAAAGGAAAAAGTGGGGAGGAGTGCCAAGCTTTATAAAGAGCACCAATGTCCCAATTTTTCAAAGAACTCGGAACCGCTCTCACTTGTTTAGTATGGAAGATAGCAAGAACCCAATTGCTAGTCATTAACAGGAAACAACCACCTCTCAAAACAAATTTTTATCTCTATTTAACAAATGGAAAGCTCTAGCACATGTTTAATCACTGCTTCCCTCTACGAAGGGCCTTTCTTTTACTTTTATGTTGAATCTTCATCTTCTAACTTTGAGCACTTTCTTGAGAGCATGGCTATCGTTCTTAGTGTAATGTGCTTGTCCCAGAACACGGTTAATTGTGATATAACTTTGATGCTTGTATCTTTGATATTTCTACTTCTTGTCTTCTCTTGAACTTCAGAGGTGCCTCCGCATTTATATTTTGCTCCACAAATAAAGGCAAGCGGAATACACTCTTTCATATCTTATTATGAGCATTACAATCTTGTAGCTTCTTATGTTTCATGTTGCTTGTTATTAGTGTATTGGCACTCTTTTCATAGCTTGCATGACTATGAGATAACATTAGTTGCACACTTCTTATTATGAATTGCTTAAGTATTTGATCATATAGTGAGAATATATACATCTTATGAAGCAAATGTGTTCGTGACAGTTGTTAACTGAATTGCTCGAGGACAAGCAATAAGCTAAGCTTGGGGGGAGTTGATACGTCCAAAACGTATCTACTTTCCTGAACACTTTTGCTGTTGTTTCTCCTCTAATTTGTGTGGTTTGAATACAACTAACACGGACTAACGCTGTTTTCAGCAGAATTGCCCTGGTGTCTCATTTTCTGTGCAGAAATTCAACTTTCAGGAAAAATCCCAAAAAATACTGCAAAAATCCTATTTTATCAGAAGACCCACGGAGCCAGAATATGAGACGGAGAGGGGCCATGAGGGGCTCACACCCCCTGGTGGCGCAGGCCAGGCTAGGCCGTGCCAGGGGGTGGTGAGGACGCCTCGGCCATCATCTCGACTCCTCCTTCTGCCTACATATATCCTTTGACCTGAAATCATCAAGGGTTGGGTGTTTTTCCCAGATAGAGTTCTGATGCGCCGCCACCATCAGAAACCACAATTCAGAACCAGAAACTCTGTTTTGGCACCCTACCGGGACGGGGATTTGGAGGAGATCTTCTTCATCATCATCACCGATGTCCCTCCATCAACCATCCATGACTCCCCCATACATGTGTGATTAATTCCCGCTGTAGGCGAAGGGGATGATTGGGATTGGATGATATTGTTCATGTAATTGCTATGAGATTGTTAGGGCATGGTGCCTAGTATCTATTGTCAGTGCTTATGATATTGTTGCAACTTGTTGTGTTTAATGCTTGTCACTTTGCGCCTGAGTGCCATGATCTCAGATCTGAACTTGTTATTATTTTATGATGATAATTGTTGTTTATGGTCTTACCTGCAAGTTGTATACACATATCGTTGTCCGAAACCCGGGGCCCCAAAATGACAGCAATTAGGATAACCTAAGGGGATGGCTGTGATGTGAGGATCACATGTGTTCACTGAGTGTTAATGCTTTGCTCCGGTACTCTATTAAAAGGAGTACCTTAATTACCAGTAGATTCTGTTGAGGCCCCGCTGCAAACGGGCTAGTAGGACAGAAGATGTCGTGCAAGTTTCTCATTGCGAGCACGTACGACTATTTACGAAACACATGCCTATGATTATTTAGTGCTAGGATGTTTTATCATTATTTATCTGCAATTGCTCATGTCTTGATTATTACATAAATTATCTTATCCATGCAACGCCCGTTCATCCATCCCTATGCCTACAGTATTTAATCCTACTGGTTACTATTGATACCGCTACTATCTTTATTTTACTATTGCTGTTACTATTTTACTACTATCACCACTATAAAACTGTTGCTACTGATAAACCACTGCGAGCAAGTCTATTTTCAGGTGCAGCTAAACTGATAACTCATCTATTAAGGCTTATAAATATTCTTTGGCTCCCCTTGTGTCGAATCAATAAATTTGGGTTTTACTTCCCTCGAAGACTGTTGCGATCCCCTATACTTGTGGGTCATCAACTGTCTCAGTGATAATTTGACGGAACGATGGTGGCATGAAGTTTAGTTGATATGGATGGAAGAATGGCTAAGTCAATAACGTTAAAAGATGGATGGTTTTTTTTCTAAATTGTTAGGTGGCGTCAAATACTTAGCAAAATAGCTTAAGACCTTTCTTAGTATTGGATTGAGAAGTTAGATGGATAAATTCTAAGTCGTCATGAGGTTTATCTCTTTCATCTTCTTGAACTCCTTGTATTGCCTTCAACTCCTTGTCTTCTCTTCAACTTCTTCTCCATGGTATTGAGATGGGAAATGTGGCACGGAGGTAACAGTCAAAATACTTAGAAGAATTTTGGTAACAAGGAGTTGATAGCTTTAAACTTAGGTATGGATAGAGAGGAGGTCATGGGTAGATTTTGATGGTTGTGAAAACTTAGGAATTTTTTACACCATTCATAGCAACGAAATCAAGCAAGACAAATAATTGTGGTGATTTTGGTATCCCTTTTATTTTAGTTTTCTTAAATCTTATGGCTCAACAGAGATATGACATGAGGCATGGCTTGCAAGATACGGCTTCGAGAGGTTGAATGGTACGGTCAAAAACTTAGAAGGATAAAGTTCAACTAAGATATATCGGAAAGGATATGTAGGCTACAAAGGCATGGTATGGATAGCATAGAAAATGCCTAAAAGTGTTATGGTAAGGAATTATGCCCAACTAAAATATAGAAATAATTCTATAGTGAATATACTCAAATCCTCATTTTTAGATTTGAATATTTGGAAACTTGCTCTAATATTTTAGGCGGTGGTTCGGCTGATGGCTCGTCTCCGATTTCACCATTTGACGATGTGGTTGACGTTGGCGTGACCGTATTGGATGTGGTTAAAATTTAAGTGATAGATTTAGAAATTCTAAAATTTAAAAATTTGGTATCACTGAATAGAGAATTTAATTACGAATCCAATGCAAAAAGAATCATCTAAAACAAATCTATAAATCTAAAGTTACGAATTTTTGAAGTTTATCCGTGAGCTAATAGCTAGAAAAGATGGATCGATCGATTGGTCTAACCTGTTTGTACCGGTTCAGTAACTGGGACCTAGCAGTAGCAGGTATGACCGATCTAAACTCTTAACAAAACAGGATCGTTTTAAGAACGAGGACACATGCGATTTACCGATAATGGTGGTGAACTCGGTGGCTGTCGGCGGCGGCTCGGCGAGGCACCGGCTAGACGAAAAGACGACAACGTACGGATCCTCCTGACCGTCACTATCATTTCCTCGGTGAAAACTCCTTCCTCCTCAAACGGCTGGGACGAGCGGATGGAGACGTTCGTTCCGGTGGAGCTCCTAGCTGCTACAGCGAGTGCATAGAGCGACAACGGTGTTGGGGCGGCGCAGAAAACTTCTTCAAAATGGCGCACAACTATGTCCAGAAGATAGATGAAGATTATGATAGTCTATTGTTAAAAGGATTCAAGAAAAGGATCAACAGAGACGTCATACCATCACGATGAACTCGCAAAATCTTAAAGTAGGACGTCGATGGTACGGACTGTAGAGAGGTTCTTTGAGAAAACTTTCTGAACAAAAGTGAAGGAGGAAAACAAGGGGCGCTCGGTGCTCGCCTCGGTTTGTCTTATAGTGGACGGAGGAGAGATATCGGGACACGTATGCCGACGGGTGACATTTGATGCACCTAGACGGTTTTAGAGATTAAGAAAACTAAATAGAGTTTTAATTACCTGAATAGGACCATGATTTGTGCGGAAGTAATTCTCGTGTTTAAAGTGACAATAAGCGATTTCTATAATTAGAAGGAATCAAAAGTAAGGTTGACTCTATGACTACGTACATGCGGTCTATCAATGCTCGAGGTGGAAGACGACCACGAGCTGGCTCGATTCGCGTGGGCTGGTCGGCCTAGTTGGGCCGGCCCAGTAGGGTCCTTTGCCCTTTTTATTTTCTTTTACTTTCTCTTTTTCTTTTCTGTTTTTGATTTTTTTCATATCTTTTGCATTTGAGTTTTAAATTGACTCAATCCAATTTGTAAAGTTTTCTAAAATTCAAAATATCAATACAAAACAGTAAGGAAAAAGTTTTCATGATAAAACTAATTTTCAAGAAAACTCTATATGCTTGGCCAATTGGGCTTTATTTGCATTTTCTAAAAATAAAGATAGGGTTTAAAAATAATTCTTTAAAACCTATAAAAATAATAGTTGAAATTTATTTTCAAACATATTTTTAGTAATGCAAAATTTATTTACTATAAATCATTTTGGAAATATTTCCTTTGTAATTAAGCTTGCATAGGTTTGAATAAATTTAAAATATTATTTTGAAAATTCTATTTTCTCAAAAAAGAAATTCCTTCAAGGATTGAATGAAAATTTGAAATGGTTATTCTAACAAAACCTTTGAATTAATTTATTTATAAGAAACTATTTTATAATTGGAAAACCTAGGAAGCAACATAAGTTGGATTTGAAAGTTTAGGAAAAATTTATTTAGGGGAAAAGCTTTTAAATAAACTCAAAAAAAATTAATTCCTTGTGAATTTTCAATCAACACAAACAATTCATTCAATTTATTTATTTTATACCAAAATTTGGAAAAAAATGGGATGTTAGAACAGAATAAAGAATGCAAGCAATGCATGTACATGTCATCAGGATCACTATGAAATTCACTTGGGCATTACAACATAATAACATAGACTGTAATCCAACTACATCTATGACTAATAATCCACCCGCCGAATATCATCCGAACAACCGTTGGGTATTAAGTTGCAAGCAACAGATTATCGCCTTAAGCAAAGTGTGTAAAGTAAACAATATAAATATCCTCGGATACAAGATTATTGTTTTCTCCCTAGTAGCAACAGCACATCTACAACTTTAGAGGTTGTTGTCACTCCCCCAAGTTACCAGAGGCATGAACCCACTATCGAGCATAAATACTCCCTCTTGGAGTCACTAGCATCTACTCGGCCAAGATATCTACTAGCAACGGAGAGCATGCAAGATCATAAACAACATAGAGATGATAAATTACAAATCAACTTGACATAGTACTCAATATTCATCGGATCCCAACAAACACAATATGTAGAATTACATAACAATGATCTTGATCATAATAGGCAAATCACAAGATCTAAACATGAAGCACATGGAGGAGAAGACATCCATCTAGCTACTGCTATGGACCCTTAGTCCAAGGTAGACTACCCACACATCACTCCGGAGGCGGGCATGGTGATGAAGAAGGCCTTCGGTGGTGATTCCTCTCTCCGACAGGGTGCCCGGAAGAGTTTCTAGACCCTCCTGATCTCGCGTCGACGATGGGGCTTACAGTATGTTTTCTAGAAAATTGATCGGGCCCTTAGGGTTTTCTCGTTGAGAAGAATATATAGGTGGAAGGACGATGTCAGAAGGTGGACCAGGGGCCCACACCATGCCCCGGTGCGGCCAGGGGGTGGCCTGCGCCACGGGGGGTGTGGCCGCCCTCTGGCCCCGCTCCCTCTCTACTTTGGACTCCATCTCATGTCAGGAAAAAATAGGAACTTCGCTTTTGTTTCGTCCAATTCTGAGAATATTTCTTGTGTAACTTTCTGAAACATAAAAACAGCAGAAAACATCGAACTGACACTGTGGCATCTCGTTAATAGGTTAGTTCTAGAAAATGCATAAAAATGCCACAAAGTGTAACAAAACACAAAGCAAATGGTGCATAAACAAGCATGGAGCATCAAAAATTATAGATACATTTGAGACGTATCAAGCATCCCCAAGCTTAACTCCTGCTCATCCTCAAGTTGGTAAGTGATAACAAAACAATAATTTTTGAGGTGACATGCACCAACACAATCTTGATCAAACGATGTAAAGCATTGAGTGCTGAGGTCAAAGTACTCTAAACATGGGCATAAAAGACATAATCTTGACAATAAAACTTAGCAACCATGTTATAATATGAAAAGTAACACAAACAAAAGATTATGAGTAATAATGCATTGAAAGTCAAGTGTGTGTTTCAAGCATATAGAAAAACATAGCAAAATGGTATTCAGCTTGTCCTTCATGGAGTAGCAAAACATAAATGCATAGGACACCTTCAAGTTTAAGAGGGTGACTAGATACAAATAATTTAAGAACAAGCAAAACCATAATCATGAATCAATCAATAATAAATTTTGGGACCATGCACATTATACTCAGAATGACAACTATGCTCTCTTAGAAGGTGCATAAAGGTAGAAGGTGAAGACTCAACATAAAAGTAAAAGAAAGGCCCTTCGCAGAGGGAAGCAAAGATTTTTAGCATGTGCTAGAGCTTTTCATTTGTAAAACAGAGATAAAAATTGTTTTGAGAGGTGGTTGTTCTTGTCAACGACTGGTAATGGGGTTCTTACTATCTTCCATACTAAGCAAGTTTTGAGAGAGATTGGCACATTTATGCTCTTTTATAAAGCTTGGCACTCCTCTCACTTTTCCTTTCACAAACCATGGCTAACCGATTCCATCGGGTGCTCACCAACTTTCACATACCATGGAGGAGTGCCTTTTTTATTTTATTTTTTTCCTTTTTTCTTTTTTTTTCTTTTTTTGAAATTTAACAATATGGAAGATAGCAAATCCGACCACTACGTCCCCATGAGATGAAAACAGTGTCACAAAATGAAAAGTATTTTGAAGAGTTTTTTGAAAGGTAGCACATGAAAATTTACTTGGAATGGCTTGTAAATACCATGCATAGGAATTTATAGTGGACTCTTTGAAATAAACTTGGTTTTTGGTAGTTGGATGCACGAGTAGAGCTCATACTCAGTACAGATGAAGGCTAGCAAAAGACTGGGAGCGATCAACTAAGAGAGCAATAACGGCCATAATCATGCATAGCGACAAAACATTATTAACCAAAGCATAAAGTGGTATCAAAAATCAAAAACCAAATGATCATAGAGGGTTGAGGCGACTGGTTTGTAGTCAAACATGGTGTAAACATGCGCCAAGTCAACCCAAATAAAGCAACAAAGGAGAAAACCACAATAATATGCTCCCATATAATAAAAACAATGCATGATTCTTTCAAAGGCACATTAAGTAATCTCAGTTATTTGAGACAAGTCATTCTACAACAAAATCTACTAAGCATACTATCAAAATAACATCAAGCATGACATGCAAAAGTCTAAGCCACAGTCTAAACAAGCTCCCATTTGTAACACTATAGGCATGAAACTTTTTTCTCTTTTCCAATGCCAATCAACCTTTTTGAATCAAGTCTTAAAGATGAAAACCATCATAGACGAGAGGTATAAATACACATTGCTTCAAAGAAATAACAAGTTCTAAACAAAAATAAAGGGGAAAAACAAAAGCTAAACACAGTACTAGATACTAGAAAAGAGAACACTCGTTGAACGAAAAGAGTGAAAACTAGAGTGTTCTTGGCAATGAAAAAATAGAGTGTGTCTTCTCCAAAAGAAATATATTGGGGTCCAACCATTTATTGCAGCAAACAAAACAAAAGAAAATTGAAAGCAAAAGTAAAGATGCTCCAAGAAAAACCCATAGAATATGAAGTAATAAAAATATAGTGTCTTGAAAGGTGACCTGATATTTGTCGATGAAGAAGGGGTGCCTCGGGGCATCCCCAAGCTTTGAAGCTTGTACTTCTTGGATATTTATGTTGGAATTATGCCCTAGAGGCAATAATAAAGATGTTATTATTATAATTCTTGTTCATGATAATGTTTATATTCCATGCTAGAATTATATTAAGCGGAAACTTTAATACTTGTGTGGTTTATGAACAACACCGTGTCCCTAGTACGCCTCTATGGACTAGCTCATTGATTAATGATGGTTAAGGTTTCCTAACCATAGACATGAGTTGTCAATTAATAGTAAGATCATGTTATTAGGAGAATGATGTGATGGACAGACCCAAATAAAGCACAGCAATTAGATCGTGTCATTGTGTTCATCTTTGCGAAGCTTTTTCCTATGTCAAGTATTGTATTCCTTAGACCATGAGATAATGCAACTCCCTAGTACCGGAAGAGAGCTTTGAGGTCATCAAACGTCATCCTATGAAAGGGTGATCATAAAGGTATCTCTCAGGTGATCGGAAAGTGCTTGTTGGGTTGTATGTATCAAGATGGAATTTGTCCCTCCCAAGTCGGAGAGATATACTTCGGGGCCACTCTGACAAGGGTATAGATAATAGAGCCCGTCAGTTGAGTACTCCTGAGGCCCGTTAAGCTAGGCCCAATTGTAATACTAGTCAAAATATGAGTTCTTACCGTATGTCGATATTGTAATTTGTATCGGACCCTACCCGATCCTCGAGACCTGGCCACCTATATATAAGGGCCAGAAGGGGACGGTGTGGGCTAGATTGAAAGCAAGCCAGGTTCTACACCCACGTTTACTTTCATAGCCACCTTGTTGGACTGAGTTTACCTTCGAGTTCATCTGACGCCCTGTCTCCCCGATCCTAAGTCCTCAATCTAGGACATTTGTCGAGTTAACCCCTCGTCAATTGGCACCGACCGTGGGGACTCTGGGCATTGGCATCATGAACTCAACGGCTTTTTCGCTTTTAGCCAACAACAACTCGCAAGTCGATGAAATTCAGATACCCTTCGGAACCATCGATTTTCAACCTCACCAGTCAAGTTTAACGCAAGTATTCGAGAGCATGGATCAAGATATGGATTTGACGATCGGAAGTCTAAACTTTTACGTCGGATCATTAGGTTCGATTTGCCTTTCAGATCCGATGAAAACGGATTCATCGGCAAGTGAACCCGAGACAGTAGCAATGTCAGAATCATCAGAATGCTCTTCTAGCGAGGTAAACTCGCCGGTCAGCTTAGCAGAAGCAAAAGAAGGAAAAATCGCAGAAGGCGACAAAATCATGGAGAACTTTGACTTAGAAGTGCAACTCGAAGATCTCGCAATCCACCACGATGACAACTCAAATCAATCAATAGACTCCTGGAAAATGGGACTAGAACTTTCTGAAGACGATAATTCGATCTTCTCAAGTCACAACAACAAGCTCGACAATTGGTATCAGATACTCGCCATCGCAGAAGACAACTCAGAAAAACTCGATGACAACAACAACCCAGTACTTAATCCAGTGAATATAAACAGGGGAGCGAATCACTTAGCAGAGGGAGAAACCACGGAATCCCTTGCAACGAGGATAAAAGTTCGACTATCAGAAGAAGAGTGGAGAACAATCAATACAGCCGTGGAGCATGGCACGCCAATACCAACAAACTCTAGCCAAAACATGCTCTTGGGGTACCATTACGCCCTAAGGCAACAGGCGAAACAATTAGCAAAAGAGAGGATTGAAATACAAAAAAGGAAGGACTCAGCCATTGCAGCAAGCGACGCTGCTCACAGAGTACGTAGTGATGCATCATATACAAACAGAAGGCACCGTCGACATGGTTCAAGGTATGAGAATCTAGAGTACTTAGAAAAGCGAAGCATCTCGAAAAACCTCGACTCGTCCTTCCTATCGGTCGACGAGCAAGGAAATATTATCCCAAAAACTTCGGAAGCAGCATTAGTGGCAGCTCAAGCGTACCTACACACGACATGACCAAACCCAGGAGACCCAAGGGAACATATGCACCGAGCAGCACTAAATGGATTGAAGATGGTAGGAAACAAATTATCAGCAAAAGAGGAAGAAGCGTATCGCAGCAAAAGAACCCACAAACCAAGGTCACCGCACCATCACAACAGTCCTCGGCATAGAAGTGGAAGTCGACGATCTAGGACGCCATCACTAGAATGATGAGAAAATTCAAAGAACAATGGAACCCGACGATCCAGAACTCCTAGTAAAAAACGTGACTATGAAGACGACGAAAAGGAGATGGGGGCGCCATGCTTTACCTGCAGGGTTCGCATCACGCCAGTACCCAAAGGTTTCAAATTACCTCATGACCAGCAAAAATACGACGGATCTCAGGAGCCACAATCATGGCTTTCAGGCTACCTGCAAGCAGTAAAAATATTAGGAGGAACCAGGGAAACAGCAATGCAAAGTTTACAGTTACACCTCACCGGTGCAGCAAGGTCATGGTTAAGCAAACTAGGAGAAGAAACAATTGGAAGCTGGGAAGAACTCACAAAGCAATTCACGAATAACTTTAAATCGACGTACAAGCGGCCAGCATCTATAGAAGAAGTCAAAGCCTGCGTACAGCAACACGGGGAAACATTAAGGTCATATATCCAAAGGTGGAGTATAATCAAAAACTCAGCAGTCGAAGTCTCAGATGAAAGAGCAATAGACGCGTTCATAGTCGGGTTGCGACGAGGAGACCTAGTCGAAGAAATGGGAAGGATCAAGCCGAAAACAGTATTAGATCTAATGGACGTAGCAAATGGATTTGCAGATGGAGAGGATGCACGCAATAATAAACGCACGCATTCACCAGAGGATGATAGAGGAAACAGGTATGGAGGGCAACGCAGAAGATCCCGCAACTACGACTGTCGTGGGAATTTAGAGACAGTAGCCATGGGGAGGCTTATCGGAGGGGCTCGACATTGGTGACGATGGGTCCGGCTCGGGATTGTGCCAACAGAGACACCTCGGTTTACCCAGGTTCAGGGCCCTCCCGGTTGGAGGTAAACCCCTACTTCCTGCCTGCTTCGTATTGATTGGATAGTAATGATTACAGTGCTCCTCGAGCTATTCGGCTAGAGGAGGAAGAAGAAGATCGGATCTCCCCTACGCTAAGGGTCCAGGCCCCCTTATATAGACGGGGGCCTGGTTACAGGTTTCGGTAACGCTTCGGCCGGCTGCCGGCTCCTCGACGACGGCGTCCTTGGCGTGATCTCCTCTGGCCACGCTCTGGCAAAGGCACTTTATAAAGTGCCTTTTCCCTGGGCTGGCATCTGGAGGGCATATCCCCTCTCCTTTGCCTCGGATCCCGCCGTGGGGAAGAGTCTTCGCCCCCTCATTGGTCAGTCGTGGTCACGGCGCTCGTCACTCCTGTCCTGCGCCTCTGCCGTTCTTGTCGGGACCGTCCTGCTTTTGGCCGGACAACCGTTGAGAGGTTTTGTCTCCATCGCCCGGCTCCAGCCCTCCCCCGCGGAGTTGCCAGCCGGCTGCTGACGCAACCGGCCCTTCGGACGGAGCCGGTCTTCTCGTGCTGAAGCCGTGGGGACTCCTGGGACGCCAGCCGGCACGTTGCCCGGCCCGTGGTGCGCCCCCTAAGTCATCCCCACGACACTAGCCCCCGAAACTGGCGAAGTCTCATGGGCTAGCATGGGGCTTCGGCGGGTTCTTCTTTTCACCGAAGTCTTGCTCGTCTTCATCGAAATCCCAGGGCCTCCGGCTCGACTCGGTCGATCTAGTCGTTGAGGCTGGGCCTTGCAGAGTTTTCCCGGCCGTCTCGGGACGAACCGGATCCAGGACGCGGCTCGGTTGGAGGCCGCGAGCCGGTGAACCGCGAGCCGGCATGCCGCCTCCTGGGAACTTGCGCCGCTTCGAATCTCGTTCCCACGCAGCGGCCGGCGCAGCGCGCCAGTGACCGGTCTAGTCACCTTGACCTCGGAATCCCCTTCGCCATAACTTCTCGAGTCGTCATGCGGGGTGGGCTGGCATACGTCAGCGACGTGTCCCATCAACCCCTCCCACGATCTGCTGCGGCAACCGATGCGGTGGCGCTCGATGTGGAAGTTGGTTACTGAAACGTCGGGGGTTACCCTTTCGCCGCTCCCCTTTAAATATCAAGCATGCTCATTGCCCAGAGTGTCTGCCACTTCTCCTTCGTGCTCGAGCCTTCTCTTCTCGAACTCGACCCGACCATGTCGTCCCCTGGCCGCTCCCCTGCCAACGGCGACAAAGCCCCGGAGAGAATCAGGGAGGAGGTTGAGGCGCCGGAGACGGCGCCCTCCGCGCCTCGAGGGCGCGGTCGTCCGAAAGGAAGCCGCAATAAGAGCACCCTAGAGGCTCTCACGGCGAAAGCCGCTGCTGCCGCCTCCTCCTCCGTCGTGCCCCAGACGCCCGGGACTCCCAGCGATGCGGTCATCCTGGAGAAACGGAAACCCGGCCGCCCGAAGGGGAGCGGGAAGAGGTTGGCCCCCGTGGCTATCGCCGCTCCTTCCTCGTCTCGCCGCCTCGGGCGGCCGCCGGGCAGCAAGAACAAGAAGGCCCCCGCCATCTTCAGGGTTGACGCCACTCCCGCGGGGCCCCGCGCAACGGCTCCTCCTCCGCTAGGACCCTCGCGCCCCTGGCTGGAGAAGCCGGCGCTCCAGCCGCCAGAGTACATCTCAGCGCAGGGATGGTCCACCTGCACCATCCCTGTACTCGCCGGCGCCCGGGATCATCTCCGCCTTTCGACTCAGTTCTACAGCTCGATGGAGGACCAAGAGTTGGCTTACGCCAAGCTGCGGGAGTGCAGCGGCGGCCAGCCCACATACCGCGTCGAGGTCTATTACGACGGCCAAGGGGTGTGCTACTTCCGCGACGGGTGGTCGAAGTTCTTCATCGACTACGGCGTGCACGAAGGCTGGTTCATCCTTCTCACCCGCCAAGATGAGAAGGATGACTTCACCCTCTGCCTCTTCGACGGTACCCTTTCCGCTCGCGCCTTCCCCGCCTAGCCATGAAGGGCGGGCGCTCCATCGACCTCCGACATGGGCTTCTCCGAGACAAAGTCCATGCGGCGCTCGCACCAGGCAGGGGAAGGCGAGGATCTTCCGGGCGAGGGATTCTTGGCATCCTCCTTGTCGTTCCTCTTGCGGGCGATTCTGACACGGACTCGCCTGGGGACCCTTGGCGTCCTTAGGGTAGTAATTTAGGGGACTTTTGTAATCGTCAGGCTCCTTAATGAACTCTTCTAATTTTCTGCAAATCTTTTCTCGCTGTATGAACATCTTTGTTTGCTGCGTGAATGTCTTTCTCCATTTTATACTTTTGCCATCGCGCAAAACGTCTTCTGCTTGATACCGCTGCACAGCGATGGTTCTTCTCTTAGCGAAATCGCTTGTTGCGTGAATCCGTAGGTAGGGACTACGATAGTCACTGGCCTGCGCGAACGCTTCGGGCGGGGCTCCTCCAGCTCCGATGCAGAAGAAACGATGCTCCTGCTAGCCGGCTCTGGGGAGCGCAGGCTAGCTCCGGCTCGGGCGCGGATGGACCAGCGCTTCTGCTGGCCGGCTCCAGGAAGGATGGGCTAGCTCCGGCTCCAACGCGAATGGAACGGGAACCGCATCTTGTACCGGCTCGGGCAAAGGTCAGAGCCGGCATGCTCCCTTTCCCGAGCCTTCGCACGTTCCAAGTCACGATTGGAGTAGGCCTCCTGGCCTCCGGCTTTAGCCGTTGCTTTGCGAGTGTTAGGTTTCAATTTCGCTGCTCGTTTACCGATCGTGTCGCAGCGCCAGCTGCTCGAACAGCCAGCGAGGTACTGGAGCTGGCCTGCTTCTGAGGGCCAATTCCCTTTCCCCCTAGCCCCCGAGTTTTGGGGTAGCTGGACTGACAGCTAGCTCGAAACTAATTTTTCGCGGACGATGCCAATCGCCAAGCGAGGTAGCTCTAGCTTCGAACCTCTTGGGCGTGGCTTCTCAGCCCAAACGTCAAAGACTGTGCCTATCAGCTACTCGTTGGCTTTGCATTTGCCCGGTTCCCTCAACCTTTTCCTTAATCTTCCCACCCTTCGGCCCTTCTACCCCCAACCGGCAGCCTGGTGCCGGTTGGTCTCCCTTGGGCCGACAGCCGAATGCCGGCATAGGGTGGGAGCGTGCCGCGGAGTGAGAAGTAGTACTTCGGTCTATCGGGCCCCCGACTCGTGCTAGCCTACGATTAGTCGACAGACACTGCCCTTAACGCTTGGTTGAGCGGTTTTTCTATCGTTTGTGGTTCTGCTCTGCGGCTTTCCCTCGTATGTGGCCTGCCGGCTCCTATCCGTCCGGCTACGCGGAGCCGGACGGTGGAGGTTGGGCTCGAGACCTTCGTCATACGCAGTACTCATCTGGCTGGCGAGAGATCGATCGTTTTCGGGGCAGCCGGCTGCGGCTCGGTGCCTGGAGCCGGCTGCCGGTCAAGTGAATAACGCAGGAAGCAAAACATGCACGGAGTGTTTTTCCCCGGAGCCGGCCGTAACTTTCCGCTCCGTTTTCCTTTATTCATTGACATATTTTTCGGGGTACAAGCTTTTGCCTTAGCAGAAGAAAGGTCTTAGGAGACTGACATTCCAGGGACGCTCGGTCTCCTTGTCAGAGTTGTCTGCCTTGTTCTTTCTGGGCTCTTGTGCGTCGATGAGGTAATATGCCCCATTGCCCAGCACCCGGCTGACAATGAACGGTCCCTCCCAGGGAGAGGACAGCTTGTGCAAGCCTTTAGTGCTTTGGACCAGCCGGAGCACAAGATCACCTTTGCGAAACGCGAGCGGGCGAATTTTCCGGCTGTGGTATCGTCGCAGCTGCTGCTGGTAGAGTGCTGATCTAGCCAGAGCCTGCTCTCGAGCCTCCTCGAGGAGGTCGATGCCATCTTCGCGAGCTTCTTTTGCTTGCTTCTCCGTGTACTGGACAACTCTGGGCGCGTCGAACTCAATGTCCGTGGGCAACACCGCTTCTGCTCCATAGACTAGGAAGAAAGGTGTGAAGCCAACAGAGCGATTTGGAGTGGTGCGCAGGCTCCAGAGTACCGAGGGTAGCTCTTCGACCCAACAGCCGGCTGAGCGCTCGAGAGGCTCGACCAGTCTTGGTTTGATGCCGGCCAGGATCAGCCCATTTGCCTTCTCCACTTGTCCATTTGACTGAGGGTGCGCTACTGACGCTAAGTCCAGCCGAATGCCCTTCTGTCCACAGTAATCAGCAAAGACTCCCTTCGCAAAGTTCGTCCCATTGTCGGTAATGATGCTATGGGGAACTCCATATCTCATGATGATCTCGTTGAAGAACTTGATCGTGGACGAGCCGTCGAGCTTCTTGATTGGCTTGGCCTCGATCCACTTGGTGAACTTGTCTACAGCAACCAGCAGATGCGTCAAGCCCCCGGTGCGGTCTTGAGTGGCCCCACCATGTCCAGGCCCCACACCGCGAACGGCCAAGTGAGCGGGATAGTCTTGAGGGCTGCCGCTGGAGTGTTTCTGTGCTTGGAGAAGCGCTGGCAGCCGTTGCACTGCTTCACCAGCTGCTCCGCGTTCTGCTTAGCTGTCGGCCAGTAGAAACCATGATGGAAGGCTTTGGCCACCAAGGCTCTAGAAGACGCGTGATGTCCGCACTCCCCTTGGTGTATTTCTCTCAGCAGCTCTATCCCTTCTTCCGGCTCGACGCACTTCTGGTAGATGCCTGACACGCTGCGCTTGTACAATTCGCTGTTGATGATGGTGTATGCCCCAGCTCGACGCTGAATTCGCCTAGCTTCCGCTTCGTCTTGCGGCAGGTCCCCAGTGATGAGGTAGTTGGAGAATGGCTCCACCCAGGAAGGTATCTCCCGTACATGGAAGACACTGGCGACCAGAGGGTCTGCAGCCCCCGGGTCCGTCGTCGAGCCGGCTTCGCCTGATTGTCCGGCTGGGAGAGCGGGCGTGGAGCCGGCAGTCCCCTCGTCCTTCACAGAGCCGGCTGTGCTGGGTTGGCCGACTGTCTCCTTCAGATCCGAGACGGCAGCCCCCGGGTCCGGCGGCGGTACCGAGGCCGGGGCCGGGTCTCCAGGCACATAGATGGATATGGACTCCGGCGAGGGTTTGATAGATGGCTTGTGAATGATCTCCAGGGACACCCCGGCTGGGATATCCTGCTTGGTGGAACCGATCTTGGACAGTCGGTCTGCTTCCTCGTTGTTTGCTCTGGGGACATGGTGGAACTCGCAGCCTTCGAAGAATCCGCTGAGCTGCTGCACGTAGAAGCGATAGGAGGCCATGTTGGCGTCCTTGGCGTCCCAATCCCCTGAGACCTGGTGCATTACCAGGTCAGAGTCTCCGAAGCAAAGAATCCTCCTGATTCCAATCTGCTTGGCCATCTTGAGCCCGTGCACCAGGGCTTCGTACTCGGCGACGTTGTTCGACGCACGAAAATGCATCTGCAGTACGTACTGCAGCTTGTCTCCCTTGGGTGAGGTGAGGATGACGCCGGCTCCCAAGCCCCCGAGCAGCTTGGAGCCATCGAAGTGCATGCGCCAATGGGTGGAGTCTGGAGCCGGCGGCAAGTACTGGTGCTCTCCCCAGTCCGCGAAGAAATCTGCTATGATCTGCGACTTGATCGTCATCCTGGGCTTGTACTGAATGGTATGAGCTGCGAGCTCAATCGCCCACTTGGCCACTCTTCCCGACGCATCCTTGCATCCGATGATCTCCGAGAGCGGGGTGGTGCTCACCACCATGATTGGGTGCTCCTCGAAGTAGTGCTTCAGCTTCTTAGCCGCCATGTACATGCCGTACGCGACCTTCTGATAGTGCGGGTAGTTCTGCTTAGAGAGAGTGAGCACCTCACTCAAGTAGTATACCGGGCGCTGAACCGGCAGCTCTTTGCCTTCCTCGGTGCATTCCACCACGATCACCACGCTGATGACTCGTGGGGTTGCTGCGATGTAGAGCAGCATTGGCTCTCGCGGAGCCGGCGCTGCCAAGACTGGCGCGGTAGACAGGGCTCGCTTGAGGTCGTTGAAGGCGTCATCCGCGCGCTGGGACCAAACGAAGTGGTCTGTCTTCTTCATCAGCTGATACAATGGCATGGCCTTCTCCCCGAGCCGGCTGACGAACCGGCTAAGCGAGGCCAGGCAACCAGCAAACTTCTGCACATCCCTGAGCTGGGTGGGCTTCTCTAGGGCCTCAATAGCTTTTATCTTCGAGGGGTTAGCCTCGATCCCTCGCTGGGAAACGATATAGCCTAGGAGCTGTCCAGCCGGCACACCGAAGGTGCACTTCTCAGGGTTGAGCTTCATGCGGTAGTGCCACAGGTTGGTGAAGGTCTCCCTGAGGTCATCCAGGAGCGTGCCGCTCTGCCTGGTCTTCACCACCACGTTGTCCACATAGGCGTGCACGTTCCTGCCAATCTGCCCCTGCAGACATCGCTGCATGGTTCGCTGGTAAGTGGCTCCAGCGTTCTTCAGGCCGAATGGCATGGTGACGTAGTAGTAGGCTCCATATGGGGTGATGAAGGAGGTCTTGATCTGATCCGGCTGGAAGAGTGGGATCTGGTGGTAGCCTGAATAAGTGTCCAGGAAGGACAGCAGGTCACAGCCGGCTGTGGAATCGATCACCTGGTCAATCCGTGGTAATGCGAAAGGATCCTTGGGGCAGGCCTTGTTGAGGCTGGTGTAGTCGATACACATTCGCCATGTGTTGTTCTTTTTCAGGACCAAGACTGGGTTCGCGAGCCAGTCAGGGTAAAACACTTCCATGATGAAGCCGGCTGCAAGGAGCCGGGCAATCTCCTCGCCAATTGCTTTCCTCTTCTCTTCTGCGAACCGTCGCAGCGGCTGCTTGACCGGCTTGGCGTCCGGCCGGACATTGAGTGCGTGCTCAACCAGCTCCCTCGGCACACCAGGCATGTCCTTTGGTGACCATGCAAAGATGTCCCGATTCTCACGGAGGAAGCTGGTGAGCTCGCTTTCCTATTTGGCAGACAAGCCGGTGCCGATGATGACGTACTTGGAGGGGTCGCTTTCGTCCAGCAGGATCTTCTTGGTATCGTTGGCCGGCTTGAATTGCTCCACCGGCGACTGGCGAACTGGCACATCTTGCTGAGTCAGCTCCACGCGATGTAGAAGCTGCCTCTTCTCCTCAGCGACGACCAGCGCCTCCGCCAGCTGCGAGCTTTCCTTGGCGCAGGCCAGGGACTTCTTGAAGCTTCCCGAGACAGTGATTTCGCCTCTGGGCCCCGGGAGCTTCATCTTCAGATAGGCATAGTGCGGGACGGCCATGAACTTAGCCAGGGCCGGTCGGCCTAGCAGCGCGTGGTAGGGACTGCTGATGTCCACCACCTCAAACCAGATAGGCTCGCGGCGGCTATTCCCCTTCTTTCCGAAGAGAACCTCCAGCTGCACCTTGCCCAAAGGGGTGCAAGAATGCCCAGGCACGATGCCATGGAAGGTGAGCCGGCTAGGTTTCAGTTGAGCAAGCGGGATGCCCAACTTCTCCAGAGAGCTCCGGTAAAGAAGGTTGATACTACTGCCGCCATCGATGAGCACGCGGGAGAACCGGCACATGTGCGTATCGGAGCACACAACAGGGTCCACGACCAGGGCGTATTCTCCAGGGCTGGGCATCAGCCTTGGGTGGTCCTCGTGCCCCCAGGTAATGGCCGCCTCGGACCAATGCATGAACTGGGGTTCTGCAGGCATCACAGCATTCACCTCTGCCTCATGCCAAAGGTCATTCCTTTTATCCTTGCCCGGGGTAGTGAAGATGTGATACTGCTCCACATCCGTCGGGAAGTCGTCATCTTGATCCGGCTCGCCTCCAGCCGGTTCGCGCCGTTGGTCCTCCTGACCTCCAGCCGGTTGTGCTTGCGGCGTTCCAGGGATCTGCCGAGTGCGCTGCTCCAGCTTTCTCATGAAACAGCACTGACGCGTGGAGTGGGTCGCTTCCCTGCCCGGGGAGGTGTGAAACTTACATGGCTGATCAAGCGCAGCATCGAGGGTGTACTTGCCCTCTTTGCGCCCATGACCGCTGCCTGTAGCCCCCGGGCCTCCTTGGTCTGAAGCCGCTCGCTTTGAGCTAGCAGATCCCCTAGAGGATGCCTGAACGTGGTCTAGCCATAGGTGGATGTGCAGCGCCGATGGGTGAGCCTGGGACTCCAACCCTGGTGCTGACTCCTGGGACAAGCATGGCCTGCATGCCCCGCTGCCTTGCTGGGCGCGGCGGCCTTGAGCGGTACCGCTGGGAGCACGACCGCCGTGCCCACGCCCTCCGCGGCCTCGGCCTGCCAATGGCGACCGCTGGATCTGGCCAGGGACAGCGGTGGCGAAGCTGCGGCGCAGGTCACGGGCGAGCTCGGTCGGTGCGTCTCTGTGCACGTCGTAGAACTCGCCGAGCGTGGTGCTCGCGCGGCGTCGGTTGGTCTCGTCCTCAGCCGCCTTGCCAAGGAGAACGAGGCGCGTCCGCTCCAAAGCCTCGGCGACCCGAGCGGGATCGATGACGCGGTCGAGGGGAGCGCGCAGGTCCACCACGGAGACGTCCGGGGCGTCCCGCTCTGGGAGTGAAGCATCTTGCTCCTGTGGAGGTGGGCGCTCGAGCAACGGGCGCTCGGGGCGCAGTGAGTCGCTGCCCTCATCCTCTCCCAGGGCCATCACCTCAACCAAAGCGCCAAGACTGCTGCTTTCGCCGCAGCTCGAGCCTCTGTCGCAGGGAGAGTCGAAGATGTCGGTGACCTCCTCCGGGAAGGGCTTGGCGACGTAGAAACGGTGGCCGCCGACGTCGAGGAAGGAATCGCCGTTGCCGAAGCCGTTCTTGAAGTGGGCCAAGTTGTCGTCGACGCAGTCGAAGGTGCCGAACCTCCAGACGAGGCCGTAGGCGACCTTCTCGCCGGAGGGTCCCGGCCGGAACTTGACTCCGCTCGCCACCGCGCTTTGCCCCACGGTGGGCGCCAACTATCGTGGGAATTTAGAGACAGTAGCCATGGGGAGGCTTATCGGAGGGGCTTGACGTTGGTGACGATGGGTCCGGCTCGGGATTGTGCCAACAGAGACACCTCGGTTTACCCAGGTTCAGGGCCCTCCCGGTTGGAGGTAAACCCCTACTTCCTGCCTGCTTCGTATTGATTGGATAGTAACGATTACAGTGCTCCTCGAGCTGTTCGGCTAGAGGAGGAAGAAGAAGATCGGATCTCCCCTACGCTAAGGGTCCAGGCCCCCTTATATAGACGGTGGCCTGGTTACAGGTTTCGGTAACGCTTCGGCCGGCTGCCGGCTCCTCGGCGACGGCGTCCTTGGCGTTATCTCCTCTGGCCACGCTCTGGCAAAGGCACTTTATAAAGTGCCTTTTTCCTGGGCCAGCATCTGGAGGGCATATCCCCTCTCCTTTTCCTCGGATCCCGCCGTGGGGAAGAGTCTTCGCCCCCTCATTGGTCGGTCGTGGTCGCGGCGCTCGTCACTCCTGTCCTGCGCCTCTGCCGTTCTTGTCGGGACCGTCCTGCTTTTGGCCGGACAACCGTTGAGAGGTTTTGTCTCCATCGCCCGGCTCCAGCCCTCCCCCGCGGAGTCGCCAGCCGGCTGCTGACGCAGCCGGCCCTTCGGACGGAGCCGGTCTTCTCGTGCTGAAGCCGTGGGGACTCCTGGGACGCCAGCCGGCACGTTGCCCGGCCCGTGGTGCGCCCCCTAAGTCATCCCCACGACAACGACAACTATGGCTCTCACAACCAAGTAGCCGCAGGATACAAAGATAACAGCTACCAAAGTAACGATCGGAAAAACTCGGGATACCATAGCTACGAAAAAGAAGATTACAGAAAGTTTCAACCAAGGGAGTCCAGAGAGTATAACCCATCACCAGAAGATATGCTCAACGGACCATGCCATATCCACTCTGCGTTTGTCGATGGGAAACATGTATCCAGACACGCAATGAAAGATTGCACCACGTTCTTGAAACTGCAGGAACCAGTACTCAACAAGCAAGCCGAAGCAAAATGGCAAGGATATGAAGGAAATGCAAGCAACACACCTACAACCCAACAAGGAAACAATGGAGCTCCCAAGGGCCAAGATCAACCAAACCAGGGACGCGACAAGGATGAAGGGTATATTCCATCTAAAGGGCACATTGTAAAAATGATACAACCAGTACCCAAGTCGAACAAAGAGGAGAAAAGCATAACTCGACAAGTTAACCTAGCAATAACTTCATCGCCAGCAACAACAGAATATCTACATTGGTCAGAGCAACCCATAGAATTCAGCAGGGACGACCACCCAATAATAGTACCTCAGCTAGGAAACGCGCCCTTGGTACTCAAAGCACAAATAGGGAAGTACGATGTCGACAGAATATTTATGGATGCAGGAAGCGGAATAAACTTGATCTATGCAAAAACCCTACGGGCAATGCACATTTCATTAGAGTTCCTGAAGTCAACTGACTGCTCCTTTCATGGAATAGTCTCAGGGAGTGCCAATTATCCACTTGGTCGAATAGCACTCAACGTTTGCTTCAGAAATCAGAAAAACTACAGAAGGGAAAAACTCGACTTCAAAGTCATGGACTGGCCATCACAATATCACGCGATCCTCGGGAGACCCGCGTTTTCGCGATTCATGGCAGTACCTCACTACACCTACCTGGTACTAAAAATGCCAGGACCCAAAGGAATTATCATAGTAAAAGGAAGCTTCGAGGTATCAGACCTATGCGACAAGGAGTTCCACAAGATGGCACAAAACTTTGGCATGATAGCCAACTATGGAGAACCCAAAGAGAAAGTGAAAAGCGCGACTACAGAAGTCGACAAGTTACCCGAAGGACGTCCCGTGGAACCAGAGATGAAGAAACCACGAGTAGCAGCATCAGGAGAAGACAAACCTATAAGGGAAGAAGAGAAGGCCATAGAAGCATATGTGTCGAGAGCACCAAAGTAGGGTAGAAGAAAAAGGCTGTAAAAGCCACAAGTTATCCTAGGGCAATGCCCTCTAGATCCAGAACACAGGTCACAGGCCGGATCTCTTGGGTCACCCCATGTATCTTATATTACAAGTATAATAAAGACAAGTTAATCATATCTGAGCTTACATATCTAAACGCGGCAAACGCCAAAACAAACCAAAACATCTTGAATACCAAAATTTCCCTCGAGGTAACAACTCAGGGAAAAAGTACTCTCGTGGTACAATAACTATATACATCGAAATCACGGTGCAGGTGGTTCTGAGTCATCGACACCAAAAGGATTCAAGTAATGATACTCCTAAAAAAACCTAGCGTCCTCTTGCAATAGCCTTGAGATAATTCTCCTCGCTGGCTCCAGTGTCGCATCCATGTGAATACCAACCGTAATTCGTCCTGGAGGCAAACTCTGAGACAAGCGGTCAAAATTAAGTCTTGGATTCCACTTTGGCATCCATCCAAGAGCGAAATTAGCACCAGCAATCAAATTCAGCTTTATAAGGAGATGGACTCGCTGGCTCATCCGGAAAGTTTCGAGTAGCTGTCTAAAATCCCTCGGCATAGGGTTACGAGGCAACATGACAGAGTACATGGTTGTCAGGGCCTTACGACAACCATCAACAGCTTCACCGATGTATTGTGCATGATCCTAAAGAAGCACGATAGCGCGACAACGACGGGGATTGGACCATAAGCTTTCGGTTCCTTGTGCAGCATTTTGAAGAGCAGTAATCCGCTCAGTAACTCGATGTGATTCACCAACAAGATCAAGGCAAGTACCTGCAGTTCAAGCGAAAATCAGCACACAGAAGACAAGAGGAAAAACAAAGAGAAGAAGATCCCCGAAGACTTACACAGCAGCATCTCGCAAACAGATTCGACGATACCAATCAGAAAAGATTCACATTCCTCAAAATGTGCGATTCTTGCCACTAGACTCAAAACTTCATCTTGAAGATTGGATACTTGCTTGATCAAATCAGGGGACTTACTAGCCTTGTCCAGAGCAACTTGTGCATGGCGTTTCATAAAGGATAGGCGGCTCTCAAGGTCTGCAACTCTGAAAGAATATTCTTCACATCGGCAGGGAGGTCGAGGAGGCGAGGAAATCCCCAAAGTGAATATATCATCAGGGGATGGAGCTCGATCATAACCCGACGATTCACCAGCAAGCAAAGGCTAAAGTCAATCAGAAGAAAAGACACGTCTCAGGAACAGCATTCAAGCATTTCACATTAGAAAAGATATCTACAAACGAGTACAAAAGCTTTTTGACAAGTTCTCAGGCAAAGCACAAACTGGAAGTTCATTACAACAAAAGAGATTAAAAAATACAACAGGAAGCCTAAGTCTACGCCACCTCAGCATCCCGCTCCGTGGCAGAAGAAGGCGTGGCACAAGCAGCACCAGTAGTTTGAGAAGGTGCGGATTCATTAGTCGCTGGAATCGAAGGAGCTGGCGCAGAAGAAGCCGCATAGGCCGCTGAAGGAGAAATCATCGCCACGATGGCAGGCAAAAACTTCTTTGCCTTCTCAAAGAAAGCCTTCAGCTCCGAGGGGGTACGGCCGTGGGAAGAGCCAATCTTCTCCCAGTCCAACTCCGCGCCATGTGCATATGAAAATGCAATGGCCCCCTCGGCACCTCGCTTCAAAGAAAGGCCTTTCATTTGCAGGATGGGGTCTTCAGTAGTGTCGAAAGCTTGGGCGAGTTTCTTCACATCATTGTTTGGAACCTCTGCCTTCTACTTGGGCCACAACCCGACAAAAATCTGCGTAAGAACATGGTTAACTAACTCGAAGATTTCCTGGATAGATATCCAGTTCGCCTCAAGTAAGCTAACCGCAGCCATGAGGGGATCATTGTTTGGTTGCAAAGTCGATGAAGATACCTTGGTGCATTCTGTAGAACCAAGGGAACAGAAAGCAGCAGAAGAGGAAAATATCAGCGAGTAAAAGAAAGCAAGTAAAACAACAGCAGAAGAAGAAGAAAGATATAGTATATACCTTCAGCAGCAGCAGACATCGTGTTCAGCCGCTCAGCCACAGCTTGCTCCCGCTGGAGGTGCTCCTTTTTAGCATCAGCCAAGGCTTTCTCCGCTTTCTTCGCCTTGGTCAATGCCGATTTATTCAACTTCTCAGCACTGACCTTGGCAGCAGTCGCGGCATCAAAATCTTTTCGAGCAACGCTGAGTTCAGCTTCCAGTGAAGAAATGCGCGCATTGGCTGTCACTAAAGCATCTGCAAGACAGTAAGGAGGAAAGAAAAAGTCAAGCAACAAGCAAAGAAGAGCGTGCAAGATAAGCAATGTAGGAAAAGGAGCTCACCTTCGGAAGCTCTAGCAGCTTTCAAGTACTCAGCGCACTCAGTGCCCAAGGCAGCAAACTTTTTCAACAATATCTAACAAAGAAGAACACGTAAGTATATGGACGACAAAAGGAAAATAAGTCAAGGACAATTACTCACATCATCAGGGGAGCCCGCGGACTCGTGGGCTTCAAGGGAAACATCGGCTTCCTTTGATTTTTTGACCGTTTGGTGCTCCGGGACATGGGAATTTTCTTGATAGGAGCTCTGGAGGCCTTTGGAGATTTCACAGCCGGCTCAACTTCTGGCATGGGAGGTTCATCAGCAGTTATATCCTCAGCAGAAGGAGTAGTGGTAGCATCCCTCTTCGGGTCCTCATCATCACTGCAAAGAAAGCAAAAGGAATCAGGTTTTGTACAACTCAAAAAGGAAAAAAAAACAAATACAACAAAATCATAGAGTACACAGAAAATTTACGATGCTATGTAGTCGAACAGCTCTAGGTCATCTTCTTGAACAAGGGTTTCACTGGCCGCAGTTCTCTGGATGGAAGTACTCGAAGAAGCGAGCTCTTCGACATGTTTCCTCTTTTTATCAACAACAAGATCTTCAGAAAGTGCAGGAGGAGGCGACATCGTCGAGCTCGTCTCATCTTCCGATATTTCGACATCATCTCCGTCCTGATTTTCTTCAGCCTCGGGGACTTCGGAAATAGCAGAAGCCAGATCCACCGGAAGAGGCCCCTCCTCTGGAAGGGGAGGGCGTGAAACAAGGAACTGATGATCCTGCAAAAGAAGTAAGTCAGTAAAATCATCGATACATGCCAAATGACAGTAGGAAGATGATGGGAAACACAAAAGTTGAGAACGCAACAAAAACATTCTTCGGGCAAAGGGTGCTCAGAGTCGAAATAATGGGCGGCCAAGTCCGCAACTGCGTGATCCGTGGTAAGTTTGGTGAGATTCCTGACTCGCTTGTCGACATCTTGCTTCTCAATTAGATTTCCAAAGACTCGAGAAGAATCCACCAAGCCAGAGTAACTCCAAAGCTTGGAGAGACGATGCTGCAGAGGTTGAACCTGACGTTGTACGAAAAAAGCCATGAGTTGGATACCCGATAGAGCACCTCCTCTACCTCCTTTAAGAGCTTGGATGTGGTCCAGAAGTGGTGTGATTTCCTTCATCTCGGCATCTGTGGGAGGCGAATCCCACGATGCCAATTTCTTCAATTCCTTGGAGGCATCAAAAGGGGCCAGGCCGTACTCATCTTCGGAGGAGGCTTTACGGTCTTTGATGTAGAACCATTTGGTCCTCCAACCTTGGACAGATGCAGACATGGAAAATTCTAAATATTGAGCTTTGGCACGCACAGAGACGACAGCCCCGCCCAGTTCAGGCTTATGTGATAAAGAAACGTTAGGGCGGAGCCGAAAGATGGACCTCCAAAGCAGAAAATGGATTTCGATACCCAGAAACGACTCACAAAGGGTCACAAAATAGGCAATGTGGAGAATAGAATTTGGTGTGAGCTGGTGAAGCTGCACACCGTAAACATAAAGAAGCCCACGAAGGAATTCGTTGGCAGGAAGAGAGAGTCCGCGGAGAAGGAAAGCAAGGAACATCACCCGGTAGCCGCTCGAGGGCTTGGGGATCCGCTCGGTGGTAGGGAAGATGATGGAATCCTTGTCGGAAACAAGAGCGTCCGCCTTGGCCTTGTCCAACTCCTTCTGCGTGAGGGTAGAGGGCACCCATCTCGTTGCGGAGTTCGCTTTACCCTTGGTCATCTTGTTCTTCGCCGCCAAGTGCTTCACGCGCATCTACAAATCTGCGCTCGGGGGCTATGCAGGAGAAGAACAGGGCGCAGAGATTGACAATGGTGGCGGCAACGGAGACAAAGAGCTGGTAAATAGTACAAATCCCCACTCTCCCCTAATATACCTTCTCGGTGAAGGAACGTGGGCTGACACATGGCGCAAGGAGAGGAAGCGGCAGCCCACTAACGGGCAGGGAAAATACAAAATTACCGCGCTACCCACAAAACGGTTCACGCTCAGTTTATGTGACGTATAGGGAAATTTGCCCACTGACGTCATGAAAAAGATACAAGACCAACGGTATACTCGACAGATGCGTATACTCGACAAATATTGAATATGGTGATTTGTGGATAAAGAATGATAAGAAAGTAGAGAAAATCGATTGGCGCCGATAATACAGGAGTCAATTTTGGAGACTATATCCAAAAAACATTCGACTATAGCCTCGGGGGCTACTACCATCGGGAGCGCTGAGCGCGCCCCCGACGATATTATTATCAAATTATTTCGAGTTGAAGTATAAAGATGGAGCAAATTATATTTGAGTCTATACTCGAAAAACACATTTTCAACTATAGCCTCGGGGGCTACTCCCATAGGGAGCGCTGGGCGCGCACCCGATGATGTTTATTTATGAGCAGGAGCAAGAAAGGTGAAGAAAGAATTCGTATATGACGTTACTCCCATCGAGAGCGAGGTTTTTATAAATCATGGTTATCTAACCCGAATATTTTGTGCGTTGGATCAGTCAAACAAGGCTGCGATATATGATTCTCAAGTTGCGTCATCGCGACAAAACTCGAATGCCATGATTTATCATGAAGGTAAGACCCCAGGATCCGTCCTGTGTGGCCTGGTATACGCACATGGATGCGCTTTGCTGGTATGTATCCGTGTCTACGACGCGAAGAAAATCCTGGTGGACGCACTGGGTACCCTGAGAACCACTGGGATTCATTCTTTGTAAGACCTAAATGCGGCAAAACAATGGATTTGACCAGTTTCCCAAATTCAAGTCCAATTGGATTGAATTTGAAGTAGGTGACAAGTATCTATTCCAGCAGTTAACTGGCCTCCTGATCCGTCAGAGTTGTCAGGCTTGATTCATCAAAACCCCTTGCAAAGTACTATAAGATCAAGTCAAAGATCTGAAGAGACAAAGAAGTCAAAGAATTGATCAAGTCGAAGATTTAAAGATTGGAGATTCAACCCGAATCTGCAATTCTGGTAGAATCTCAGGGGCTACTGACAAGGGTATAGATAATAGAGCCCGTCAGTTGAGTACCCCTGAGGCCCATTAAGCTAGGCCCAATTGTACTACTAGTCGAAATACGAGTTCTTACCGTATGTCGATATTGTAATTTGTATCAGACCCTACCCGATCCTCGAGACCTGGCCACCTATATATAGGGGCCAGGAGGGGACGATGTAGGCCAGATTGAAAGCAAGCCAGGTTCTACACCCACGTTTACTTTCATAGCCACCTTGTTTGACTGAGTTTATCTTTGAGTTCATCCGACGCCCTGTCTCCCCGATCCTAAGTCCTCAATCTAGGACATTTGTCGAGTTAACCCCTCGTCACACTCGGTAATCAATATCAACACCGCTTGCAAGCACGTGGTTAAAGATTTAATCATAAAGTGATATCGGATTACGAAATAAGTAAAGTACTTGCTGTGAACTAGATTGAACTAGGTATGCCGATACCGACGATCGAATCTCGGGTGAGTAAAATATCGCGAGACAAAGGGAATAAAAATACGGGATTGCTTGAATCCTGACATTGTGGTTCATCCGATATGATCATCGTTGAATCCGTGGGAGTCAATATGGATTTCCAGATCCCGCTATTGATTATTGATGGAGATCATGTCCGCACATTCTCGAACCCGTAGGGTCACACACTTAACGCAAATCAACGCTAGGGTAGTATCGGGATGTATGTGAAAGTGTTTCGAAGAGTTATGGAATTGTTCCGGGTGAAAAATACAATGTTTATTAATTGTATGAATTAATAAATATTAACACTATTTATTTAGAAGAAATAAATAAAGAAAAGAAGAAGAAGAAAAAGAGAAAAAAAGGAGCAGCGGCGGCCAGGGAAACGTCCCTGGCTCGCACGCCATCGAAGGAAGGTGGCCAGGGTCGCCCGCTCGAGGCGCTCGATGGAGATCGAGGTGGCCAGCGTCGCCCTGGTGCTCGCCCTCACCTGGGTGGGCTTTGGCCATTGGGCCAGCCACGTGCTAATGGGCTCCCGGCTAGGAGCCACAGCCTTTCTTGTTTGCGTGCAGGCCGATTCCAATTGGGCTTCTTTTGCAATTTGGGCCGGCTGGTAGCGATCGTGCATGCTCGCCACGATCGATGTGATCGCTGTAGCGGCGGTGTGGCTACGCCAATGTGCATAGCACGTTAGGGTTTTCTTGAAACCTTTGCATGTTGCCTATAAAAGGACTCAGGGCACCGACGATTTGGTTTGACCTAATTTCTGCAGAGCCGTTGTCCGCTTTCTGAAGCCTCCTTTCTCTGTTCTTTCTCCACCATGCAAACAGGCGAAGCCCTGTTGGCGCATACTCTCCACCATAGACACCACACCATCGTGTTGTCGATCCCATCTACCACTCCACCATATCTTGGTGGACCGGGAAGGCGGAGCCGTTGGTGCGCTATACGTGTGCATCTCTTGGAGGCATCGCCACTTGCGGCATTGGATTGGATCGGATCGCAAGGAGGAGAAGGCTAGTACGACTACATCATCCATGT
Source organism: Dactylis glomerata (assembly GCA_007115705.1). Classification (NCBI taxonomy): domain Eukaryota; kingdom Viridiplantae; phylum Streptophyta; class Magnoliopsida; order Poales; family Poaceae; genus Dactylis; species Dactylis glomerata. Next base: position 992,180 of record QXEO01001791.1, read on the forward strand.
TCTGTTGAATGTTTCCGCTGTGCGATTTCTTCAAGGATATGAAGATCTCATCTATCTCTCTCGTTGATTACATCTCCTAGATTGGATCTTGGCTTTCTTGTTCGCATCAGTAGGAATTTTTTTGATTTACTATGCTGCGAAACCCTTCAGTGGTATCAGAGATAGATCTATGCGTAGATGTGTTTCACGAGTAGAACGCAACATGCTTGTTGTGGGCGTTGATGTTTTCTGTTGCAAACATATTTGTTGTGTATTTCTTATGGCGCGACATAGTGAGATCGATGCGGTTCAGGCCAACTTTACGCGACCTCATTCGCGAGACCGGCTCCGCACTTGACGTGTGGCTTATTCCACACATGCGGCTGGTGGATGCCAGTTTCTCTCACTATAGTAGTCATGGGATTTACAACGGATGTTAGCAACCATAATATCACCGTTGTGGCTTTTCGTAGGTAAGAATCGTTCTTAACTTGTTACTCCCATAAGCCACGTAAAACATGCAACAACAAAGTAGAGGCGTCTAACTTGTTTTTGCAGGGAGTGTTTTGTGATATGGTATGGCCCAAGACATGATGTGTATGAATTGAGATGTATGCGATGATCATGTTTTGTAATATTTCACGACTTGCATGTCGATGAGTTCACAACCGGCAGGAGCCATATGGTTGTCTTTATAATTGTGTATGACCTGCGTGTCAACTTCTTATACGCCATGTAATCGCTTTACTTTATCGCTAAGTAGTTAGCAATAGTTGTAGTTGCTATTCGTGGTGGAGGCAATCATGGTGGAGTGATGGAGATCATGCTGGCGTGCACAAGATGGAGATCATTGCGCGAAGATTGGCTATACCATGTCACATAAAATTATATGCATGTGATGTTTATCCTTTTATGTATCTTATTATGCTTTGATCGCGACGGTAGCATTATAAGATAATTCCTCACTTAAAGATCAAGATAAAATTTTGTTCTCCCCCCGTATGCGCTATTCCTTGTGCGTGGTGAATGACCAGCCCGTTGGGAACCCCAAGAGGAAGGTGTGATGAGTATAGCAGCTAGTTTCCCTCAGTTAAGAAACCAAGGTTTATCGTTCTCAGAGAAAAGAGACAAATGACTGAAGCTGATGCAGACTGGCTTAATAGCACTCCAACAAGGGCGCCGTTTAACGATACTTGTTTACTCGTCTTCGGCCAGTAGCAACGCGGAACCTGCACACAACACAACCAAGTACTTTGCTCCCAACTTACGATGAGGTTGTCAATCTCACCGGTTTGCTTGAAACAAAGGTTATGAGTGTATCGAGTGGAAAATAGTAGAAGTATGTGAGTAAAGTAAACAGTGCGAGTAAAGTAAACAAGTGATAGCAATATGATGGAAATAGGACCGGGGTCCACAGTTCACTAGTGGTGTCTCTCCATAAGATAAATAACACATGCTAGGTAAACAAATTACAGTTGGGCAATTGATAGAATAAAGATAAACGTGATATGTCAAGAAGATCACTATGAGATTTACTCTGGGCATTACAACAAAATACATAGACCGCCATCCAACTGCATCTATGACTAATAATCTACTTGTGGCGAATCAATCCGAGAACTCCACAAGTATTAAGTTGCAAACAACAGATAATTGCATTAAGCAAAGTGTGTAATGTAAACAAAGCATATGCCCTTGAGCATATGAATGTTGTTTTCTCCCTAGTAGCAACAGCACATCTACAACCTTAGAGGTTTCTATCACTCCACCAGGTTAAACAGAGGCACGAACCCACTATCGAGCATAAATACCCCCTCTTGGAGTCACTAGCAACTACTTGGCCAAGATAGCTAATAACAACAGAGAGCATGCAAGATCATAAACAACATAGAGATAACATAAGATATATTTCAGTATAGCAACTCAATCATAGCACCAATATTCATCAGATCCCAACAAACCAAACATGTAGAATTACATAACGGTGATCTCAATCATGTAGGGCAGCTCATGAGATCTAAACATGAAGCACATGGTGGAGAAGACAACCATCCAGCTACTGCTATGGACCCATAGTCCAAGGTAGACTACTCACTCATCGCTCCGGAGGCAAGCATGGCGATGAAGAAGACCTCCGGTGGTGATTCCCCTCTCTGGTAGGGTGCCGGGAAGAGCTTCTGGACCCTCCCGATCTCCGGGTCGACGGCGGCGGCGAATCGCAATGTGTTCTGGAAAAGTGATTGGGTACTTAGGTTTTTCCCGTCGGGGGGTCTTTATAGGCGAAGGGGCGATGTCAGAGGTGGAGCCAGGTAGCCTCACACCATGGCGGCGCGGCCAGGGCCTGGGCCGCGCCAGCCTGGTGTGTGGGGCCCCTGTGGCTCCCCTCCTACTCTCCTTCGGATCTCTGGAAGCTCCCAGACAAAATAAGACTTCAGGAACTTGTTTCGTCCAATTCCGACAATATTTCATGTGTATCACTTCTGAAACACAAAAACAGCAGAAAATAGGGAACTGGCACTGTGGCAACTTGTTAGTAGGTTAGTTCCGGAAAATGCATAAAAGTGCCACGAAGTGTAACGAAATAGTAGGCAAATGGTGTAAAAACAAGCATGGAGCATCAAAAATTATAGATACGTTGGAGATGTATCAAGCATCCCCAAGCTTAACTCCTGCTCATCCTTGAGTAGGTAAGTGATAACAAAAGAATAATTTTTGAGGTGACATGCACCTACACAATCTTGATCATATATGTAAGCATTTGTGAGCTGGGATCATAAGAACTTAAAACATGGGCATGAAAAATATAATCTTGACAATAGGAACTTAGCAACCATGTTGTAAACATGCAAATGAACACAAACAAAAGATCATGAAAATGAAATAATGAAAGTCAAACGTGTGTTCAAATCATAAGGAAAAACATACAAATGATTTTTAGCTTGTCCTTCAAAGAGAGCAAAACATAAATGCATAGGACACCTTCAAGTTTAAGAGGGCGACTAGATACAAATAATTTGAGAACAAGTGAAACCAACAATATGAATCAATCAATGAAAACTTTGGGACAATGCACATTATACTAAGAATGACAACTATGCTCTCTTAATGGTGCATAAAGGTAGAAGGTGGTGACTCAACATAAAAGTAAAAGAAAGGCCCTTCGCAGAGGGAAGCAGTGATTGCAAGTTTTATAACCTTAAAAAATTATGGTACTTACCGGCTTTGAGCTCTCATTGCCCCCATCATAAGCATCTTGAATGGTTAAAGTTAATGCGAGAACAATTATGATGCATATGCTTGACAAATCATAAGTTGAAAACCTCGTGTCCCGTGAATACGAGTACCCAAACCTCATGCTACTTTACTTAGAGTCCCAAGCAAGGCTCTTGTCATTGTAAATATATGCATATCATTGAGAACCGCCAACGGGGTACCTCCGTGCCCGATGACATGGAACAAGCCCACATCAAAATGACAGGACAAGCAGACAATGAACACCTTGACATCTCTTTTATTTGCCATTTGTTTAGCTTTTTATTGTGAGATGTGTCGTCGAATGTTCACCATGGGTATGCTGCAAATTTCCACCATGAATTATGCATGGCTTAGATT